>JAESVK010000214.1:0-11709 GCA_017140935.1 Hamamelis virginiana
CTTGCAAAATGAAACTCATGAGCTGACAATGGTATGTCCATATCCTCATTCTCAATGCTGCAGCGGCGCAATGGACGCCAATTCCATTGGAAATCTGATAATAAAAATAAAAAATAAAATAAATAAATAAAAATACACGGAGAGAGAGAGAGAGAGGGGAACCGAAACCTGATGATTTGTACCGTACGAGCTGAAGTGCAAGTCTGTCAATCCCATCGTTATCGTATGGGACCAGGAAGGAGTCCAATCATCTCTTCGCATGATGAGTGCGTAGTACGCACTATGCGCACTTTAGATGGAATCGAAGATGAATGCGTATGGGTGAAGTAGATAAGTTGACAGAAAAAGCAGTGGCTCTGGGTGGAGAATGAAAACAATGGCTGCTTCATCAGCCATTACAACGTCCTTTCTCCTTCCCACAATTCACAGTCAAAACCAGAAACTCTCGCTTTTCCAGAGTCGCAATCAAAGCACCAGATCCTCTCAGAAGCCTATCTATTTCAGGGTGCAAGCTGCAAAGCTCCCCGCTGGTGTATGTTCTTTCTTTGCTCTTTCCTGATTTCTCTATCAACAAGAATTTATATGTGTATATATATAAGCGAAATGGGAATTGATTTTTGCAGGTGGAATTGCCAAAAGTGGAGCCAAAATTCAATCCTCCTTTCCTTGGATTCACTAGGACTGCAGAAATATGGAACTCTAGAGCTTGCATGATTGGCCTCATTGGAACTTTCATTGTAGAACTGGTGAGGAGTCTGTCTTAATTTTTATTTGCAGTTTGCTCTCTTTCTTTTACTACTATAAATAGGTAAATTAATTATGATGAATGGTGATGTTTTTTTGTGGGTTATTTCAGATATTAAACAAGGGAATACTTCAGGTGATTGGGGTGGATATTGGGAAAGGTCTTGATCTTCCTCTCTGAGTATTCAACCTGAGCATATATGTGTGTCTGTGCGCGTAATTTTTAAGACATGGGATCAACTTATCTTTGTTAATTTGTCTTGTAATTTATTTTAACCCTGTATTGTACTCCTTTGAGCTGTGTATCAACAACATTTGATCCTACAATTTATGAAGTGCGCGCAGTGATTTGCATGCTTCATTAGGCTGCGAAGTGCATTTTTCATTTTTGTGGCCGCCTTTATTAATGCCCTTTGTTTTTTAGTGTGCCCTTCCTTGGAAGACTGGACCTATGATGATGTAGAATAAGTAAAGGACGACTTCTTTGTGCTGGAGGATCGAAAGAAAACATTTAGGAATGCAGAATGACCTCTTTGCCTTTAAATGGCCATTCGGGTATCCTTTTTTGGCAACAATCAAGAAAGCCCTTGTTTGAGCTTTATGATATGGTTAACCACTGCACCATTAAAGGCAACTGCGTACGTTAATAAAAAATAAAAATAAAAATAAAAATAAAAAAGAAGAAGAAGAAGAAGAAGAAGAATAAGAAGAAGAAGAAGAAGAAGAAGAAGAAGAGAGGATGGATCTCAGAGGAATAACAAATTAAGATTGAAGCCGAATTCTGCAATATTCCAATATAAAACCCTAGAATCCAATGGCTGCCCATAAATCCAAATGGTGAACAAAATATAAATTATTCTTAATTTTGATAATAATAATCTCAATTTTACATTAGTAGCCCCAAGGTAGCAATCTCAGGATTGTGTAGCTATTTTTTTATGATAACAAGACATTAAGGCATCTTGCTAAATATTAATATTTATTTGCAAGGGATCGTGCAACAAACAAACAGATTCCATCGTATATGGCTCTTCACATATTATTATATAAGTACACGATGTGCAACATTCATATCAGTTGGGGCAACAAGGTAACGCACCCATGGGCCTGGAGCGCACAAATCTTTACAGATCCCGGCAGCGTATCACCAAGGTAAACTAAGCTTGATGCTGCTGCAAAACCTGGACGACGAGAAACTACAGGGTCCTGCCAATTCGAGCATCTATTACTGGCACTTTGGAAGAGGCCTTGGGGACTTCCAGTGCCTCAACCAGGGACAGGCGGCGGTTTCTCCAGAAAGTCTCTGCCCAACTCTTCATTCTATCTCCTTCATCCTTTCTGTTCTGTTGTACACAAAGTACATCTGCATATCCACCTTCACAATCAAACAAATAAAAGACCGCCTTAGCAAACTGCCACAATAATAAGATCAACTATACATGTGCAATGCACGTTTATATGCTCAACTATACCTCTTGCAAGGGCCACTATATCCCTTCTCACTATCTTTGCTTCTGCACCTATACAATTGAGAAAGATAATCAGTCTCTTCAATTTGATTGAATGTAAGGGGAAAAAGGAAGGACAAAAAAATCCAAATTGTCCCTTGTACCTTCATTCTCCAATGGTGGAGCTTTTAGCAAATCTAACGCCTTTCTATAAAGTCCCTGTCAATAATATATTAAAGAAACCATTAAGTATAAATCCTTATATAGACACTGAAATGACATTTTATAAACACAATAACAAGAAAGAGATTAATCATGTCATCTGAAAATTTCGCGGACAAAGAGTAGCTCCTATAGAACCAAGGTAAACAAGTCTAAGCACTTTGTTGTATAAGTATAAATTTTGTTTACTTACAATGCCTTATCCCTCTTTTTCCATTTTCCTTTTTTTCATAATCATCCAAAAACTGGCCATGTCAATTCCTCATACATCACTTCATAAGAATCAAGTTGAATGACCGCAAGTAAAATGAAGCCACGGCAACAGTTTTTATTTTTATTTTTATTTTTTTTTTTGTTAATTATTTGGATCAAGGAAGCCGATGCAAGATATGGAAAGTTTATCATTGCCGGTATAAATAGATGGTCATGTGTAGGTTCTAACCTCTTGAATCACAAGAGCACTTGAATGCTCCAACATTGCTTTCTGCCTGAACATGAGAGCTATGCAGGTTAAGACAACTCCAACCTTGGGATGATGTGAACCTACATCAAATCAATAAACACCTATATGATTTCAGAACTCGATAAACAATTGAAATTCCGAACGTATATTATTCTCACTTAACAAATCAAAGATAAAGTAACACACCAAAATATTCTTCCGCATTTGTTAAAGCCCTTGTCAATATCTCCTCCGCATCACCAAAGTTCCTGAAAGAACACAGGTTCCAATTCATGGAATAATAGAATCATACTAGGAAAGGGTAGCTCCCACAAGGTATAAAAGTTATTGCAAGCTTACCCCATGTGCCCTTCAAGCTGTCCTAAAGCACAGGTGGCTGACAAAAGAACTTCCTCTGAGGACATATTACAAGCTGCTAATGCATATGGGTCACTAAAATCTTTACTCACGGACACCCCTTGTATTACTTTCTGGTATAACTCCTTTGCCAATGAAAAATTCTGCGTTGCATGCAAGAATTCTCCATATGACAGAGCAATGTTGCCTATAAATCATGACATCAATATATTGTAGAACACCTTCCATAATGACTAGAAAAATGAACCTCACCAACGCAACATTTGCCATCCTCAGCTCCTTGAAACGATGAACCCGCTACATAGAAGCAGTTTAACATTCAGTAATTTACAGAAACGAAAAGAACTACTAGACAAGGGCAAAAAAAGTGTCAAGCCTTTAGCTATACCTGTTTCAAGATTACCATGGACAAGTTCAACCAGCCCTTTTGCTGCTTTAGCCTGAGCATTCAGAACCTCTGAATCATATCCACTTTCCGGTCCATTCTTTCCCAAAAGTTGCAAGCATTTATCTGCGAGCACTGATGAAGTATCATCCTATATAGGACGAACCATCTCCAGATAAATATATTTGCAATTACCAACATGTATTTAAAAGAAGAAAATTGAGGGTATTTATGAAGACTTTACCTGCCCCAACTCTAAGTGGAGTCCTATAAGAGCTTCCATGGCAGCAACTATGACAAAGCCCAAATAAATTTAACAGTGAATACCCTTTTCATTATCGGAATTTATCTCAGCAATTCAATTATAAAGGCAGGAAATTAATAATTAAATTATACACACCTCGAACACCCAAAGATGAGTGCGTTAAATCTTGAATTATCTGGAGTTTATCCATTGCTTCATCTAAATTTCCTCTGAAATGATCAAATTAAGAGTATTATTAAGTCTCAAGTGTTTCAAAATAGGAAATAATATTCGTAAATCATCGTTATGTAATAAAAAAAAAAAACCTTTCAGACAGCAGGGTAGACATGGCAAGTAGGACCATTCCCCTTGAGTTTTCCCTCGCTGTATCTTCCCCCTCGTTTGAGTGAGTCGAAAGGCACTGCTCCAGTACCAGTAGACCTTGCGCATATGAGTCATCTACAAACACAAACTAGAAATTATTTTTCCCCAAAATGGAAAAAATGAGAAACAGTATTGAAGATACATATATATAATACGTACAGAGAGAGAGAGAGAGAGAGAGAGGGAAAACCTGATTTCTGAGATCTGGCATGAGAGAGGGCATAATTGATCATTTGAAGAGCGACGGGGTTGGCATTTGAGCCGGTGATTCCATCATGCAATAATCTCAAGGAGGAGGATGATGATGCTGGTGGAGGAGAAAGAAAGGAGGGTCTATGGGGGAGTAGGAGGCCCAACCGGGCGGTTCGAGCAGCGGTGGTCGCCGCTCTTGAGAACCTAAGTGCGACATGAATCATTGGTGCTGCTTCTACCTCGGCCGGAATAGCACAAAACCCTAATCCTGGAAAGGGGTTTTGGGCGAGAACAGTGGGGAGAGTTGCTGAATTTTACTGTTTATTATTTTTTGTTTTTTGTCCTTTCAGTGTTCTTGTGCTCCAGCCTCCATATATCAAGATCCATGCTTGGACTTTAGATTTAGGGGATGTTTGGCAAATTTAAAATTTTGACCAGTTAAGAATAAGTCTGTCAGATTTTTATTTAGTACTATTTGGTAAGTGCATTTTTCTGTGGATCAGTTCAATCATGTCCACAAAATAAGGCATAAACACAGTTTTTTTCAAACCAACTGTAAGCTGGTTTACATAAAAATCATATAACATAAAGAGATCAGAATTGACCAGATCCAATTTTCAAAGTTCTCAAACAAGTCCTTAGGCAAAGATTTCATCTCGTATTCAATCCTTTTCGGTAGAAAATAATGAATATAATAGGTCTCAATAATCATCACTCTCGATTATAAATATGAGTTTTATCTTAGTGGTTTATATCTCTTCTTTCATGAGATGATGTTCTAAATTTTATACCGCTAGCTCTACTAATATTTATGGCTTGAAATAAAAATAAAAAATAAAAAGAATAAAAATTCAACACCATCGTGGTTACTCCTTTCGTATTTTTTATCTTCTACAATGATAGAGTTTACAGCAATTATGGATTTCAATTAATTTCTATTTAGTTATTGACACATCTGTCTTATAAAAGTTAGATACCTGCTCTAAAGATTAGATTTCTTTTAGAAGTAATGTTTGAATTATGCTTATGCCTAAAAAAAAAAATTAGATTTTGACCTGTTGAACCAAAATAATAAATAAATAGACGAACAAATATTAAGGGCCCGTTTGTTTTAGCTTTTGCTAAAATTACTTTTGAAAAAACTGTCTTCACACATATATATCTCCTTTAAATTGTGTTCAAACCATATTTTCATATATCAAAACATTTATACTAGAAGTGACTATGCCAAAAGTTGGAGCCTCCTAACTTTTGCTACAATCACTTCTAGTATAAAAATTTTACCAACCATCCTATTACTTCTCAAGTTGTATAGAAATGATTATCACTCTATTTTTTAGATCAAGTGAAATTTTGATTTTTAAAAGTGATCTTGAGAAAACCTAAAGCAAACAAGCCCTTAAGAGATGGAGTGATAATTACTTTTAGACAATTTTAGAGATTATAGGATGGTTAGCAAAAAAAATTTATACAATTTATCGCAATCACTTTTAGTATTAAAATTTTGATATATAAATACATGATTTGAATATAACTCAAAAGAAACATGAAAATAAATAATTATTCAAAAATAATTTTAGAAAAAAAAAATTATAAATGGCCCCAAAGTTGGACTATATAAATGGTTACATTTACCATCTTACCCTGATAATTCTTTTAGTGGGGGTAGGACCGTGACTTATACTTGTGTGGAATTCAGACGAATGCTTGGACTAAGAGACACGAGGGATGGTAGAGGCACTGGTTAAAGCAATGCCCATTTAACTCATAAGATAGAATTTCAAAATATGTTTTTTTTTTTTTTTTTTTCTTTTTTCCCTCAGAGAATATACATTAAGTAGAGTTAGTGATTAATTATTATTGAGGAGGAGACGAAAAAGGGGCAAGAAATGGGTCAAGAACCTCATTCATAAAGGATGGAATCCGAAACCTCGTCCCATAAAGGGAGAGAAATAAACTATTGAGTCAGAACTCATGTTCAATAGGTTTTTTTTTTTTTAATTCTTAGAAATCCTTTTATTATTATTATTATATATATATATATATAATGTTAAACATTTCAAAAATTTCTACCAAAAAAGTAAAAATCATTCATTTATTATTTAGAAGAAAATTTGCTAAAAAAGAGGAGGGTAGACTATTCCCATCATTTGGGACAATTTTTTTTTTTTTTTTTGTGTGTGGATGTTTAGCATTTTTCTTGTTTTTAATTTGAAAGTTTAGATAAGGATTTAAAGAATGTACTTGTGCATGTCTAGAGGTTTCTAGGCCTTTTAATGATTTTGTTTTTATTTACAGCAACAACTTTAAACAACCAAGTCTTAATTCCAATTATATGAACATGGCTACATGAGTTGATTTTTTGTCACTCAATCAAATGGTTAAAATCAAAGATAATTCAATCACACCCAAAACCCAAACTCATAAGTCTTAATCACATTTCCCAAAAGTTCATGAAGCTTATCCTTCCTTGTGGCCTTAAAATGCGCTTCTGGGACACAAAAGAATGGTTCTTATTCTAAAGGATAAGAAAGTAAGAGGCATGATTATGTCTCCTAAATAATTATGAAGATTACTTGTATATTTTATTGCAAAAGCTGCCTCTATACTATAATTTTCCTTCTTTAATCATCTTACTTTAAATAAAAGTTAATGATTTAACAATCTTTAAAGTTTATGTCACACTATTAACTTCCGATTCCAAAGAATATAAATGCATGACATTTCGTACATGATCGATGAAGTTCGAAACTTCATTGATCTCTAGTCGAAAATTGTTCCTTTAAATCTTTTTTTTTTTATAAATGAAGAAAAAGACACATCAATCTCAAGATCTACTTCATGTCATTTTCAGTTTCTCAAGTACAAGATGCCACTTGTAAATTGATAACTTTTTCCAACTTCTTAGCAGTGAATCTTTTTGCAATTGATGGACAAATCTTTTGTGAGTAGAGTAGAGTAGAGGCTCCTTTATTTTTATTTCAAAATTTTTGGAGTCATGAGCAGGGTTTGTATAGTAGTGATTTTATTCATGGAAGATTAACTTCAATTCAACATGTATTCATTGAGTGAATTGTTTGATTAGCACCAAATTTAATTTCGGAAAATGGGCATGCTTTATTCAACACATTCAGATTAGATTAAAACTTTAGGCGATAAGGGGATCTCATAATTATTAGTAATGCTATTAGCAGGCCGACCTGATGCAAAGTGGCGTCAGATCGTCTCCATAGAGCCAATTTTAGATGACATTTTGTAAAACTGACCGTTGGATTAAATGTCCATTTTCTGTATGTCCTGTTTGCAAAAAATCACAGTAATCCGACGATTAGTTTTCAAAAAAACTAACTTTAAAAAAATGGTGATATTTTGAAGAAATAAGTTGCATATTTTCATAATGACATTTTTTAATAACCAACCGGATCATTGTGTTTTTTTACGAGCATGATATACAGAATAGAGACATTTAATCCAACGGTTAGTTTTACGAACTGTCATATATAAAAAAACTGGTCATATGGAGGCGATCTGACGCAACTTTGCGTAAGACTGACCTGATAATAGCATTATTGAAGAAATAATTAAACTTTTAGTACTTAACCATGCATGGTTTTTTCTTTTTCTTTTGCTTTTTTTTTAATTATTATTATTTTTCCATAGATTGGATTAGAGAAGCAAATGCATAAAAGAAAGAAACCCTCAATTGGAAGCAATGGATATATGCGCCCTTTCTCGTTAAAGAAAAGTGAACGAAAGAGGCAGCACCAAGAACCACGCAGCCGTTGCCAAGTTCTCTCCCTCCAAAACCGTTTTTTTTTTTTACTTAAAGCTTGCAGTTGCCTAAACCTATCCTTGTGACAAAACATTTGGAAAACCCTGTGTCTCTCTCTCTCTCTCAACCATGCCAACTTCCACATATCTCTTCTTTCTACTCAGTCTACTGGCCTCTCTCTCCATCGCACGTACACCTTCAATCTTCTTCTTTTCCCATTTTTCTTCTTCATTCTTAATTGGGTAATTGTTTCCCTATCCACTAAACAACTAATCATTATTTTTTTGTGTGTGAATATTGTTAAATTGCAGATGGGTCTCAACTCATACTAGTAAACAACTGCAACGAAAGCATATGGCCAGCAATGCTCGGCGGCGCAGGCCATCCAACGCCTAAAGGCGGCGGATTCCATCTAAGCAGCGGCGAAGAAATAGTCATCGATCTACCCGATAAATGGTCGGGAAGAGTTTGGGGCAGGCAAGGTTGTTACTTTGATAACAATGGAAAAGGCTCATGCGAAACAGGGGATTGCTCTGGCCTATTAAACTGCAGAGGAACAGGGGGCTTGCCTCCTTCAACAGTAGTAGAAATGACACTCGGCACATCAACTTCACCCTTACATTTCTACGATGTAAGTTTAGTTGATGGCTTCAATTTGCCAGTTTCAATGGCACCAGTTGGTGGTGGAATTGGGTGCGGCATCGCGTCGTGTGAAGTCGATTTGAACATTTGTTGTCCATCGACATTGGAAGTGAAGAAAGGGGGCAAAGTTGTTGGATGTAAGAGTGCTTGTTTGGCTATGAGATCGGCTAAGTATTGCTGCACTGGTGATTATGATAGCCCCAAAACTTGCAAGCCTACTCTCTTTTCTCATCTTTTTAAGGCTATTTGCCCAAAAGCTTATAGTTATGCTTTTGATGATTCTTCTAGTCTAAACAAATGCAGGGCTTCTCGGTATGTTATCACCTTCTGCCCTCCTCCTCCCAAATGAGGGAGATGATCATGGCTCATCTTCTCTTTTTAAGGGGTTGTTTTGGTGATTGTTATTACTAGTTTCTGCTTTGAATTATGGGTTGGTTACAAGTTTTTGTTAATTGGATTATAGGATTTGGCCTTATATTTGTAAAAGTTCTGTTAGTTTCAAATGGAAATTGGGTTCAAAAAATGATGGTGACACCAGTTGTTTTGCATTTGGCTTGGTGCCTTGGTGGGGATCTACTGAAATTCATTACTGGTATTTGGTGAAGTTCAATTTTTAGGTAGTTTTTTTATATAAAAACATTCCTTCCATTTACATAACTTTAAGAAAAATTCTACTTTTTTATATATTTCACTCGCCACATCCAACATTAAAAAGTTTCGCTTATAAAATGCTATCTCAATTTAAAATCATTTTGCCGTAGAAAACCTCTTACAATAAATTCCCAAATTTTAGTAGGATCAATTAAGATGCTTGAATTTCATTCTTTCAATTGAAATTTTTAATACAATTGACTCACTAATTAATAGCCATGAAATGATGGATACTATGCATTTAGTTTCTCACTATGAAGTAATGGATATTATGTGTATGGAGGGAGCATATATACACGTACCCACGCAAAATTAAATAATTTCTCATCTCCAATATTGGACTGATATGGGTAAATCCACTCATTACACTTCCGTAGTACCAAAGTAACGAAGCAACGAGGGACACCCAAAGAGGAGCAACAACTCTGCCCTCCAATAACCACCAGGCATGGCATGACGTGGCTTAACCATCTTTGACAGGGAAATATTCTCATAGCAGAATTCTGATACCCAGTTATGGAGGTTGATCCTCCATGATCTCGAGTTCAATGACTTCTCAACCGGAAAACGTGCTCCATGTACAAAGGCAACCCTAATCTAATAGTATATATATCCTGTTATGGCCATGAGCCTACGATACGAGACTGATTCTATCACTTTCTAGTTTACTTTTTCTCTTTGAGAACTATAATCTGACTTGAGCGTCGGAACCTACTTAGCCGGCACCTCACCGGTGTCTCCAGGTCCTTCGTTCACTCTTCTTCTTGCTGGTTTCAGGGTCTCACTTCATTAGTGATCAGATTTGATTATCATCATGGACTATGATGGAGAGTAAGTTCAGTACTATGGTGAGACAAGTTGTTAGGACTAATACCCAAGACTCTTGTTTATCTTATTAACAAAATAAAAATATAAAACGCAAGGTTATTTAAGGAATCTAAATGCGTGCATATATGCTAACATTAATTATAGTTTTCCTTTTAGGTTTTAGTTTTCTTTTTCTTATTTGAAAATATGCCTTGCGTTCACCGAGTGGCACGACAAGTGGACAAACAAGGTGAAAGTTTATTAAAAGCTTGTCCAAATGCTCATGAGAGTTTTCTCATTGTAATATTTTTAAGGTCAAGCCATCAATATTCATCTGCAGATCGAGTTGCAAAGCATCCAAAAGAAATACGACAATTCACCATTTAAACTAATCACCACCATGCAAAATCTGAAATAATTAAGAATA
Source organism: Hamamelis virginiana (assembly GCA_017140935.1). Taxonomy (NCBI): domain Eukaryota; kingdom Viridiplantae; phylum Streptophyta; class Magnoliopsida; order Saxifragales; family Hamamelidaceae; genus Hamamelis; species Hamamelis virginiana. Next base: position 10,739 of record JAESVK010000214.1, read on the forward strand.
TTCTTAATTTGTTTTTTTACAGACAGAACAAGATTCGACTTAAAATAGACTAATTCCCTCTTCGTAAAATCCAATTTAAACTTTTTTTTTTTTTTCTCAAAGGAGAAGACTAGCCGGCCTTATCACATACGAAAGCTAAGTTACATAAGCTTCAATTCCTTGAATTGTTTTACAATTACACGCAGATTCCTTCACTAACCTCATTCATCAAAATTGTTGGCCAAACAACATTAACATAAATTGCATGAATATATTCCTCCCTCCGCTATATAAAACAAAAAACAAATAAGATTTCAACAAGCACAGGGCTATATATATAAAGTCCGGCCACCAAAAGAGATGAAGAATATCAACAAAGGGCCGGATTGAACATGGGTCCAAACGCTGATGAGATGGTCCAAACACCAGTACCAAATGTTCAAGAAATGGTGAGAAGGGATCCTTCAAAGGTTCCTGAAAGATTCATACTGAACAAAGAAGACAGGCCCAAAACCACCGATAACCCTCTTCTTTCTTCTGCCATCCCTGTCATTGATTTATCTTTGCTCTCCAAAGGGCAAGAAAAGGAGCTCCAAAAACTGGATTTGGCTTGCAAAAACTGGGGCTTCTTTCAGGTAATTAATTATGGGACAGGTTCCCCTCACTCATCGTTTTAGTGTTTTACCGCTATATATATTTACCTTTGGTTCTCAAAACATCAATGTTAGTTAGTTGAATATTCTAAGAACTCGGCTATTTGATTAAATAACCTTTTTTTATATATGTCATGCATGCCAAAAGTCACATTGATCTGATAGTTAGATTTAAAAAAATCTTACTGTAAAATTTTTTAATGTTTCTAATTATAATAATTTTTCACAATGAAACACCGTTGGATCACTCCATTCATTGCATGCATGACATAACGATTGTAAGTTTTATCAAAATATTCGACTTACATTGATGTTCTGAGAATGAACTGTAAAACGAAC
>JAESVK010000214.1:21709-48146 GCA_017140935.1 Hamamelis virginiana
GGTCTGTTGCAGGTGCTGTTCCGGTGACAGAGGGAGAGGGAGAGGGAGAGGGATGGAGACAGAGAGAGAAAAGTCGGTGGAGGGGCTGCTGAGGGGACCAAGCCTGCTAGAAGACCCAAAAGTCACCTATGCTAGTACGTTTCTCTTTCTCTTGAACAATATAAAAAGTTGACTTGAATCTCTCACCTCACATTTAACATAAATCTGACGGTGTATATCAATGAACCGCAAATGCAAATGGGGTCTGGACCCCAATGCATCATTTTTGTATATATATATATATATACACTACAATTATCGATCTCTTAGCTTCGTGCTTACACAAGATATTTAAGCATATGCTGGATCACATGGATGCAAACTATACCACGAGGATGATGGAAGGAGCTTAATTAAAAAAACTGAAATTACATGGGTTCAAACGCTGATGAGATGGTCCAAACACCAGTACCAAATGTTCAAGAAATGGTGAGAAGGGATCCTTCCCAGGTTCCTGAAAGATTCATACTAAACAAAGAAGATAGGCCCAAAACCACTGATAACCCCCTTCTTTCCTCTTCCATTCCTGTCATTGATTTATCATTGCTCTCCAAAGGCCAAGAAGAGGAGCTCCAAAAACTGGATCTGGCTTGCAAAGAGTGGGGCTTCTTTCAGGTAATTAATATTATTATTCCAGATACAAATATATGATTCAAACATATTTGTTTTATATATATATATAATTCATTCACATCACCTTAATAGAAAGATTGTTATACCTTTGTATATGTGCATGTATAGGTATATGAAACTATAACAAGCCTTCTATGCAAATGATTTGGAATAAAGTGGATTCTATTATTCTATTCATGCATGCATGTACAGTTTTTCAAATATTTTTACACTGCAGGTGGTAAATCATGGAGTGGCTAAAGAAGTGTTGCAGGGTATAAAGAAAGCCGCAGCTGAGTTTTTTGAACTTCCATTAGAAGAGAAGAATAAGTATTCTGTGGATTTAAATGTCGGCCAAGGGTACGGGCTTCCATATTCTGTTCCGGACGAGCAGAGACTGGACTGGTCAGATCCACTGGTTCTCTCCATTTTCCCTTCCCACCGATGGAAGATTGAGTTTTGGCCAACTGAACCAAAGGATTTCAAGTATGTTCTATATATATATGTGTGTGTGTGTGTGATACTACTAGCTTGGTGAATTTCAATCTATGAAACATATATCAAACACTACGCCATTTACCTCCTTTCTCTTCTTGTTCTTTTGTTGTTAGAGATTTTCCCTCTCTCCAGATCTATAACTTACGAAAATAAAAGCAGAATAATAAAAAATTAAAAAAAAAAAAAAAAACACATAGAAACACCAAATTTTCGTATTCACTTAAATCTATGACTAGATTTGCGGAATTGCAGTGACTTTACTATTTTCGGAGAAAAATACAGTAAAAAATAAAAATAAAATAAAATAAAAACCTAATAAGAAGAAACAATATATAAACCAAAAAATAAGGTCATAAACCAAAACGGGTTTTTTTTTTAGGCCAACATCCCTGAGAAGTTCGGGCCAATATGCTATCAAACTTGGGTCACGAATAAAAATTAATAATAAAAAAGAAAAAATGAAAGAAAATAGTCTCCACAAACCTAACATTATTTTCAAAAATAATCTAAGTATAGTTTAAATGACGTATATGACAGTATACAATATACTATAATAATTATAGGGTCAAGTTCCTATGACGTATGGTTCTTATTTGTGATTTGACCCATGATTTGTAGAAACTAATTTAGGATAAGTATTTTAAGACAGATCGAAACAATTGGATTAAATATTTCACTTATATACATTACTACGTATACCAAAAATCACATTGATCTAATCATTGATTTTTCAGAAAACCAACTATAAAAAACTGTGATAATTTTCTAAACAAAACATTTAATCCAACGGTCGATTTTTCAAAATATCTATTCCACATCGATGGATAAGAACCATATATTATCGGAACCTAACCTAATAATTATAATAATTATATTATTAGTGTCATGTTCTCACTATATGGCACCTTTTAGATGGTGATGTGTAAGTTTAAAAGTTTAATCGATGCAGAGAAATGATGGAGGCATATTCAATTGGAGTTCGAAAGGTTGCAGAGGAGCTCTTGGGTTCTTTATCTTTAATCATGGGGATGGAAAAGGATGCTCTCATTCAACTGCACAAAGAGTTGGTGCAAAGTTTGCGAGTGAACTACTGTCCCACTTGCTGTAGGCCTGATGAAGTAGTGGGTATAAGTCCACATTCGGATATGAGCACCGTATCCATACTACTGCAAGATGACGATCTTTGCGCTCTACAGATTCGATATAAAGGAGAATGGGTGCCTGTTACGCCAATTCCAAATGCTCTAGTTGTAAATGTTGGAGATGTCTTGGAGGTATTTGTTTCAAAAATGTTATTCAACTACTCTCCATATTTTACCCTAGTGTGTCTTTCCATGATTGAAGCATGCATGATTTTCACTTCAATCATGAGGCTAGAAAATGAAGGTTAAAATGAGCAGTTGAATAGCATTTTTGTATCTATTCACAATCTCCTTCACCATATTGTCACAGTTTCCCTCTCAAATAATTTGCAAAATAGAAATTTTTGTTTTAGAAATTCAACTCAATTCAATATAGCCTTAATTTAAGGAAAAAACTATTCACTGTTACAAAATATTACAACAAAATTGTTACAAATAAGAAAAATACTGAACCCATTAAGAGAAGACTTTTTTCTTCTTTGTAGCAATTTAATTGGGTTGAATGAGGATCTTCTGCTTGGATGATGTGTTATGATCTGAATCCTCCGCACATCACCCAAGTGAGAAAGCATAGCATCCAAATCGTAACACATCACCCAAGCAGAGGATCCAGACTCAAATGGATTCATCATTTTTTTTCTTTGTAACAAATTTCACAGATATTTTGTAGCTGTCTGTAGCATTGCTCTTTCACTGTACGAAGACTTTTTGGTGTATTTAAAACTTAAGGATATCAAAATATATCAAAACTCTCTTCAAAGTAACTGGTTTTTCTGCTGTAAAAGCAGATTTGGAGCAACGGGAAGTACAAGAGCATCGAACACAAAGCTATAACCAACAAGAACAGAACAAGGATTTCATTTGCATATTTTGTGTACCCACATGAGGATGTTGAAATTGAACCTTTTGATCATATGGTGGTGGATTCTGAGCAGCCCCTTAAGAGATACAAGAAGGTCAGATATGGAGATTATCTTGAGGAGTTTGTAAAGAAGAAACTGAAAGGAAAGGCCCATACTGAAATGATCAAGACTGAAATCTAAGTAGATAAAGAGAGAAGGAAAATATCTCCAGAACTTCAGTAAAATAAACACCAAGTACTGTTGCACTTCATGATTCTGTGTTTTTGTTTCTGCCCTAAGTCCTATGTACTTTCTTTCAATTCAGACAGATAATGGATTTTCATGGTAGGTTAAAGAACTGTTTGGTTGTCTGATTTGAATTGGATTGTTTCTAGTGCAAAGGAAAATACATTTTTTTTAACCAATTTCAGTAGCGATCCGTATTATTTAAGTAAATACAGGTATCCCTTTACAGATGGTATTTGAATGATAATTATGTGTGGAACTGTGTATATTTTAATAGTATTCTGACTTGTTTTCATTCAAATACTTTGTATTCTCACTACCAAAAAAAATATCATAACCTAAACGGCTAAACAAAGGAAAAGGTAACAAGGATGTAGAGAACTCGCAGGAGTCCAAGAGTTTCAAAATCCAAGCCAGTTGTTTAGTAGTATTTGATCCAAATTTCAAAAGCCTACTCAGAGACTTGTTGGACGCACCCAACATCCCCCACTATGAACAACTAGCCAAAGGAAAAAAAAAAAAGAAGCATAAATACTGTTCAAAATTTATGATACAACAAACCTAGAAAGAGTAAAATTCCATGCATTACCTTACACAAAGCTTAATGCAGCCTGAACAACAATACATCTTTAGTTAGGGGGATCCATCTGCCCATCAGCATCCACTTCTGCAGTTGAACCACCTTGATCACGACCAGTCTCAGGTGGAGGACCCAGTCCTAATAGCAATGGAGTTTCTTTCTTTTCAGTGCTGGACTTCTTATCCGCCGATGCGGGGTTTGCAGCCCAAGCTCTGAGAGGAGGTTCGAAATGCTTGCTGGCAACATCAGGTGGGGGTGCGTCTTCCCCAGGAAGAACAAGAAGCCCCTGCTCTCGAAGAGAAGATGGCTCCTTATAGCAGGCGTTCCAGAGTGAGTCTACGAGCTGCCTCTCCTCCTTAGCAGCTCCAAGATCATCAGGTGACATCAAACCGATTCCTTTAATCCGTTCTTGAAGAATTTGCTTCAATTTCTCATCTTCGTCGGCAAAACAACTACTGCCCTCACCTGTCTTGTCTCGGGCAAGCTCAAGAAGGCCTCGAAGTGCAGCTTCTCGTAGGTCTGCATCATCACTAGAGACAAGGTGCATCATTATGCGAGGAAACCCTAGCTCACTTACTACATTGCAGTCTGCATTGTTCTCGTGCAGTAGGTAATCTATCAAGTTCAGAGCTTTCCTGCAAAATATTTAAAATTGTACTCCATATAAGAAAACAAATAATGAAAAGAGCTAGAGTTCTCAACCAGAAATGAAGAACAACAATAGTAAGCCACGTTTCTAATACAAAAGGTTCACATAACCAAATACTCCTGAAGGAGGGTTACCTTTGAAATCTCACATTCTCAGAACCCAAAGCATCTTTCAGTGCTGCATAACCATTCGCAAGACGAAATGCAGCAATACCTGGCTTGTTGTGCCGAATTAAAGCTGAAATCCACCCATAAAAGGAAATTCATTAAAATTTACAGGTCCAGGAACTAAATGCAAAAAAAAAAAAACAAAAAAAAAGAACTGCAGGGGCTCCAGAAAGAGTATAAAGTTGATATCAATCACAATACACGAAACAAGAAAAAAATGTACTCACAGGATATTGCGCCAAGTGCTTTGGTTCTAACAGTTACATCAGGGTCTGAAGTGAAATTAGAGAGAAGAGGTTCTAAGCCATTTGCTTCCATTACCAATTGTTGACTCCTGGGATTGTTCTGAACAATGGTGGTTACTACCTCTGCAGCCTTTGCCCTAATATTAGCATGGGAGTTCTTCAGGTAACCAAGGAGAGGGACCACACCACCAATTGAGTGAAGATCTGTCATGTACACATAACCATCCAAACAAATTAGTTTTAACTCTTTTGAACAGTGTGAAACGATGAGTAAACCTATGATCCATTGGCAAGCATGGAAGGCTAGACAAGAATATGGTAAACATTTCCAGAAACAACAAACAATTTAGTTAGTAAAAGTATTTACTGTAACTTCAATCCTTCTATGTCTCTTATCCTTCTATGTCTATTATCTTGCATCAGACAGCCATTAGATTTTTTCCTTTAGGTGGATGAGTTCAAACTTGTATGATAAAGGCTTATTTGGAATATCATATTGTTCCCATTAGTGGATGAGTTCACACTTGTATGACAAAGGATGATTTGGAATAACATGTTCTCCATGGAAATTAATCACATCGCAGAATTTAAACGCATAGGATCACTTACAAGAAAGTGAAGTGGAGACCAGAAAAAAGACAGCATAGAAGACTGAAGAGAGACTAGATATATGTGGGAAACATGAGGTTAGTAAGTAATGAATCATCCTATTGGAAAGCTAAAAAATCCTTGGCAAGACATACAGGCATTATTAAGAAAAACTTATGGAAAACTACAACATCTAAGATTTGTTTAAACATCCTACAAACACGAACACTTTTAACATCCTAAAAAACATAGCTGCTAAGCTGAAAATCCAGACCCCTAGAGGATATATCTCCTGAAATGTAGAAAATGCGAAAAAATCAATGACGGACAGCACTAATATCATCGTCAAACAATTTTACAATACTAAGATTACAACATGATAGTGGCAGAGTTTACTTAACAAAGACTGATGGAGGTTGAATGCCTGTAACACAAAGAAGGGATTCAAGTCTCTGCCTTCATTTGAATGCCTTCTTCATATATGCATGTGCACCCGTGCGAAGATATACCTTCTGTACCTTCCATATTCCTACCCAGAAGGCAGACAATGGAGATGCTATTGTGTATTCTAAAAAATAAATATATATATCCTTCCACCAAGTACAATCTTGACCTCTTGAAAAAGAAACTATGGGAACTAAATGCTTGGAAATGATATAATAGCTGCTAAAAAGAAAACAAAACAAGAGAGTACAATCTAAGCTTTCATTGGAAGGCAAATGGATGCTATTGTCAATCATCTACCGGGGGACCTCATTTGTTATGGGGAAGTGTCAACCATCCATGGAAGCTAAAAAACTTTAAATATGTCAAAATTTGCAAAGATATTATATGATGTTGAAACTTGCAACAATATTTTAATAGTTCAATAACATGATAATCAAAACAACGGGGATGTGAACCTCGATAGCTTTAACAGAACAGAATAAGTCACATGGAGGAAATGCAAAACAAAACACACCACACCAACAACAGTGATAAATCGGTAAGAACAATTGGGAAGTAAACCTTGACTTCTTTGGATAAGACATACAAGTCGCATGGTGCAAATGCAAAATAACACACTAATTTTTATGAAAACTAACAAAATCACTGCAGATGCTGTTGGCACACCAAAAAATCGGCCATTAATTGGCCGGTCATGAATGTTTGCATCTATATCTTGCAGGTGATACGCTCCACCCTTTAACACCTTATAAATTTTAAGTGCTCACGCCTAAGGTCCACAGAAATTTTTAGGGTGAACAGATGCATACTAATCCCATCGAAAACTTTCATAAAACCAAAGGCAAATTACCATAAAGTGCAATATACATACCATTGGCCATGTCGATGGACTCAACATGCTCTTGAAGCTCATCTAACATATCTGCACAAGAATGCAAGATAAGTAAAACCGCCATAAAAAAAATTGAAACATACAAATGGAACAAAAAGTAAAGGATTAAGTAAAGTAGACTTGTGTGATATTACCTTCAATATCTGCAGAAGTAACTCCTTGAGCCTCCAAGACTTGCTCTGGAGTTTGCATAACAAGAGTTATCTCTTTCATTCGCTTAATGACATCAACACTATTGGCTTGCATAGCTTCCATGAACCATTTTCGATCCTCCTCACTAACACATATAAATCAACCCAATCACTGCATATTCATATAGTAGATCATACAAGTTTTGATTTGTGAGTTTAAAATAATATTGATGCAGGTAAAAAAAATTAAACTGTGGGTGCCAGCCATGTACAAAACCATTAGATGATTATTAATATTTACACTAATAAATTATTTGTTTCAAGTCATCTGATAAAAGTCAAAAAAGAATTACCAGTCATAAATCAAAGTCGTAAATTTTTCATGGCATTGGAAATGATGAAAAACCTTAGAAAGAACTAACTACTTTGATCAGGATTGAGAATATAATTTCATCTAGAATCATTTAGACTTTTATTAATTTTCAAGGATATCCAAGACCTCAACAAGAACCAAGGTTGTCTAATGTCCAGTAATATGGTTGGAACGAAGAAGCTGTACAAATGCCTAGCAAGCACTTAACTCTGATGATGCATGTAGGCTCATCATCAAGGTTGGCCAGAGCCATGTCAAGGTAGTATTAGGCTAGTAGCTCTCCTAATGTTTTCAGTTTTCACCACATGTAAAAGCCTTCTATTCTATTGGATGGTTGTGGAAAATTTGAAAGTGACTAAGATGATGATTAGACACACAAGCTACATTTGTTTTATAACAATTACTAATATAAATAACTTTCACATTTAGTTATATAAAAAAGACAAAATGACTATGAAATAAACAAACAATCCCCAATCTCCCCCGGGACGCTATTTCCGCTCTGGGTCTCTATGTAATGAAAATGGTGTTTCTTAGTAAAACCAAATCAATTGGAAATAGACCCATTGATGGAATCAACAGACGGAAAATGATTACCTAAAATTTACTCACCGATCCAAATCGATCAGACTACGCTGAGACGACAAAACCATATCCATACACACATATAAGTATATAAGGAGAGAGAAAGAGAGGGGGTTACCTCAAATTTCGAGGAGGATGAGTTCCATCAGAGTTAGCGAGACTCCATTTGAGTAATCCTTCCCAATTGGGACCGTCTTTGGCCATTACAGGAGGCGGAAACAGAAACCCTAAAAAGATTATTATCACTGTAAACCAGAAATGAGGAGAAGATTCAGAAGGAGATGTAGAGCACCATATATATAGTTTTCAGCAACGATGTTTCTAGAAACTGCTTTACACTTCTGGACGAAGGTGAAGAACAGTCGAGACCAGCCGGCTACAAGTCTACAACATCTCATCGTCCTGGACCCTGAATTGCAATTTCACTATTTAGTCAAGGTTTAAAACATAAAAAAGGCGATTGGGGGGAGCTGATTTGCAATTAACTTTATGTTGGTCTGGGGTTGGGCTGCCAATTTCCAAACCAAGAGTCCATGTAGATGGCAATTTGCCCCATCCCACCAGGACCTGCCTTTTGAATTTTTTCATTTTTTTGGGTATGAGGTGGGGGGTTTTAAAAATATTTGTTCCGTCGAGTACGGGGTGAGGACGAGTTTACAATGCCCCTCCCTGCTCTGCATATTTATCCCCATCTCATGGAAATTCCTCATATAATTTTATATTTAAAATATATAATTTTATATGATACAAAAATTATATTTTATATATTCTATTATATATAATATAGAATAGAATTTAAATTATTAATGATCTCCTAACTTTTATGTCTCTCCCATCAATTTTAATATTTTTAACCATTTTAATAATATTCGTTACTTGATTTTCTCTCATATCGGTGATCTCACTAACAATCTAACATTTTCTAACCATTCTTATATATTTCATATATAATAAGTCAAGTCTCACTTATTGTGTTGAGTTGTTAACTCTCTCTTTCTTTTCAATTATTCAAACTATATCTTTGTTCGGGATTACAGGAACAATATTGTTATAAATTGCATATTACACAACTATGTTATTTATGTGTAAGGTGACCTCTATAGTCGAGATAAAAATTGTGGCATTTTAAAGAATTATACTATTATAATTTTTCATGAACATTTGTCATAAAATCGTCCTTAGATCACTATGATTTTTTGCGAACATAAAATTCATAACAATTGTATCTAATCCAACGGTCAATTTATCAAAATCTTTTCTACTATTAGTCCTACGCACACCACTTTATTCATAGTTTGATATATGATTTGTAAAACCAATATAGAATAGGTATTTTGATAAACTAACGACTGGATTAAATTATATGTGTGTACACATGACACATCATATATACAAAAAAATTACATTGACCAAATGATTAAATTTTTTTTTAGAAAAAAAAATCATATTTTTGAGATGAACTACAAAAAACTATCGAAAATTGTAACAATTTTTTATAATTCATAATTCTTGTTTTAAAAAATTAGCCATTGGATCAATGTGATTTTGGGCATGCATCATGTATATAAACTAAATATCTCATCCAACGGTTAATTTTCAAAATATCTAATATACTTACTTTTTCAAGTGGATCCATTTGAAGGAATCGTTGAAATATTACTTATTTTAAAAGTATATTACAATCAAAAGTCATTGAAAAATTATTTATTTAAAAAGTATATTACAATCAACATGCAATTTAGTGGTTTAGACTTTTAAAATACAAGCTTTTTAGTGGAGGTATTGGGTTTGAACCCTCTCGAAAGCACATTTAGTGCATTATATTTTAAATTTGTTATTGAAATGGCGGGGCGGGGACGGGAATGGGGATGAGGATAGAATTATATCCCCCACTAGAGTATGTGGTAGGGATGGAGAGTAATTTTATAAGTAGAGACGGGAACGGGCGAGCGAAGAACCCACCCTGCCCCATTGCCATCTCTAAGTCGAAGAGTAGGATGGTCATATATTAGGTTGGATTTGGGGCGGGTAGGTGGGCAGGTGGTCTTAACCATATTACACACAGCTCAATTTAATTTATTTTTTTTTGGAAAATTAAGAAAAATAAAATAAAATAAAATAAATTTTAGATCAGGTTTGAATTCAATTTTTTTTTTTTTTTTTACTTTAAATTGTTTCAAATCAGTTCTTAAAATATTAATAGATTTCACTTTGATACTATTATCTTTATATTGCTTCAAATTGGGGCATAAACTTTTTGGGTATTTTTTATGAGTTGGAATCTTCTACTTAGGCACCGTTTGGATTTTTTTTTCATAAGTACTTATTTGTTTTTTAAAAAATTTGCAATATATAATTTCTTAGAAAAATTTTAAAAAATCAAATAAGTACTTATAAAAAACAAATCCAAACGGTGCCTTAGGTTTTTCGTGCTTGAATTTACTTGAGTGATAAGATCATGACACATCATCTAAAAATATCATTTATTATCTCACACTAAATGATATGTCATGATCCTAAGTACGCAAGAAAATTCAAATAAATAAAAAAAATCCAAATGAAGATCATTTTTTATAATGAAAATACTATAGTACCAGACACTTTAACTCGAAATTAAAAACCATCCTAATGTGTCATGCTTTAAGTGGTGAGATCTCTCATCTCATATTGATTCAATTTTTTTTTTCACACACTACTCAAACTACGACACATTATGGTGATTTTTAATTTTGGATTAAAATATCGAGTGATATAGAATTGTTATTTTAATTTATCCCCTTTATTTTTCTTTGGCGACTTAAAAGTCTTCGTTGTAGAGCGTGGACTGTGCATAGAGTGGGAAAGCCACTGCCATTTTATTCCAAGCCTATGAAGGTTTATATGGACTTACTATATCAGTAAAAGTACATTCATAAAGAAATTGGATGAATTGACCTGTCTAGATGACTTTTAATAAGGTAGCAATAAAGTATTGGTTAGGTAGGTGGACAATTAATCTCTTGTGTTCTATATTTATATCAGATGAGTATAAATATAAGTTTGGTTGACATCTAAATTTGGTTGTGCAAATGTGACATTTGATTGATAATGATTTGTTGATACCAAGATTCACTGTTTTCACAGTATGCATTCAATGTGAAAGTCACTGCCAGCTGATTGCATGAGTGTTTTCAAGGGCTTGCTATGTTAATAAAACTTACATTAATAAAGGGCAGTGGATAATGCAATCCCTTTCAACTATTTGTCAATCTCAACTATTTGTGATTTTTTACCGTTTTATAAAAAAATACATTGTTTTTAAGAAAACTAGCCACCTAATTCACTAGAAAACATCATTTTGAACAACTTTGTAGAAGAAAATTTTTCCAAAATCTATCATTTAAGTAGACTTTTTGGCATTTTTTATGAAATATTCTGTAAAAATAATAAATGGTTAAAAAGTCTACTTAAATTATAGATTTTGGAAAAACTTTATTCTACAAAGTTGTTCAAAAATGATGTTTTCCAGTGGATAGCGCGGCTAGTTTTCTTAAAAATCATGTATTTTTTCATAAAACGGTAAAAAATAACAAATAATTGGGGTGAACAAATAGTTCAAAGGAATTGCATTATACCCTCTCGGTATAGTCATCAGAACCAAGTGGCAATTGGCTATGTTTAAATGTCTTTTTATGGGGTAGCAAGGAAATATCTGTTCGGTGGATGGTCTCCTGTCCCAAATGTGGACTCCCATGGTTTGCTATTATCATGAGCCAAAGTACTTTCTGGTTTGTCACTTGTTTAATGTTGTCAGTCAATAAGGCTTGTAGTAAGTTCTTTTTTCTAATATTTGCATTGCAAAAGTGTATAATAATCTGCAAAAAAAAAAATATCGTCAAATTTAATGGCCTCATTCACTATAATGTATTTGCTCGACAAACAATAAAACAGTTTTTAAAAGAGTCTTTTATTAATTAGCATAAGAAGGAATATAACTTGGACCGGTTCAAACTGAAGACTAAATTAAATTGGCGAATTTAGTTTAATTTGATTCAGTTTTGCACATGATTTGGTTATAGTTCTATATTTATTAAACCAATTGATTTCAGTTCAGTAACTTGTTTAAATTGAACCAAATCAAAAGTGAAACTAAATTTAACAAGCCTTTATAATATATTTAAATTATTAGATATATATGAAAAATTGCTAAATGTCAAAATTCATTATCATAATTTCTTGCTTATGCTAGCTAGTGACTCCTAAAATGCTAGCTACTCCCTCCGTCCCATAAAAATAGACCTTCTCCAAAAAACATGCATATTAAAAAAAATTCATTAATGCATTGATTTGTGATCTTTTTTACATTTTATTTCCAAAACTATCATTTTTCTATGATTGTATTTGGTGTCTTGTCAAGGTATTATTGGAATAATAAAGGGTAATATGGGAAAGTTAAAAGATATATAATTTGACTTTTCAAAATGGACTACCATTTTTGGACAGCCAAAAAAATAAATAAGGCCTATCTTTATAGGACGGAAGGAGTATATATTTAGAAGTATTTTTATTGGATTAATTTCCGTGAACAAGATTAAATTAAATTAAATGGAATAATACCCTTGGGCTTGAGCATGACTTAAGCACATTCTAAAAATTTTGCTTTGGGCTGTTTGGCACTTGAGAAGACCAATGATTTGGCTCGAATATGCCCTCATTTACTTAAAACACATTAAAATAAAATTGATGGAATTCTGTTCTGGGATATTCTAACTTTAATTTTGTCTGTAGCAGTTGGGTTTTTGGGGTCATTACATTTGCAATTACCAAAACACGAAAAGTGACAGGCATCTGTGAGAGAGAGAGAGAGAGAGAGAGAGAGACATTGTGATAAATCGCACTCACATGGGAATTTTCAAGCCTCAGCCGTCAGATTAATGTGATCTTGTCATCTGATTTCCCAACACCTCATCACGTACGTCAAGATCTAATCAGCTGAATCGCTCACGTGGTTGAGTTTTATGTAATTTTTGTGTCAAACGACGTCGTTCTTCATCGGGTACTTTAATATCGGTTTGGGTCGTCGTTGTCGTGCCCGTATCTTTGAACGGATCGGCGAAATAGAAGTGTCAAAATCGGCGTGACGTTTGTTTCCTCGTCCTATTCACACATAACTCAAAACTCGGTGGTCACAACTGGCGCTGTCATAAGCCGTTAATGACTAACGCCGTTAAAAACCTTCCAACAGAATCTCAACACGTGTCATGAACGTTAAGCCAGCATCACTCCAGTAGGCGTGCGTGTCACGCTTAACGACGACGCGGTTTTAACGTTGAGTCCTCCACGTCCAACCTTAAAACCCCAACTCCCATTTTCACCTTCATCTCTCTCTCTCTCTCTCTCTCTCTCGCGCTCGCGGGCTCTCTTTATGCCGGATCTATATATATATCTATATTTTACCGGAAAGTCTGCTAGTTTTTTCCTCGAGAATTGAAATTCAGGGAAGAAAATGTACTGTGGATTTCTTTCAATCTTATCTCATCTTGATCTCGTGAGAATTGGTCAGTGAATTGAGGAGTTCTTGATATTGAAGAAAAGAGAGGAATTTTAGGGTTTCTGAGACTCGAGGTGGTGAGTTGATAAATGGGTTCGATGGGATCGTCCTTTTGGTGTTACAGATGCGACAGATTCGTTAGGGTTAGGGCACACGACACTATCCTCTGTCCCGATTGTGGTGGAGGATTCGTGGAGGAAATCGAAAACCCCTCTCGATCTCCTCAGCTTCGTCGATTCCCGGCGGCGGCAATGTACGTTGATAATACCCCCAATTTGGATCAAAATATGAGTCTTAGATTTCGCCGGAGTCGAAGAAACGGTGGAGATCGGTCGCCTTTCAATCCGGTCATCGTCCTCCGTGGTCCTGACAGTGGTGGTGGCGCCGGCGGTGAAGGTGAAAGGGGGAACAGCTATGAGCTTTATTACGACGACGTTTCGGGTTCGGGGCTACGACCTCTGCCGGCAAGCATGGCGGAGTTCTTGATGGGTTCTGGGTTTGACCGTCTTCTTGATCAATTATCACAGTTGGAAATCAATGGGGTTGGTCGGTTCGAGCATCCTCCGGCGTCAAAGGCTGCTATCGAGTCAATGCCCGCCATCAAGATTGTTGCTAGCCATGTAGTCACCGAGTCGCACTGTGCAGTTTGTAAAGAACCCTTTGAGCTCGATTCAGAGGCACGCGAGATGCCGTGTAAGCACATCTACCATTCGGATTGCATTCTCCCTTGGCTCTCTCTCCGCAATTCTTGTCCCGTTTGCCGCCACGAATTGCCTACGGATGTGCGTGGTAGCGACAGAAACACCAACGCCACGGAATCTCCCGGTGCTAGAGATGAAGACGCTGTGGGGCTAACAATATGGAGACTCCCA
Source organism: Hamamelis virginiana (assembly GCA_017140935.1). Taxonomy (NCBI): domain Eukaryota; kingdom Viridiplantae; phylum Streptophyta; class Magnoliopsida; order Saxifragales; family Hamamelidaceae; genus Hamamelis; species Hamamelis virginiana. Next base: position 36,148 of record JAESVK010000214.1, read on the forward strand.
GGTGGTGGATTTGCAGTCGGAAGATTTACCGGCGGCAGACGAGCCGCCGAACGGGAGCTTCCCGTTGTTTATACGGAGATGGATGGTGGGTTTAATACTGCTGGTGCTCCGAGGAGAATTTCATGGGCATCGAGAGGAAGCAGGTCAAGAGAGAGTGGCGGTATTGGTCGCGTATTTCGCAATTTCTTCTCTTTTATTGGGAGGCTAAGAACTTCGTCTTCTCGATCGAGTTCCGAGTCTGGGTCTGTGCGGAGAAGTCGGTCTAACTCAGTTTTCAATCGATCCTCAAGGAGGCGTAGCCAGCCTTGGGATTTGAATGAATAGCACTGCAATTTCAAGATGGTGATTTTTGTTTTTCTGTTAAGGAAGGATGTAATATGTATTGTTTTAGTTCACTCGCTGTATATAAGAATACATGTGAAAGAAAGAAATGAAAAGTTTCCCAATTTAATTTCTGAAGGAGAAAGAAATTTTCAATTGCTAGAAGATTAGTTTCCCTGGTGCTTTCTCTAAGATTAGTTTTCGCCCATACAGCAGAAGAAGAAGAAGAAGAAGAAGAAGAAGAAGGTGGCTTTGCAGTTAGAGTTGACCTTTAGAAGTTGTGAAGGTACCAAACCTCGTGTACCACTTTGCCTGTACTACTGTTGCTTAAGCATTCCATTAATATTTTTTTTGTGCATTAATGAAGTTCTACTAATTTCCCCTTTTTGTAAGTTATGGCTTCTGCAGTTGGGTATTATTTTCAGTTCCATTCAAGGAAATTTTGAGTCTCTCTGCCTCAAGCTGCTTTTGTTTTTTTTTTTTTTCTGGATGTGCTAGACTCTAAATGCCAATATTAATTACAGTGGGTCTACCTTGTTGGGTTAATTCTCTTTGAGTTTCCATGCTCCATGTGATTGGTTGTTTTAATTGAAACATCTACTCCATAATTATGCATGAATCTGAAACTTATAGTGGGAATGAGGCAATGGTCATTGTGTGTACAAGCTAAGTCAAATGAATTGTTTATTATCTAGAATCTTGTGATCAAAATACCAATTGCTTGTATGGTCGCCATGAAGTATATTCATGTTATCAAAAGGTTGTCAGCCACCGATAGACTTTTAAGGTGTTTATTTTCATCTCATTCGCATGTTCCGTGTACAATGAAGGACTTCAATGTGTTCATTTGTTCTTGTAATCCTGTTATCCTAAAAACATAAAGCTTTGGAATATGTATTGTAAATGGTCAAATATACAGGAGAATGCTGTTTGCTGTGGACTCTGGGTCAGATTCCAAGTGCCATTCATGCCAAGCAAAAATGTGATTTAGCCTTTCTATGTGGAAAGAAGGCAAAACATAGGACATATCTCCTTTCTTTGTTACTTGAAAATGCCAATATATTTTTTTTTTCAGGAAATTAAAAAGAATCTAAGAAGAAATGGAAGCATCATTTGTAGCATGCAATTCATGCCCTGTTCGAGCATCTTTTTTCATGAAACAGTCATGCCTGATTTTGGACTAGTATGAACTCTAGAGTAATTGCTGTTGTAACGTATGTGTTTGTCAATGCACAAGATGCCCTACATTGATACAGTCAATGCACAAGATGCCCTACATTGAATGGTTTCGAACTTTCGATATTAGTTAGATTAATTATTGATATTATCTTTTTCACATCGTAAAATTTATTTATACATGGTATATCATGTATAGTGATAAGAACATGAATAAATGAGTGATTAGATCTTTCTGGCAAGGGAAAAAGGGTCTGGAAATGGGTTTAAATTATTGCATTTTCACCAGTCACTGCAAAACTCCCACCCCCAGCTTTTGCTTCATAAGGATCATGCTGTTTAAACCCTATACTGCTTCTGCCCCACCCTACTCTTCTCTAGAGTGATTGTCAGCCTATTGAAAGGGGAGACCAGGCCAAGGATTTTTTTAAAGAGAAAAGGAAGCCTATTTATGTAAGTTTGTGTGTGTGTGTGTACATGGATTCTTTTTTAGATTTGTACATACCTAAATACACACACACACATATTCCGACTCCTTTTTAAATTTTTGGTTCCTTAAATTTAGATATTCTTCTAATATCTCAGATTGCACTTTCAAGAATATTGGAAGCTCTTTCATTATGAACTAGGATAATTGCTAGTAGTGGTTTACTAATCATCTTTAAAGTTAGCAATAGGCAAAACATTTGTTATCCAATAGTTCAGTACCTGCAGATTTATGGAATTTGACTCTCACTTGTATATATATCTGCTTCTATTGGTAGAGTTAGAAGCTATATTCTGTTTCTAATTCCTTGCTCCTGATTTGGCAGCAATAGGTTAAAACATTTGATTTATTTTCATCGGTGGTGTTATATGGTATGTGATATGTATGTTGAACTTGAAGGTATATGATGATGCTAGAGTCTGTCATTAGATGTATGTGCTAAGTAGTTCTAAGTGAGTTATACATTGCTGCTTCCTTTTTACAAGGATAAATTACTGCTACCTCTCTTGACAGAACTTGTTGAAACAAATATGAGGCAGAAGAGTGGAGATTCAGTGATGAGGTTGGACCTTATCCTCTGCCTCGAGTAATGTTGAGATGGAGACCTGCTATTTCATTATGCTGGACTTTGCTCTTGGTGGATTTTTAAAAATTTTAATTATTCTAATTTCTTCCCAAATTTTTTCACTTCTTCTTGTTGGTAATCTCACCTAGTCAATGCTATAAATGCACCCTCACCTGATATGAATCATTGGCCAACTGAGATGAAAGAGCCCCTGTAGTTTTTTTACAATGGGGTCCATGTGGATAACATTGGCCAATTTTCATGGCACATTTTATTTTCGTCCCGTTTTTTATTCATGTTGGGATTTTCGGTACCTTTCATTTTCTGGTGCTATCAGGATAAATTGCAAAGAGTGTTCAAATTCAAAGAGATGGGGGTTAGACATTGAAGATAGGCCTAGGCTGCACAAACTTGCACGACTCCAAGACATGGATCAATGTGGAGGGTCAGAAGATGACATTCCATCCAGAAAGAAAGTTCCTGATTCATTGGAGAAAAAAATGTAATTTCGTTGAGAGTATCTCCGAAGTTTATAATTGATGACCATTTAGTTTCACATATTTGTAATTTATAAAAATAATACACTAGATTGGGTTTAGGTTGCCTGAAGTCACAACCCAAGCCTTGCTTGCATTTGGATCGATATTCATTTACATTTTAGTTTTTAAACAGAAGTCCAAGCCCTGTTTAAAACCTTCAGCTTAAGCTTGCCCATGGGTTAGGTTGATTCTGAGTCCTTGCTACCCAAGTAGCAACCCCATTCTTGGAGCCCTTGAATGCCTGCTAATCATCTCATTACTACCTTAGTTCTTGTTACCATACAGAACCCAGCATATTGAACAATGTCTGGCAAAACTAGTCATAACAGCTCCAGCTCCAGCTCCATCTCCATCAGTCAAAGAAGGTGGTTTTTCTCACTTGTTTTGTTCTTCTCTGCATATTTTTTTATGGGGCATGTTCTTTCATATGTTTATCAAATGGGTAGAAACCTTCCTGATGTCTTTAACTTGTATGCCTAATAATCTTGGATGATCACCATTGGAATCTTTTTCTTCTTCTTTGTTTCTATTTTCTTTGCATGCTAATCAAATGAATAGAATGCTTACTTTGTGTCTCTGGTTTTCTCATATGCCCTAGAACCTTGGATGACTGTGTCACTGTTATCTTTTCTAAACCCATTTCCTTGTATCTTACTTGATTATATGCTTAAATTCTGTAATGTCTGTGAAGGTATGATTATTCCCGTCAAAACATATTAGTTACCATCATACGCTTGATTCATAATTATTTCATTGGTGGAAATTTACAGAATGTGGGACTATAGCTTTGAACCACATAATTTTTCTTTGATGACTGATTGAACCTATTAAGTTCCGGATGACTAATCCCACTTAATAGTTTTTAGTTTTTGGGTAGTTCTGTGAGGATTAATACAGTGATTTTTCTCTTGAATGCCAGCTACTTGACACCTGTTAAATTTGATATGTCAATGGCACTATGCCATATTATCTGTATTTAATGCGAGAGTCGGCATTGTTGGATACAGCACAGGACAATGCACATGTTACCAGTATTGCACCAGTTTAGCATGCTATAAAATTTCCTGTATTATAATGTAATGTTGGAGTAAACTTTGTTTTCAAATTATTTGAGATTCCAGGGAAAATTTGGGTCCACTGGTTAATTCTGAGATCGCCCGACCCGGACCCTGATCCATTGGGAGCTCTATATAATTATTAATTATTATGTACAAAGAGGAAATTGTCTCCTTTGTATCAGTGAAGTAGGTGGGACCTGTTCTTATCCAGAAACCACAAGAATCTTGAGTTGTGACGTGGCCTGGCCTTGTCCAAGTAGTAGTAGCAAGCACATCCATAGACAAAAGGAGATGCAGATGCTGCCACAAAACCTTCAGACTGTCGTATTTATATCCAACGAACTAAATCCCCACCCCCTTCTTGTATATTCCCAATTCCTGGGCCATTTTCTTGAATTGAAGGTATCTGTAAGTCGGCCAGTGCAGTAAAAATGGCGTCACTAGTTCCTCTTCAGACTCTCTTTCCTGTGAATTCACCGCAGCAGTCTGCATCCAGATTTAATAATGTTCGAGTAACAAGAGTGGGTTCAGCAGTTTCATCATGGCACAAGAGTGAGAAGCAGAGGAAGAAAAGATCTTTGACAGTGGTGGCTGCAGTGGGAGATGTATCAGCCGATGGCACCACTTACCTGATTGCCGGTGCTCTGGCTGTGGGACTTGTTGGAACTGCCTTCCCCATCCTCTTCTCCCGGAAGGACCTGTAATTGCACCCCTCTCTCTCTTCTCTTTCTCTCTCTGTCTCTTTCTTCTCTCTTGTCTCTTTCTCTGACTTTTATGGAAGTCAGCATAAGGCTGATAGCTAATTATCATATGCTAATTTTGGAAAACTAACTACCGGATTAGATACTATACATATATGTCACGCATGTCAAAAAATCACGATTAATCCAACATTCGATTTCTCAAATATGTCACTGAAAAGAATCAGAATTTTACTGTCTCTATTTTGATACGCTGGTATTGGATCACTGTACCTTTTGGCACAAGTCACATTCATAACAAGAATCACTGTACTTTTTGGCACAAGTCACATTCATAACAAGAATATCTTATAGAACGGAGAATTTTTTAAAATACATGTTTCATAATTAATTAAAAGACGTCATGCTGACAGCACATGATCGACACTATATAGATGTGTGAGATTTAATTTGGCTTTGTGAAGGGTAAATTAGTTTTCGATGTTTGGTGTTTGCAGGTGTCCTGAGTGCGACGGTGCGGGTTTTGTACGAAAATCCGGGGTGACTTTGAGGGCAAATGCGGCAAGGAAGGACCAGGCTCAGATCGTATGCACTCGATGCAATGGCCTTGGCAAGCTTAACCAAATTGACAAATAGAGCTCCTCTGGCCTCTCCAATTTCATATCTACCACCCTTCGCTAGTTACTGTTACATAAAACTTTACTGTGACATTATGCTTGCTGCTTTTAAACTGTAATTTACCCCCGGTAATGCAATATTCCTCTCACCCCCTCCTGAATATTGTTGTTTAATTTTTTGCTATTAATTAATTAATCATCTACATTCTACGCTGTGTGAGTCCCAATTCTTCTTCGTCCTTTTGCTCCATAAATATGATTAGCAAAAGGCTGTGGTTTTAACAAATGAAAACGGATGATGTGATCTACGACAGTCTGACGCTGCTAGGACTAGACTAAACTTGAATATACAATTATTTTGTTTTAATTTACAATCTTTCATTTTTAATTTTAACATCTCTTATAATTGGAGCAAGATGTCAAATTCGTGACCATAATTAATGTAGCACATGATGGAGCATCACCAATTGAAATTTCCGTGTGGTCTTCCATTTCCATATTAGGAAGTGCTACTCTTTAGACGCAGGAAGTGCTACTCTTCACGTCTAAAAACCTATAGCACGTGGCAGAAAGCATGGGCGTGCCAGGACTTCCTAAAGTCCAATTGAGGTTGCTAGAACACGACCCTCAACACCTCTTAGCCAAAATCAAGGTCTAAAGGCCTTGATATCAAGTCAGTCACTGTGTGGTCAAGGTCAGGCGATTGTCTAAAGTGAGGGTAGGCCTTAAGGGCCCGTTTGGTTGCCTGTAATCAGGCTTGTATTCTGTAATCAGATTACATTACAGGATGCAACCTGTTTGGCCATCCCAAATGCCCTGTAATGTGAAAATCTAACCTGTAATTGGAATACACAGAGCACTGTATTTGGAATGCAGATCAAAACGGGGTATTGTGAATCGATTACTGGTAATGGGTTTAATCAAAATTGATAATGGCGAGCGTGCCCTTCAGATTGAACATCAGCCAATTTGAATGACCGTCGTATCCCAACAGCCAAGCATGCCCGAGCGTCTGCCCACTGTAATTGGACCGACGATGACCCATCAAAAGCCCCTGAAGACTCCCCCCGGGGCAGTCTGCGGCTGCTTAAAAAAAAATAAAAAAAAAAAAAAAAAAAAGGAAGAAGAGGAAGAAGGAGTGCACAGAGGCGGGTTTGCGGCAGAGGAGAAGAAAAAGAAAAGAAAAAAAAAAGAAGAAGAGGAAGAAAAAGAAAGAAGGAAGAGGAAGAAATAGAAAGAAGAGGGCACAGATGCGGCAGAGGGGGAGAAGAAGAAGAAAAAAAAAAAAGAGGACCTGAGGCGGTGGGTTTATATATATATATATATATATATATATATATATATATATATATTTGAGGACTGAGGCGGTGGGTGGTCGGTGGGTTATATATTTTTTTGAGGACATGAGTTTTTTAACTATATTTAAATATCAATTAATTTGATTTTTTTTCGTCAACAATTAATTTAATCAATAGATTTGGATATTTAATTTCACAAAATTGACCGTTGGAATAGATGTTCATCCTCTCTATGTCATGCATGCAAAAAATCACATAGATCCAACGGTTGATTTTTGAAAAAATTATCGTTAAATAAATTGTGATATTTTGAAAAACAAATCCATGATAGGGGTATTATGGTCAAATGTTAAGAATTGAGAATTACATTACATACATATCCAAACACTAGCCCTGTAATTGTATGAGTATATGATTTTACATTCCCAACATATCCAAACATGTGGAGGGTAATCACATTACACATTCTCATTCCCCGTAATGCGATTCACCACGTAATTACATTACATTACATTCCATTACGGGCAACCAAACGGTACCTAAATGCGTTTTCGGATGGAATGTCTAAAGACTTTGCTAGCTAGTTAGAAATTGAAATTGAGTGCACAAGAATTGAAATTGACAATTGAAAAGGAAATTGGGTTCATGCTTGAACACAAATTGAAATTGCATTAAAAAGAAAGCTTAATGTACTTGAATTGAAAGAGGACTTGCTTGAATTAAAATTAGACATTGCTTGAAAATGAAATTGCTTGGCTTGAATACTCTTGCTGGAATTAAAATGTGCAGGAATGTAAATGCTTACAACCGAAATAGAAATGGATGCTTGACTTGAAATTGAAATAAACAAAATGCTTAAATGATTGTAGAAAAACTGGAAATTGGGAATCGAAAATAGCATTAACGGAAAGAAATTGAAAGTTTATGAAACTAATTTGGTAGCATTGCGCTTGATTGGGAGGATGTCTTGTTTTTTAATATGTTGCATTCTTCTCATTTTTATAGACCTTCCTTTGGATAACTACCTTGCTTCACCTTCCCACTTCATGAACATGGCCTTTTGCATCTTCTCCACTCTCCCAGAACATGGCCACGTCCCTGCAATGTTGACAATGGTGGCTGCTTCATATTTGCTGCCATTTCCTTTATTTTAACTCATTAGTTAACTGCTGCCACATGTCTTAATTTTAGCTCCAGATTTGTCATCACTCCTCCTTTTTAGATTATGGCATTTAACTGTTTGCCACATGTCACCTTCACAATCTTCTCCATGTCTACCTTTCTTATATTTAGCTACTGATGCTTATCTCCTCACTTGATTTGAATTCTAATTAAAATCAGATACTACACATCCTCATTAGCCACGTGTCCCACTCTTAATTAATTAATGGCCAACTTTCACTAACAAATTATCTATGCCACATCACTAATTTACCATAGGTAATTAATTAGCTATAATAATTTTACTAGAAATTATGTGGCTAACAGTTATTGGCTCTCAATTAATCACTAACCACCCACATATTTTTCAAAAAAAAAAAAAAAATAGCTACGTAGACATTTTACAAAAATGGCGATTTTTGGTGTGAACAGCTACAATGCCAATATGGGAGCTCCTCCCATATTTAGCACTACTTTACTCCAATCAATGGTGGATTTAGAGTGGGGGCACCTGCCCCCACCCAAAATTTAAAACCTTTTGAAGTTAATTCAAAATTTTTAGAAATTTCAAATATTTTTAAAATTGTCTCCGCTATATTATTTGTGAAAAACCATTAAAACTTTAGTTTTAGTTTTAAAGTTTTAAAATATTCTTTTAAAAAATAGAGAAATTTAAATTTAATAGGTGTCAAGGTCACACGTGATGGGGTTTTTGAGTCTCTCTCCTCTATATCTCTTTTAGGGTAAAAATATGGTTGGAAACTTGTAATTATATATAGATTTTATAAGATTAAATTTGATATTATTAATGAGTTTTTAAGTGTCCTTACATAGCAAATGTCATGTTGGTCTAAGAGCATATTTAATAGTATACTATTTGAGCTACCATTATCAAAATTTTGCATTGGCACCCAAATAAATTGCTTCAAAGGTGTATCATTTGAGGTATCAAATTTTGGCAATAAGCATATAGGGTTGCCAAATTTGGTACCTTAAATGACAATTGTCATTTGTACCATATCATACTTTCCCTTAAAAAAATAAGAAATACCAAACTATACCATTATTAATGCGTTAGAGTACATATGTGACAAAATTTGGCACTGATCCACTTGGTACCATTTAAGGTGCCAAATTTAGGCATTGGCATATCAAATTATATGAATGCATTGGAAATACTCCAATGACATATATTTCACATTTAAGAGGAGAGAGACTTTATATTTTAGCATATGAAAAATACATCGATATTCATTTGTTAAGATAGGAATAAGTTGTTATCGTTTAGCAAAAAAAAAAAAAAAAAATTGCCCCCACATTGATAAAATCCTAACTCTGCCCCTGGTTCCAATGGAGAGTTTTCATATTTCCCACCATTATGTTCAAAGGAGCTTTAAATGAGCGATGCTATGTGTCCAACACACATTCCCATTTCATTCCCCGTCCAACAGTGAAAATGTTAGGCACAGTAAAAATCGCAACACGATAAAAATGTCACTGTATTTTTATCATTTTCACTGTGTTTTTGTTATTTTTATTGTATTTTTTCCCCTGTGCTATTATCATTTTCACTATGTTTTTTTCTCTATATTTTTTTCCGGAGTTTTCTCTCATTTTCCCTATGTTTCTATCGCACATAAGCAAAGAAGAAAAAGCAGCGACAGCAGCAGAAATTAAGTTGCTAGCATCAGAGAGAGAGAGAGAGAGACGTTATCGACCTTATCCTTATCCTTAGGGATGTCAACGGGGCGGGTTTGGGATGGGTTACCCCTTCCCCGACCCCGTCCCTTTTAAGAAAGTCTCATCTCATTCCCGTCCCAAACCCGTGATGGGTCAGGTTTGAGAATCCCATTCCGTCCCAATTAAAAGACTTCATCCCGTTATCATCCAGTCCCGTCCCGTTTATTATGGCAGGGCGGGACGGGTTAAACGGGTCATGCGGGTCTCGTGTTCAAAAATTACAAATATGCTGAAAATCAATTTTGTTTTGGTTAATCCGTTGTCCCTTTCTTATCAAAATCCATTTCCCATATAACCTCTAAAAATACAAGCTAAGCAATATGTATATATAATTGAACAGATGCATTTTATAAACCTCAATATGAGAAAACAAGATCATATCATCAAAATATTATGCTCTATTAACATCATAAAATGGGAAAACCAGAAATTTGAGGGTAAAAACTTACCTCAAAATAATAAATTGAGGTTCTATAAGAGATTCATCAAATGTAATAAGTATATTCTAGGCCTCAGTGACCACAAAAGACTAAAAAGCCATTTTCAGAAATTAGTAACTATGAGATGGGTTTTTTTTTTTTTCCCCACTTGTAGCACTAAAAAAAAGGGGATTAATCGAAGAAGTTGAATGGCCTTATAACTCAAAAGTGCTAAAATGTATGAACAGATCACTGGAAATTATGAAAATAAGAATGAAATAAATAAATAATGAGATCTTAATAAAAGAAGCGTGAGCAGATCATTGGAAATTATGGGAAAGAATAAGAACCTGATATAGAATGTGAATCCAGTTATCGGGTCGGGTTTAAAAGTACATATTACGAACCCGCCCCGAACCCGACCGAGTTTTAGAATTCAATCCCAAACCCGCCCCTAACCTTATTAAAATAACTCAAACCCATCCCAATAGGGGCGGGACGGGACGGGTACCCGGTTTGACCCGTGAAATTGACATCCGTACTTATCCTTCATCAATCATTGGTTTCTTTCACTTCTATCATGAGGTGGCACTTTAATGAAGGAAAGCTCAAACGAGATTTTGGGATGAGACAAACAACACTTCTCCCTTTAAATTGAAAGAAAATGTGATGTGGACCACTTGATAGAAGATTTCCATTGCCCCCCAAAAAAAAAAAAAAAATTCAAATATGAAAAGCATTGATGACATTGCCAAATTTAGGAGCCATAGATGACACCCTATTAGAGTACTTTTTTTTTTTTTTTGCCATAGCAAATTTGGTAATGGCATCAATGCCTTCCATATCTGGAATTTATTTTGACAATAGTCATCTCTTTTCAAATTATTTGAAAAAGAAAAACAAAAAAGGGGAAAAAAAAAAAAAGAACAGCCAAGCTTAAGTAAAATCTTAAAATAGAAATGAGGAGAAATCAACCGTAGATAAGACATGACTAATAATCAGCCATAACTTCGGATCTCATCCCTTGTTTTAGAAGGCGTATTACTCTTATACATGGTTGTCATCTAAATAGCGGGTTAAAAACAGGTCATCGACAGCCAGTCAAAATGACACGTGTACACTTACAAATTAATTAAAGACTAGCGCGCGATATCAAAATTTTGAAAGGTTCAATCAAGAGAAGCCATGTATCACAATTTAGCCCAACAATTTTTAAAATTTACCTAGTGCATACGTGTCGCAATACTGTTCAATATTACCTTAATTATCATTATTGCTAACAGAAACAGTTTATGTCTATATGATGCTAGCTGTTCAATATTTCCCGATAGCGTTGGGTCTTGAGGAAGATGTAGCCAAACCAACAAAGCAACATTCCATATATCACTTTGTTTTTGTTTTTTATGTTTTCTGATTTGGAAAAAAAAGTAAACCAGCCGTTTCTTTCTTTAGAAGCTAGCTAGCATTCGTTCGTTCCATTTTTATCCATTTTGTGTTGTTTATACATGGTAATAATAGAAGTTAATTAAGCTCAAAGTGAGGATATCAGAATTTCTGCTATAGAGATCAAGGAGGGACAAGTAGCTAAGATGAAGATCGATGATGATCTGGGATTAGATCGGTGCATTGAGTTTGAAACGGACGACGAAGACGACCAGGCTGAAAGGGTTTGCGATCAGTATGACGATGATACTGAATCTGAGTACACCGTTCCATCGCGAAATCCATCCAATAACTACATGGACTGCAACAATACTCCCTCATGGCCTCAAAGCTACCGGTATATCTATATCTATCTACATATACAGAAATGATCAAGTCTGCAAATATATATATATATAAAGAAGCAATCCTGTTAGGATGTCCATACGCTCGTTATCGTAAGGATGTCCACTCTGGAAGCCATATGAAGGATAT
>JAESVK010000214.1:48156-63962 GCA_017140935.1 Hamamelis virginiana
CTGAAAAATCGACCGTTGAATTAGATAATCTTCTTATGAATGTCATGTCAGTTCTTAAGCTCGTTATCGTAAGGATGTCCATTCTGGAAGCCATATGAAGGATATTCTGAAAAATCGACCGTTGGATTAGATAATCTTCTTACGAATGTCATGTCTGTAAAAAATCACAGTGATCTAATAATTGGTTTTCAAAATGCAATCCGTAAAATGCTTTGACAGTATTTACCATTAGATGCTGTCAAAGTTGTTTAAATGACTGTATTTTGAAAACCAACCATTGGATCACTGTGATTTTTGGCAGACATGACATACGAATAAATATTATATAATCCAACGGTCGATTTTTCAAAAATACCTCTCCCAGTGAAGACGTCCTTACCTTAGCGTAAGGATGTCCTTACAGGATCGGAACAGATATAAAAAAGGGATATATATATATATATATATAAGCATTAACCCCATAGATAATTGTTGGATTCATATCTGCCAAAAATCACAATGATCCAAGGGTTTATGAAAATTTTCATTTTTTATCAAAAATTGTGATTTTTTTTTGTTCTTCAAAATATCACCATTTTTTTACATGAGGTTATTTCAGAAATTGATACATCGGATTACTGTGATTTTGGAAAGGATGACATATACAAGAGGTGCATCTAATCCAACGATCAGTTTTTAAAAATACATCATCAAAGTGGATCTAAAGCAGGTCAACCAAAATGCATAAGGTGCACTTGATACTAGCATTCCAATGTGTGTGTGTCTATATATATATATATATATATAAGCATTTAAATATCAAGTGTAATGCATCAGGTGTCCTATTGTAGAGCCACTTGCACTATAAATTTTGGAAAACTGACTGTTGGATTAGATACTCCTATAATGTATGTCATGCCTGCCAAAAATCACAGTGATCCAACCATTAGTTTTTGATAAAACTTACTGCTAAAAAATGATAACATTTTAAAGAACAAAAAAGTCATAGTTTTTCAAAGTTACATTTTTCAAAAACCAGCCATTGGATCACTATGATTTTTGGCAGACATGACATACATGATAGGAGTATTTAATCCAACGGTCAATTTTTCAAAAGTCTCATCGCAAGTGACTTTACAAGAGGGCACCTGATGCAAGAAGCTTCACGTGCACTTGATATTAGAAGTTCTCTATATATATATACACTACTATAAGTTACCCCTAACGCAAAGTTGGGTCAAGTGACCTCCATTAGGGCAGTTGCAGAATATAGTTTGAAAAATCAAATGTTAAATTAGATTCTCCTCTTATGAAGGTCATGTTTGCAAAAAACCACGTTGACCCAATTGTGGGTTTTTAAAAAAATCAACCGTGAACAAATGGTAACATTTTTAAGAACAAGAAGTCACAGCTTTTCATTTTGACATTTTTCAAAAATCGACCATTGGATTACTGTGATTTTTAGCAAACATGACATTCATAAAAGGGGACTTTAATCCAACAGTTGATTTCCCAAAATAGGTCATGCAAGTACCCCAATAGATCAGAGGTCACCTAACGTAAAGTTGGGCATATATATATATATATATATGTATATATATATATATATATAGGTTTGTGTGTTCATGTGTAAATATGCATATCTGTCCAAATTTAGTTTTTTTTTTTTAAATAATAATTTCGTCCCTCTCTTATTCTGGATTGCTCTCATTATAAGGAAAAATGCTAAATGTGCTAAAATATTATCTTAAAAGTGTATCCCAAATGATGTGTTAAATGATTCATTCCCTCTTCTTTTTAGCAAATTCTTTCATTGATAATAAATGAATGATTTGAATATATTTGGGATACATTTTTAGGTGAAATTTTTTGGGATGACTTTGCTTAGAAGAAAAATAGGTTGCCTAGCCTGCATGTATTTAGTACTATTCAGTTATTGCATGAGTAACGGATATTTCATTAATTTTCACCCAAAAAAAAAAAAACAGATATTTCATTAACATGTTAGGTATTCATCCTTGATTATGGAATTTTAAATCAACCTAGTGCAATGAATCTTATTAAGATTGCATGTGCATCTTCTCTCAATCTTCTTCGTGCATTTTCTTTTCATTTCTATCAAAAAGCACCATAGGTTTACACAGAATATAGAGGTTCAATTTGGATCTGGAAAAGAATGAGGAAAAAGGGAAAAATGCTGAAATCTGTTTAAAAATAAATTCCTTTAATTTGTAAAACGTTTTGGTTAATATAGAGGTTTTCCTTTCATTTCCCTCAACTTTTTTGGGTTCCAAACAGAGGCAGAATGTTTTGCCCTAATATTATTAAGGCCATAAAGTGGTTGTATAATCACCATTAATTTTGATATAATACAGCGGTATGCACTAATATGAGCATTTGGATCAAATCCTGTGACTGTAAAAGATACCTTGGGCACGCCCATGAAAAAAGATCACCTTTGTCTCAATTCTCACTCACCCCCTCTTCTATCTCTCTCTTTCTAGAAACAAGAGAAACCCAACCAATGCATTTGCACCACTTCCGGCGGCTGAAATCACCCGTGTTCCATTCTTCGGCGACATTGTTCCATTCTCGGACGATTATATTTGAGGTTAGATTTTTTAAAGTACAAAATGTACTTGCTGAACAAAATAGAGGTCTTGATTGTCTCAACAACGTGAGTCAGCCATGTCCATATTTTTTTGTTTTGTGTGTAAGTTGCTGCCATAGATTTGGGGTTCTTCAGTGTCCTCATTTAGTTTATGTGAACAGAAAAAATAAATTCCACACCAACACATTAGGAGAAAAAAAAATCTAACAAAGAAAAATAAAAATATCTAAAAAAAAAAAAAAAATTAACATCAAATATAGTCGTTGGAGAATGGAGCACGACGGATTTCAACTGCCAGAATGATGAAAATGCACTGGTTGGGTTTTTATTTATTTTTACACTATGTTTGGATTGAGAGAGTTGGAGAGAAGAGAAAAGAAACTTTTTAAGTTTCTCTCGTTTGGATTGAGAGAGTTGGAGAGAAAGGGGAGGAGGGGGAGAGAAAGAGGAGAGAAAAATGGGCTGATTTCTTTTTCTCCAAATCGGAGAGAAATGGAGAGAAGAGAAGAGAAAGGGTTTAAGTGAGGGTGGTTTTACTATTTTGCCTTTTCTCTTTATTTTTTTTTATTTTTTAATTTCTTTTTATATAAGTAAGGGTAATATTGGAATTTATATATTAAAATCTTCTCTTCTCTTCTCTTCTCTTCTCTTATGGAGGCTATCGAAACAGGGTAGAGAGAAAGTCATTTAACTTTCTCCCCTCTCTATCCAAACAAGGTGGAGAGAAAGTCATTTAACTTTTTCTTCTCTTGATGAGTTTCTCTTTTCTTCTCTCCAACTCTCTCAATCCAAACATAGTGTTAGAGAGAAAAGGGAAAGAGCGGGTGAGCTAGAAGTCTAACAATTTTGAGAGAGAGAGAGAGAGAGAGAGAGAGAGAGGGGGGAGTGAGAAGTGGGACAAGGGTGACCTTTTTTGATGCGCATGCTCAGGTGCCTTTACTCTTCATATTATTCTTCTAATGTCAGACCAGTCAGACCACATTACAGCCACAGGATTTGATCCAAAGGCTCATATTAGTGCATACCGTAAATAAGTATACGGTACATACCGTATTAGATCAAAATTAGTATAATCACTATATAAATATGAATTAGCAATCACAAGAGCTCCTTAATATACCATGCACAAGAAGACCGGGAGGGAGAACAATCCAAAACCATCTTGATGAAGCGAGCCTTTATCAGAGAAAAACCATTGTGTGGACTATACAGAGTGATTTTTAATTTGGTCTAGACTCTTGCAATAATTAGATTTAAGATTAGCCAAGCTTGTTTCTATCAACAATTAATGTAAATGAGTTTTTGTTATATATTAACAAAAGAAAAAAAAAATAAAAAATACAACATTAGACCCATTTGAACAAATTCATGGTGCTGGGAAATGAGAATGAACTCATATATATTAGTTTCTTAAAATGAAAAATGGAACATCTTTTGTCTAGCTAGTTGAACATTAATGCCATTCAGTGAGCTGCAAAACTGATCAAATGAGGTAAATTAGCGCGCCTCATTTGATCTTTACTCACTTCCAAGGTTTTCTGTAAAGCCCAAAAAGAGTTTTGCCTGATAATTTGGCTGGAAATTGGAAGAAAGACAAGAGATGAATTAAATACAAAATCTCTAAGTTTATTAACCTCCCTGTATTGAATATTATGTGCAGGCAGTCCATGGACATGTTCACAAGCGTGACTCCACACTCCTTTAGTATCCTAAGGAATGCTAGCTCTGCAACACTAAACTGCTCCTTCTTGTCTTCATCATACATGAGATCTCCAATTTCACAATATGATCCTTCATTGACTAAATCCTTCTTGTCTACAACAAGTTTAGACAAGGAACAAGTGCCTATCTCAACATTCCCTCTCAAGTCATCTGTATGTTCTTACTCAAGGCATTCTGTCCTAGGAGAATTGCCGCCACTGCAGCAGTGTTCATTTGCCCAAGCAACCCTTAATGGTGATTGAATTTATTATACTCTTTCTTATTCTGGCTTACTCACCTGTTAGTTCTCACCACAAAGAAATGTTCAAATTTTCCCGATCTCAATCGGGCTTAGAAGTACCCACATTGCCTTTGCCTAAGCTCCCTTAATCTTTTCCCCCCTTTTTTCCCTCTAAATATTGAGATTCTTGGTCTCCAGTCAGGCTTAAAAGTACCCACATTGCCTTTGCCTAAGCTTCTTTCTTAATCTTTTTCCCCTTTCTTTGTTCCCTCTAAATATTGAGATTCTTGGTCTCCAATCAGGCTTAAAAGTACCCACATTGCCTTTGCCTAAGCTTCCTTCATAATCTTTTTCCCCTTTCTTTTTTACCTCTAAATATTGAGATTCTTGGTTTCCAATCAGGCTTAAAAGTACCAACATAGCCTTTGCCTAAGCTTCCTTAAAGTTTTTTCCCTCTAAATGTTGAGATTCTTGGTCTCCAATCAGGCTTAAACGTACCCGCATTGCCTTTGCCTAAGCTTCCTTCTTAACCTTTTTCCCCTTTCTTTTTCCCCTCTAAATATTGAGATTCTTGGTCTCCAATCAGGCTTAAAAGTACCCTTTGCCTGAGCTTCCATCTAAATCTTTTTCCCCTTTCTTTTTACCCTCTAAATATTGAGATTTTTATTTTTCTTATATGCAGCAATCAATGCGCTATGTGGCATAGGACTCCTTTCAACTCCATATTTAATACAACAAGCAGGATGGTCGAGCCTCTTACTACTCTTTACCATCGGTGGGCTCTGTTTCTACACTGGGATGCTGTTGAAGCGATGCTTAGAAAGCTCTCCTGGACTCCGAACTTACCCAGATATTGGCCAGGCTGCTTTTGGAGTAGCCGGTCGCCTCATCATAGCTGTAAGTCCAATACCAGTACCAGTATTCGCCTCTGTTTGCCTATATATATATATATATATATGACAATTCAATTCATTCATTGTTGATGTTAATTTCACTACTGCAAACAGAAATTCATGTTTTTCAAAAGGCTGACACTTGGGTTATGTTCAAATGCAGATAATCTTATATTTAGAATTATATGTAAGTACTTGAAATTTCTCATCCCAATTTCTTAATTAGATTGCTCTGTTTACCCTGTATTCATCATGCATTAATAACTGACTTTCTCTGCTCTTCAGGCTTCCTGCGTGGAGTACGTGATTATGATGAGTGATAATATGTCATCATTGTTCCCAAACACCCACATGAATTTGGCTGGAATGCATCTCAATTCTCATCAAACCTTTGCTATTGCAATGACTCTAGCTGTTCTTCCAACCGTCTGGCTTCGAAACCTTAATTTGCTTTCGTACCTTTCAGGTTCCAAATTCTTAGTCCCCTTCTTGCTATTGCATACACTTTTCCCCCTTTTTAAGTTGCATATTTAAGCTATTGCTGCTAATCTTTAAATAATTTTTTGTTCAGCTGGGGGGGTAGTTACATCAGTGCTTGTGATGCTGTGCTTGTTATGGGTTGGGGTGGTAGACCAAGTTGGGTTTCATCCCAGTGGAACAGCTTTAAACCTTGCAAACGTTCCTGTCGCAATTGGTCTATGCGGTTTCTGCTACGCCGGCCATTCTGTTTTTCCAAATATCTATTCTTCTATGAAGAAACCATCACAATTTCCATCAGTTCTAATAGCCAGGTAATAAACAATTGGAGCCAAGTTCTTGGTTTTCATTAGAAGTTGGAAGCTTTTCTTGATTTTGTCATGACTTACTTATTTTGTTGGTTTTGTTTGAAATAATATAAACCCTTTCAAAGATAAAAATGGCTAATCGCCGCTATAAAAATGATTAGTTAGGATTTTTTTTGATAGGATGGAGATTTTCATTTTCCTGTTTTTCAAAGTGTTTTAGTTTTGCTTGTTTTTCTGATATAAATTTCTTGCTTTGGCCTGTGCTGCAGCTTTTTGACATGTTCATTTCTGTATACTGGGGTAGCAATTTGCGGCTATCTGATGTTTGGTGATTCGGCAGAATCTCAGTTCACTTTAAACATGCCTAAGGAATTCATGGCTTCTAAAATTGCAGTTTGGACGTCGGTAGGATGAGAAATTCAATCCATTTTTTAGCACATTTTTGTATAGTTTGGGATCATTTTATTGGGCTGATTAGGCTAGTTCTGCATTCAAAAACTGCAAAACAGTGCAGAGATTTATAGAGATCAAATGATAAGTCTCTGCACAGTTTTGGAGTTGTTTGGGTGCAGAACTAGCCTAATCAGCCCAATAAAATGATCCCAGACTGTGGAAAGTGCACTAGATAAAGTATATCTAATGAGTTAAAAGTATATCTAATGAATTCTATTTGGGTTTTAGGTCTTGAACCCAGTTTCAAAGTATTCCTTAACAATCACCCCCGTCGCATTGAGTCTAGAGGAACTCTTGCCTGCAGCTCAGCTAAGATCTCACACTGCATCGATACTCATCAGAACAACTTTAGTACTGTCGAGTTTGGTCGTGGCACTGACAGTTCCATTCTTTGGTAAAAACTTCTTGCCCTTCATGTACCCTTTTTCGAAATGTTCATTTGGTATTAAACCCTGAAAGTATATAAGAAAAATGTATTTGTCTGCTAAGCTGTTCTTATATCAATTGGACTGCAGGAGTTGTGATGGCATTAATTGGATCTTTACTGGCAATGTCAACAGTGAGTTGTCTCAATTTTCTCTCATATAAGCAGTAATTAAAACCACTGAATTATGGGTTAACTTCACTGCTTAATTAATATTTGATGACAGGCTCTTATCATCCCCTGTGCTTGTTATCTCAGCATACTCAATGGTAGATTAACCAAGTTGCAGGTCAGAAATCCTCTCTCTCTCTCTCTCTCTCACACACATTTCGGTTACGTTGGAGGAGATTCGACCCTTAGAACTAGTCTGATTCTAACCCTTCTCACCACTGGGCTAGCCCTAATGGCTTCAAAAATCTCTCTTCTTCAACATTAATAATCATCAAAATTGTTCTTTCTCCCTTTTCATGAATCTTGTTTTTTCTCCCTTTCAGATTGCAGTTTCTATTGTTACAATAATTGTGGGAGTGACTTCTTCTAGTATTGGCACATATTCAGCAATCTCAAGAATAGCTAACAATATGGCTGGATGAAAGTAAAGGAAATAGCTTAATCATGTCTCACATTTCTCTTGTTAAAAGTGCCCAACAAGCTAGGCATGATCGCATGAGTAAACAAATTCTTCAATCCAGCAGTTGGGGGTGCTCGAGTGTTGTGAGGTAAGTGAAAGTAGATCATGTATCTGAATCTTCATGAAATTCTTCAAACGATGTACTTGACAAAAAGGTCAAAATATGCCTCTAACAATTCAAGGAGATTTAGGCCAGGTCTGGTCATAAGACAATTTTCTATTTTCTGTTTTATAAATCATTTCTCTTATTTAATTTTTTTTTTGTATTGAAGATTATCTTGGGTAGTCAGTGAAGAAGAAACTTAATGCTAGCTGAAAAATGCTACACAAGTTGAAACTTTAACCCGAATTTAAAAACCACCATGATGTTATGTTTTGAGTGGTTAAGTCATTCTTTCAAATAAATTTTATCTTTTTCACACGCCACTCAAAGCATGATAAATCATGGTGGTTTTTAAATTTGGGTTAAAGTTTCTAGTTGTGTAGCATTTATTATGCTAGATCTCGGTTTATATAGGTTTTTAGTGCCATGTGTGACCCACCTGTCTAGTTGGCAATTTGACTTGGTCAACAAATGTCATTTTTACAAATATTATTTTGAAAATGTCATTTTAACAAATATTTTTTTCTCATAGGGTTACTTTAAAAAAGAAAAAATCTCAAATTTGGATCCAAATTTAGCTCCATCCAGGCATCCATTTTTCTTCAAGACACATAAAAGTGTCTAGAATTTTGGGGAAGGGAGAGATAGAAATGAGTCAAAAAATAGATCCACCACCATTGGAACACTTTGATCCGAATGACTATGCATTTTACTGTAGCAAACCCAAAAAAATGGATCCAACCACTGGAACTGTTCTTCCAAGTGATAGCTTGTCGTTCAACAAGACCTATTAAATTAGTAACATATATCATTATTTTCAGAGAAAAGGTCATGAATTCAAACATATGAAAAACGCATTAGAATGACTTAAAAGTAGAAATAGATTTCTATCGACCTGCCCGGAAATAAAAAAAAAAAAAAGCTTGTTAATTTGTAAGTTGCTTCTTAACTACATAAGAAAGAAGAAGAAATTCTTATTTTGATTCTTACTATTCCCATTACTTTTTTTTTATAATTTTATTTATTTAATTTTATAATATTAATATGAAACCTGATTTTATTATAAAACTTTGGTTGGTCCAGATGTGATAACTATGTTTTACCTTTCAACGTAACCAATCGAGGTAATACTTTATACAGACATTATTATTAGTTTCAGTTCATATCGATGCGGGGAATGGGGTACCATGCTTTTGGTTTTAATGGACCCATTCACGATATTCTGTCCAATTTAAGCTAAGCATATCATGTGCAATCACCCAAAAGCAATGGGTCAAACATTGAGATCTGATTGCTACACTTATGAATGACCTAAACAGCCTCACCTGGGGAAACGGCTCCAACCATATGCTTACTCTACTACTCCCATGTGAACGGTCCAACTTTATTTCTAATGTCTCATACGTTCGTGTGGATGTTACTTTCAACGACACACACATATGTATGTAGGCGACGTGCGTGTATTTAAGAAAAAAAAATGCTATTTTATTAATTTATTTTATTTATATGTTAATTAGTCATTTATTTCTTTGACTAAATAATAGTGTTAGATTTTTTTTTTATACAATATTTATCTTAGCTTGTTAATGTATCTACTGGTATATCGGTGAAGTTTTATGATTTTTTTCAGTATATTATGAATTTTAGTTACCGTATAAAAAAGTATTTCATAAAAATTTAAATATATTAAGAAAAATCATGAAAATTCTCTAATATGCTTGTAGATAATTAGCAATTTAGGATAAATACTTCATAAAAAATAAAAAAATGTCTAACACCATTTTTCAATTAAAGAAACAAATAGCTAACTAAAAGAAGGGTGCAAAGTATCACAAATCGAAACTATAATGGATCAATGTGTTACGATTAAAATAACAGGAGTACAAATTACTATAAATCGGTGATAGTTGAGGGGTCAAACTGTAATTTTTTCTTGTTTATTTTATGCACAATGCTGTACTAACTAAATTCAGATTTTATTTTTGAATTATGAACCGAATCAACTAGTCAAGTTTAAATAGTTTACTTGCTATTCAACTTTGCTTGGCTCGTTTATAACACTAAGTCAAAAAAAATTAATTTTAAGGATACTTTGACAAATTAAATAGAAGCATCTTGACTCAAGCAGTGAATTGCATCACTTTTTCAAGAAAAAGTGTCTCAACTTAGATCCCAACTTGTGTCTCAACTCACGTATTTTCTAACATATTGTGGATATTAGATTTTATATATAATAATATGTGTATCACTTGAAAAATTAAAATATATAAATAAGCAAAATTTATCTACTCTTATATACATTAATGTGAAAAAAAGGGGAAAAAAATATTCATTTTTTATAAATGGACTAACATAAATAATTTACATCAAACCGACCATATAATTTGAAATAAGAGTCGATAATGGAGTAACAAAAACTCTCAAAACCAAAGCAGTAATGGAGGCTACTAAAACACTCATAGTGTGAGATAGTATATATGTAAATCTTTCGTTTCTATTATTATTATTATTATCATTTTTTTGTTTACATTGGAAGAGATAATTGGACCCCATGATGTAACCTAATCCTAATCATTTTCTCCCTTACACCTAGTCTAACTAGTGGGAGAATGAGGATCCTCTACGTACTTGGGTTTGCTTGGTGTTTGGGTGATGTGTCGATTTGTACCACCAAGTGAAAAGAAGAGCATCCACATCATGACACATCATCTAAGTATATCCAAACCCGAGCAGAGGATCAAACTCCTAGTGGGAGATAGTTTTTTTTTTTTTTTTTTTGGGGGGGGGGGGTGTGGGTTTGTTAAAATACAAACAAAAAAATAAAAAAAAAAAAAAAAAACTTTCAAAAAGCACAAGAGGAGACGACAGTCATTATAGTGACAACGTCTAGGCTAGTACGAAAAGCAGTGGCACATTCTGTTCTAGCACCCATTCAAACCTGGCTGTAATCATTAGAATCAGGAGTATCCATATGGATGTTCGTGGGGTTGAAAGGTAACCTTTCCTTCTAATCAATTTGCTATATCTAATTTCTCCTTCTCTTGGGATGATCACATTAATTAGATTTTAAAGGTACACATGATGTATATGCAACTATGCACGTACTCTAACCCATGTGGTGTTGCCAAACAATTACTAAAATTCTATAATGCTTTGTTACAGTTTGTCCCTTAAAATATCGATCTCACAAATTCTCCTACTTTTTCTTTTTCTTTTCTCTTTTTGTCACCTACTAAATTAGTTCTTGGCTTAATTAAATTTTCCAAAATTTAGACACTGTTTGGATTTGTTTTTTATAAATACTTATTTGTTTTTTAAAAATTTTCCAATATTTAATTTCTTAGAGAAATTTTAAAAAAGCAATTAAGTACTTATAAAAAACAAATCCAAACAGTGCCTTAGTATTAAGGTTAATTAAAGCTATTGGAATATTAGGTTGGAGAGGAACCAGATAGTAGTGGTTAATCCTTTCATAATTATGCCTTTATTCCATTATCAAAAGTGGGAGCAAAAACAAAGACACCTCAACAATTGTGCTTAACTAGTATTGGATAAGATTAATTAGGAGGGGAGTTGACATTATTGCCTCCCTTGCCTTTCAAGTGACAATTAGGTGCCTCTCCTTTTTTCTTTTGTTTTTTTTTCAAAAAAGCTCTTGCAAGAAAAGTTATCTTTTTTTTTTTTTTCTTTTTTACGATATTTTGGTGGTAGGGTGCAGTTATTAGCTAAAACTTCTAGTCGAACACATGACATTTTCATTGTGGCTAAATTTATTTTTATCACAGTATTCTTTATAAAGAACCTATAAGACTAACGAAAATGTAACATGAAGATTTTTCTCATAACACAATTATGAGTTTAAATCATTTTAAAATGATCAATTCTATTAAAAAAATTACTGAATTAAAATTGTACACCCAGTGAATATATATAACAATAACAAGAGACTGCAAAAACAATGAAAATTAGGTTTTTTTTTTTTTTAACTGAAGAAGGTTCATAAAGGAAAAGTCTTTAAATGGAGGAGCCTTCTTCAAATAAATCAACTGGTCAATAAAAAACATGTTTTTTTTTTTTTTTTTTTTGTAATTAATAATAATAATAATAATAATAATAATAATAAGAAAACAACAACAAAAAACATGTTACTAAAAAAAAAAAGGACATGTTACTAAAAAAAATGTTCCAGATCCACAACAAACAAAGCAAGACGAGGTTGTCCGGAGAATGGTGACTCGTGCGGCAGTAAAAAAAGAAAAAAGAAAAACACATTCCAAACGACACCGTTTTAGTCCCCTCATTGGATCTTACCCCACCGAGATCTTTTGAAGCGAAGGTATATACACTATACCGTATACAGTACACCTTGCTTCATAGATTTTCAGAATTTCTCAGATTCCTCACAACTTTGTCCCTAAAACCCAAAACAGAATTCATCGTGTCTCACGTAATAATTCAAACCAAAACGCACTTCCAAAAACCCATAGATCCTTCCTCTGCATTTTTTCTCTCACCAACCTCACACACACTCTCTCTCTCTCTCTCTCTGTTCCATTCAATATATTATCAATCATCACCATGAATTCCTACATTCTCTGCAATTCCTTCACAAACCCATTTTTCAAATCTTTCTCTTTTCTTCTCTCTGTCACTCTGTTTCTTCTCTCTCAGACTCCACTCTGTTTATCTCAATCGCAAATGCTCTTATTACCCCTAAAAACCCAAGTTATTCCATCTGGGTCCATCCCAAGATCACCAAACAAGCTTCCTTTTCACCACAATGTCAGCCTCACTGTCTCTCTCACCGTCGGCACGCCTCCACAGAACGTTTCAATGGTGCTTGACACCGGCAGCGAGCTCTCTTGGCTTCACTGCAACAAAACCCGAAACTCCTCCGTATTCGACCCGAACCGATCCTCTTCTTACTCGCCCATTCTTTGCTCATCCCCAACCTGCACCAATCAAACCCGCGACTTTCCAATACCCGCTTCGTGTGATCCGAACCAACTCTGCCACGCCATTCTCTCCTACGCTGACGCCTCCTCTTCCGAAGGAAATCTCGCATCCGATTCGTTCCGTTTCGGGGGTTCCGAAATGCCGAATACGATATTCGGGTGTATGGACTCCAGCTTCAGTAGTAACTCGGAAGAAGACTCCAAGAACACAGGGTTAATGGGTATGAACCGTGGGTCTTTATCTTTCGTTTCTCAAATGGGTTTTCCGAAATTTTCGTACTGCATTTCGGGTTCCGATTTTTCGGGTATTTTATTGCTGGGCGAGGCGAATTTTTCATGGCTCGCTCCGTTAAACTACACTCCACTGATTCAAATCTCAACTCCATTGCCGTACTTCGACCGAGTCGCTTACACGGTTCAACTCGACGGGATTAAGGTTTCCGATACGCTGCTTCCGCTGCCAAAATCGGTCTTTGTACCCGATCATACCGGGGCGGGTCAGACCATGGTTGACTCGGGGACTCAGTTCACGTTCTTACTCGGTCCGGTTTATAATGCGTTGAGGACCGAGTTCTTGAACCAAACATCTCGGGTTTTGAGAGTTTTGGAGGATCCTAATTTTGTTTTTCAAGGAGGTATGGACTTGTGTTACCGGGTCCCACTGAGTCAGCCGAGTTTGCCTCCGTTACCAACGGTGAGTTTAATGTTTCGTGGGGCCGAGATGGCGGTTTCGGGTGATCGGTTATTGTATCGGGTATCAGGTGAAATAAGGGGAAACGATTCGGTTTATTGCTTTACATTTGGGAACTCGGATTTATTGGGTGTGGAGGCGTACGTGATTGGTCATCATCATCAGCAAAACGTATGGATAGAATTTGATCTTGAAAAATCAAGGATTGGGTTTGCTCAGGTACAGTGTGATTTGGCTGGGCAAAGATTGGACGGTGCCATTTATGTATAATAAGGTACACGTGTTTCACACGGGGTTGTTTCTCTTAGTTATTAGATGTTATTTTATGGTACTGGGGTCGGCTTATTACAGGGGTCCTCAGGATTTTACACCGTTGAATTTGTGGGTCACCTTCTTGATTTGCGGTGCAGCCAAAGATGGGGTGTCTCATCCGAAGGGATGGGAATAATTAATGAGGAAACGGATAGGGAGAGAGAGCAGGGAGGATAATTTTTCTTCCACTTTGTACATCGGATCTTTATGGTTCTGTTTTAATATATGTTGACTGTTATTATTTATTTATTATTAAAAAAAAATTTCTTGTCAGCAATGATCATGTAATATTTATATTGATAGGAAAAGCAAAAAATAATTAGTTGCTTATTTATTTTTTGTGTGTTTAATTAGCTTAGAAAATTTATGCTCCATAATAAATTCTTTTTCTATAAGAAAATGTTTTCTTACATTTCTTTTAGAAATCAAAAGCAAGTTTTCATAATTTTTTTAATAAATTTTCTACTTTTATTTTCTTACATAAAATTTACGGACAATAAAGTGTATTTTATAAATTCGAATCTCTCCAACAAGGCGGGGTATAAAATTAATTAAAAAAAAAAAAAAAAAAAAAATCTTGTTTAGCACATTTTTAATTCTAAATCATGTTTAAGAAAAAGAAAATTACAGTTTTGGGACTTTTAATTTATTTATCTATGCTTTTTATTCACCAAAAAAAAAAAAATAATATATAATAACTACGTTTAGAAACTAGCTCCATTAGATTCATCTTAACGAGTAACAAGCAAAAGCTGTCACCATAATGAAGTTATGGCCAACTACATTACTCACTGAAAATTATATATATGGAAAGTTATTTCCAAAATAGTACGAAATATGGTTCAAATTTCTAATCAATTGAATTACCGAATTAATGAGATGTTCAAACTGTCCAAGATATTATTTAAAATAACTTTAGGTCAGACGTACTTTATATTACTATATCAGAGTTTGTATATATACATTTCCAATCAAATTTGCATGAACTCTTATGTTTGACATAAAGACAGAAAAAAATAAAAAAATAAAAAAAAAATTCAAAAAACAAAAAACCACCAGTTGCCCAGTTGGATGAGATCTTAACGGTGTGCCGTCAGGGTGAAAACCTCCATGCAGCCATGCCTCCTCAAGGGCTCAACCAGTCATATCAGTTAGGGCCACAGAGAGCCCACCTTTTGCGCGGCCCGGCAGCATGTGGCTACAAACGGTTAGTAACATGCATGTGTGTTTTTTTAATGGAAAAATCATCCAAAAGTCCATTTCGATTTCTTTTTTATCCAAAAATTCTATCATCTTTTCACTTTATTCAAAAGTCTAAATTTAATTTTTATTTTACTCAAAAGTCCAAAAAATTAATCTATGCATCAGTTTTCCAAATAATTTCGAAAAACTGATCTATGCATCAATTTTCTGTAAAATGATAAGTTTCTACAATATTAATGAAAAAACTGATGTGTTTTTTTATCAAAATTGATTTTTGGGTAAAGTGAAAAAATGGGGGGATTTTTGGATAAACAAAACTTATAAATATGACTTATGGGTAAACACCCCTTTTTTTTATATCCTTTGGGAAAAAGAGAAAAAAAAATAGAAAAAGATGATACCATTCATAGGGCTCCATATAATTAATTGATTTTGCCCTTCTCTTATTTCTTCTTCCCAACAAGCACCTCTTCTTCTTCTCCCTCTCCTATCAGCCAACCTCACCGGCCAGCATTGCATGATCCCCACCATCTGATTTCTTTGGATTTTCTTTGAAACAAGCATTGCCCGATCCATTTTGCCTTGATTCATGAGAATGTAAGAATGATAATAGCTTTAACGGCTGGGCATCCCTCACTTTGCGCACAACAAAATGACCATGTAGACCATGACCATCAAAGACGCCACAAAAAGTCACATCCTCAGACATGAAATCCTACAGAGATTCAAAACTTAACTGAGAAATAAACCTTCCAAACATGAACAAAATATCTTACATAATAGTAAAATCAAAACTTACTTCCCACACAACCATGGCGTCCTGG
>JAESVK010000214.1:66513-132160 GCA_017140935.1 Hamamelis virginiana
CGTGGGTAAAGTGTAATTATCCCTTATTATTATTATTGTAAAAGTTAATTTTTTGTTTGGTTGTTGGGAACATGTAGAAAAAAGAAAGAAATTTTTATTTTTTATTTTTTATTTTTTTTGGGTGTAGTGAAATCGGATTTCGGCTTAGTAAAAC
This sequence comes from Hamamelis virginiana, assembly GCA_017140935.1. Classification (NCBI taxonomy): domain Eukaryota; kingdom Viridiplantae; phylum Streptophyta; class Magnoliopsida; order Saxifragales; family Hamamelidaceae; genus Hamamelis; species Hamamelis virginiana. The sequence continues at coordinate 66,668 of JAESVK010000214.1, forward strand.
TCAAGATTTCAATGTAGTGACATGCATTTTCCGGCGTAGTGAAATGTCGTAAATGAGTAGTGAAATGCAGTTTCCGGTGTAGTGAAACGCATTTCTAGCGTAGTGAAATGTGTTTTCTAGTGTAGTGAAATTCGTGGTCCAGCGTAGTGAAATCTGGGGTCGGGGTGGAGGTGACATTAAATGTTGTTGGAAAGAGGGTATTTTTGTCCAATTCATGCCAACAGTACTTTTGGCATAAAAGATCTTTCGGAAGGACTTAAGCTTGAAATGCTTCAAAAATAGGACCTTTCTCCAATTTCCCTTAGGATTTTTTTTTCTTTTGTTATTGAGAATAATTTAGACAGGTTTTATGTTGCACAATGAGGACTCATTTTTAAAAAATATTTTTATTCTAAAGTTTAAAATTTTGAATTCAAGATTTTTCTTACGTGAAAAAGTTGAGATACCATTAAATTGCAAGAATTAATGGTATAAGCCATTCAATTTTGTTCATAGAAATTCAATTATATGTATAAATCCAAGTTGGTGAATTATAAAGGTTTAAAATTTTTCTTTCCAGTAATACTATATATCCCAAAAGATTCCAAAAAAACATTCCAAATGAATCCTAAGCCTTCATTTATTATCAATAAAGAATGGTTAGATTATGTGTCACATCATTTGTGATTTATTTTTGGGATAATTTTTTTGGGAGATAAAGCATTTTCCTTTTATTTATTTATTTATGGTTAAAAACACTTCTCTTTATTTCACTCAAACCAAGTGAGCTCAAGACTACCATCTTTTATCATTCTCAACTTATTATTTGATGTGCTGCTAACACATCAATACAAGTAAATATAATAAATGACATGATATGTTACATTACTGTTATATTTTGGAGGTAATTTCAATTCAGGACCTAAACTTTTAATTTGATCAATTTAAGATAAATTTTTACAAAACCTATTTCAATATAAGACAAAACTATAATTTTAACCTTTTTTAGGACAAATTAACGCAATAGTGCATGGATATTCTCAACCGTTTCTCCCTTAACCACATAAATATTAAGATTTCAAATACTGCTACATTAATCTGCCCTAAAATGTTAAAATTCGTTCTAATCCATTAACTTTAACCCCTAAGTTGAAACTCTTAATTATTTAGTCACATGAGAATCGTGTGAATGGTTTGGACAGGAAATAAGTCTCTCTTGAGAGGTAGAATACACGTAGACTCCAATTAGGATGCCACATGAGACGTAGATGGAGTCTCTGTTCTTTAAGCAGATGTCATTCCAATTTTATCCTACATTGAAATTTTTAAAATTTATCTTAAATTGATCAAATTAAAAATATAGGTCCTTAATTGAAATTACTCTCATAATTTGAGATACTAAAATTTAGATAACCCTTATATTTTACATATTACTCCGAGATGATAATTGACATAATATATTATATTAAATATTAAATTAATCGGTAAAACGGTATGAAAAAAACAATATGTTAATTTTTTTTCTCATTAAAAATCATGCATTTTGATTTAGTAATTCATCTCATATGGGGTGGCTAGTGAGCAGTTGTACGGTACCGAAGTCATGGATTGTGACTAGTCCGCTAACTCTCTCAACGGCGCCAACCGACCAACCGACAGTTGGAAATAATTCATTAACTAGGTTACTTACTACTCTAATAATTTCACATCACACTCCCAAAATGTCTTTCAAACCGTTTGCTTAGTACTTTAACAATTTCATATCACAAACATGCACTAACGTACGTAAGCCCGGGCAGGTCTGTCACTCCTTAGTCCTCATTTATTTCATATTTCCAAAAATGCCCATAAGCAACATAAGCAAATTTATCCTCAAGGCCAGGACATCTAAAATTTCAAAAAAATCCCACTCAGTCCTACAAGAATTTATCTCCACACCCCCAAGAAAAAAAATCCAAAGCCCTCATCTAAATCCTACCACCTTCTTCCTTCTCCCTCTCTTTTTATTCACCATCCTATACGAACCCATCAATTTTCATAGAAGATCATCTAGACCATGGGTTAAGCTATAGGCTTATAACAAGGGGTGCCATGCCATGGCACTCCCTGACTTGTAAAAAATTATTTTATTTTAGTTTTATATATCATATGCATTAGATAATAAACTAAATCTATTATTTACTAAATGGCACCCCTTCATTGGAAAATTAATGGAGTTGAGTTGGAGAGAGAGGAAATTTGAAAATTATGTTCATGAATTGCTTATATATACTAAACTCTTTATATATTTTTTTTTCTGGACATTTTTATCACATGATGCTCAAAGAATATCACATTATACTTGAAGAAATTTGTGGTAAATTTAAGTGAATTAAATCTTTATAAAATCCAAATTTGGCATGCTTAAATTTTAAACTTTAAAATATTTGAATTTTTAAACTTTTGGCACCCCTAGCCTTGACAAAAAGTTGTGGTTCCGCCCCTGATCTAGACAATTAATACATCAAACAAACTTACTTGATGTACTTCAAGCTTGGCAAGGTGGTCTGCACTCCTATTAGCTTTTCCTCACAGATGTGGCAAATCTAATTTTCGATCGCCAATCAATCCTAGCTCCTGCATTGCATGAGCTAAAGTTACAGGCAACCTAACTTGGCTAGCGGAAGGTGGTCTGCATTGCATGAGCAAGCCACGGCATTGTGCAAAAGGGGTTTGCCTAAAATTGAGAGAGAGAGAGAGAGAGAGAGAGAGAGTGCGTGTGTGTTGGGGTGACCTAAGAAGAATCCAAGAGAGATGCATAAGACTTCATTTGTTTGCCTAGACAACCTATGTTCCAGCCTATTAGAAGGCCTGACCTAAAAAGAAAAAGGCACATTAGAAGGCCCTGTCACGTGGTCTTTAGGGCCATAGATGGTTGGTTTCTGAGAGGAGAAGCCCATCTTGTAAAAGGCAGCTTTATTAATTTATATTATCTATACTAATAAGAAAAACTAAATTTTGGTATCATCACATTTACTTTTCATAATTACCATTTACAAAAATAATATTTACCGTTATTTGAAAAGATATATTTATAAAAATAAAAGGGTATATATAAAATTTTCATATGACTCACTACTTTATAACTACCATATTCGATTCATTTCTCCCACTAATATTTTAGTAACTATTTTTAAAATTTCAAAATTTTATACTCAATTAATTTATTTTTTTAATTTTTAAAATTTTATATATTTTTTTTTACACGCATCACGTGTGCTATGAATCTTGTATTATATAAAGTCGGAAAAAGGCTTGGTGTGCTTGCAAAACTTCCATCTACATAAACAATGTTTACCTTAATTTATTCAAAACAAAAGTATATATTTAAAAAAAAAAATAAAAGAATAAATATATCTACCTATCTATCTATCTATACTATTATAAAGGGACAGATGAATTACATGTCTATCAATATTTCTTTCCATAATTGTCATTTACATGATGAAAAGAAAGTATTTCATTTCAAGATAAAAAATGTAAATTCACATATACCTATCACTCCTACTTCAAATATAAACTATGTGAGTTTCTCTCTAGTAGTTATCTCTATCTCTATCTCTTTCTCTTTAACTTCTAGCTTCTTCATTTTCACAAATACAATTCTGTTTTAGGTTTTTAATCTTCCATAATCAACGCTTTAGGTCTGCTATGTTTAATTCTACAAGTATCATGTAATCTTATAGGCTAGTTCTGCTATGCTCTATCGCGCACAAATATCATGGACGGTTGTGACATGTGTCACGTATGCATATATGATGTAGCGTATATATCTTAACCAAATCTCATGTAATCTAGCTATATTAGTTTATAACCTAACATTAAAAAAAAACATAAAAGGTGCGGCCATAAAATTAAAAAAAATAAATTAGTAAGTCACACTACGCACGTGATCTCACTACAACAAAACTAGTCTTTACCGACAGCTTGAAATCGTCGGTAAAGCATTTACCGACGGCTCCCATTTGCCGCTACAAGGCATGGGTATAGGTCTCGTCGGTAAATGTATTACCAACGAATATTATTACAGCCGTTGGTAAAGACTTCTTTGCCGACGAATCTCTACGTACTAGTTTCTATATAAAAGGTGTATGCCTTTCTTTAAGATGAAGTTAATTAGACTTTTATAGTCTTTGAATTATCTCTCCTCCTATGAGTTGATCGACGACTCTCTTGATTTAAAATTATGTCATATCTTTTTTCAAAAATAAATAAATAAATAAATTTATGTCATTTCTTTTTCTCAAAATAAAAATTATGTCATATCTCACTCGATTTATTTGTTATTCTTTTTCAATTAATTCTACTATTATGTTGGACTACGAACTGATGAATTAAACCCCAACAGTATTATTATATATTCAAAAAAATTGTTCCCAAAAAGCATCCCAAATGAAATGAAACCCTTAATTCATTTATCATGCTGAGAGAATTTGCTAAAAAAAAAAAGATATAATTAATCATTAGTCATATCATTTGGGATAATATTTTTTTTTTTTGGGCATATTACATTTTCCAATCCCCAATATTACACCCATTTCAAAATTCAAAGTTGAAAATTTTAAAAGGGTCAATTTAATTTGCATGGGACATCACACCATCTATTTTCGTCCGTACAACTGATGATATAATACGCATTACTGTCGGTGGTTGGATGGAGCCCAATCAGCTTTTCAACCGATTGATTTACAATTAATGGTAAATGCAGTACATGAAACTCTTTAATTTTAACTCTATGCTACCGTCAAAGAACCTTTTTAAACTTTAAAACTAAGCGTATAATTTTTTGAACTTACGTCAATTTTATATATATATATATATATATATAGAGAGAGAGAGAGAGTTTTTCTCTTATCAGGTAATGCTCATTTTCTCTTAAAATCAGCAAATAATGTGGGGTGTTGGATCAAAAATGGACGGCTGATCCCAAAATCACTTAAAAAACCCGAACATCCTTATGACTCGCGTGAAACAGCTACTACCCGTAACCATTCAGCCCCAAAAACATTCATCCCTAAAAACCATTCAGCCCCAAATTCATACCTGTGGGTTTGCGTGTTGCTGGAGAAGAAGAGCTCCATCTCCGGCGGGGAAGCTGACTCCTCCATCTCCGGCGGCACTATTCCGGCGTCGACTTCTTGATCAAAACGCAGGGTATTGGCAGAGTCTTATGTGTGAAGAAGACAACTCACGGCAGAGATTTAAGCCAACCTTGGATCACCATTAAAGTGCAAGATTAAAGCTCACGATGAGCAACAATGGCTGTTGTTCACAGCAACCTTCATCTCAAACCAAACTAAAATAAAAATAGCCCAGAATAGCGATTTGGGGTTGTTCTTCTCACGGCGTTCTTCTCCACACCACCTTGACGCCGGCAGGGGAGGGATGATTTCGGGAGGGAGGAGCTTCACACCTTCACGCCTACTGTTTCTCGGCAGCCAAACAGATTTTGGGTTTAGGTCTTTGGCCGGGTAAACACGCGGGTCGAGCTCCAATCAGCGGGTCATTTAAGTGAGTCGACGATCAGCCGTTAAACACCTCCCCTCTGCAATCAAACGGCCAGGCTTCTTTGCTGATTTTAAGCAAAAATCAGCATCACCTGATAAGAGAAAAACTCCCTCTCTCTCTCTCTCTCTATATATATATATATAAAAGCATTATGTGAAGGTTTTAAACCAATTTAATGCCTAAACCATTCCTTTATAATTTATTTCAGGGAAAATTATCCAAACCCTCTTAGATATTCAATTTCATACCAGTAGACCCAGAACACTATAATGTTTACCCATAACCCCCTCCAGGATTTTCTAAAGTCAACTTTAATTATTTAATGACAGATTTACCCTTTTTATTGTTTTTATGGAGAGTTTTATTACCTTTTAAATAGTGTAACTGTTTTTCTGACATTATGGTAAGTTTTTGAGATTTAATTCAATTCAAATTTTGTTTTTTAATTGTGATATATCCGTTTATTTCTTTAAACAAATAAGTAAATTTACCTATTTATATAAACTAGAAATAAATAAACGTATTTGGAAGTAAGTAAATTTACCTATATTTATTAACTAGAAATAAGTAAACTTATTTGGAAATAAGTAAATTTACCCATTTATATGTCTTTAAACAAATAAGTAAATTTACCTATATATAAACTAAAAATAATAAATGTATTTGAAAATAAGTAAATTTACATATATATATTAACTCGAATAAGTAAACTTATTTTGAAATAATTAAATTTACCTATTTATATGTATTTAAATAAATAAGTAAATTTACCTATAAATATAATCTAGAAAGAATAGAATAGTAATTTTATTTCACTTTTCTCTTTCACAAGTAATGATTTCCAACTATTTCTCATCTTTTTTTTTTTATACTTTTTTGTGAAATATGTTTTAGTTCTCATTTACATTCTCATTTTTTGACTTTTAGATAGCAGACCCACCCGTTGCAAATATGAATTTATATGTCTTCAAACAAAGAAGTAAATTTACCTATTTATATAAACTAGAAATAAATAAACGTAGTTGGAAGTAAGTAAATTTACCTATATTTATTAACTAGAAATAAGTAAACTTATTTGGAAATAAGTAAATTTACCTATTTATATGTCTTTAAACAAATAAGTAAATTTACCTATATATAAACTAAAAATAATAAATGTATTTGAAAATAAGTAAATTTACCTATATATATTAACTCGAAATAAGTAAACTTATTTTGAAATAATTAAATTTACCTATTTATATGTATTTAAATAAATAAGTAAATTTACCTGTAAATATAATCTAGAAAGAATAGAATAGTAATTTTATTTCACTTTTCTCTTTCGCAAGGTATGATTTCCAACTATTTCTCATCTTTTTTTTTTTTTTATATACTTTTTTGTGAAATATGTTTTAGTTCTCATTTACATTCTCATTTTTTGACTTTTTTATAGCAGACCCACACGTTGCAAACATGAATTTATATGTCTTCAAACAAATAAGTAAATTTACCGATTTATATAAACTAGAAATAAATAAACGTATTTGGAAGTAAGTAAATTTACCTATATTTATTAACTAGAAATAAGTAAACTTATTTGGAAATAAGTAAATTTACCTATTTATATGTCTTTAAACAAACAAGTAAATTTACCTATATATATAAACTAAAAATAAATAAACGTATTTTGAAATAAGTAAATTTACCTATATATATTAACTAGAAATAAGTAAACTTATTTGTAAATAATTAAATTTACCTATTTATATATATTTAAATAAATAAGTAAATTTATCTATAAATATAATCTAGAAAGAAAAGTAATTTTACTTATTTGGCATGTTGCAATGTGCTTCTTTCACTGAGGCATTTCATCGAACATCTTAGGTGCTATTTCGGGATTATAGAGGATTAATATCTGCACGGTAAGCACGTAGAACAAGTCAGTAGCATTTATGCATTTGGGTCCCAAACAACAATAGTCTACTGCTGCTCCACTGCTCGTGATTAAGTTGAGAACTGAGATTTGGTGGGGTTGCAAAGCAGCGAAGTAAATAGAACCGTCCATTTTGACACATTTATTTTAGGAGATTTATCGTCGACTGCATTTTTTTTCCACCCCAAGGATTTCTCACTAACTTTTCCACTCTCTGTCGAGGTCGGAGACCACTTCTTGAAGCTGTAGAAATGTGCTTCTGCAGAACTCTCGTAATAGGGATATGATCCCTTCTCTGTCGCCTAGAAATTCGACTGGAGTTTATTCTAACCATATTCGTTCCAAATTAAAAAAGGTAAAAAATTTGTATTTCTAGTAATTAATTGAGGGTATATATGTCAGATCATATTAAATAGGTAAATATAAAATTTTGACTTTTTGGGAAGGGGTTTTGGGTCTACTACCACTACACCAGGGGGTTTTGGGTTATATCCCCTTTTTTTTTAATTAGCCAACAAATGGAAGAATGCGTGCAAAGTATTGGGATTTCATTGTTTTTTTTTTTTTTGTGGCAAGCAACGAGATTTCTGAGCTGCTAGAGCCTGACTTTGGAAAGAGTTATTTTTTTAAGTTTTGATGTTCAATAAGTTTTATGAATCTGATATATAGTTCAAGAAAATTATTTTTATTTTTATTTTTTTCGCCAAGCAATATCCATTAGTAGGGTTAGTGGTTAGTACGTTGTTAATGGGAAAGGATAATAACAAATGGATTAATTCTCATCCACGGAAAATAGAACCCGATACCTCATCCCATAAAAAAAGATACATGAACCATATTCAATCTTAAAATTTAGGCAGGGAGATTTAATTTATATAGCTAACTAGTAGACCAGTAGTTCAAGAAAGTTTTTTTAAAAACTTACCCTAAAGAAAAATCTCAACGTGGCATTGCATTAACTTGCCAGATCACCATTGTCTCTGTATATATGGAGGGGGAGAGAGATAGAGAGAAAGTGAGTTTTTATCTAGAAGGACTGTAGTTGGTGCAACTACAAATTCAATCTTGTGAAGTTCACGGCTGCACGAAAACATCAGCATGGAATGCATTACCTTTGCCTACATTGTAATCCAACTTACACCATGGATTTTTCTTTAATTCCCTTCATTCATAAGCGTCAGTATTTCAGAAACTTGTTCAGCATGTTCTCTATTTATACATGGATCGAGAAAAACAAAAGGCAAAAGGAGCAACCACATCAACCTAATCTCATATTTTGCTTGAGAGAAACTTTCGTCAAAACTGTCATCTATCAAATCTGATCTCTCGCTTGCTTAGAAACTCCTAATGTAGAAAATAACACCACCACCACCAAACCCCTCTACTGACTTTTTAGTTTTTACCACCATAAATTCTTTCATTTATCAATGCTCTGTCCTTCATGCAAATGGTAAAAACCCAATTTGGAAACCTAACTTCTAAACGATTGATTGATGGGAACCCCTTTGATTTGCTTCATCACCAAGAATATTAACCGTTGAGAATCACATGCGGACCATGTTGTTCCATGCCATATATCAATCACTATTAAACCATATATATATATATATATAATTAGAAACTATTACTCGTATAAACGCTTGTTGACTTCATTTACTCCCCCATTTAATTTAGTTCATGGGTCATCCACTATAAATGTTCTAGAAAATGAAACATATGAATCAACTCTGTTTTTTACAAGAGAAAATGTTTTCACTTTTATTTTTACCGAAACATATGAATCAACTTCATTTTTTACAAGAGCAAATGTTTTCACTTTTATTCTCTCTCTCTCTCTCTCTCTCTCATGTTATATATATGATCTTGCATGTAGTCTTGTCATTATAATGATTAACTTGGCATGCCATGTCACTCACAGTGCATATGGGCGGAGCCAACTTAGGCTTAGAGGGGGCACTTGCCCCCCTCAATTTTAAAAATATATTTTTTCCCTGTGCATATTTATGATCAATCATAAGTTGCCCCCTTCAAAAATTGATTGTGCCCCCCTTCAAAAATTGATTTTGCCCCTTCAAATTCTTTTTTCTCTTTTTAAAATTGCACCTCACTTAATTTATTTCTTTTGAAATTAGTTTTTCATTTCTCAAATGCATACAATAAGAGTATAAGACCATATTTACATATTTGGCAAGTTGTCTATGTTCAGGAATGAGAGAAATATCAAATCTATTATGATAATAAGAATTAGAGTACAAGAACTCTCAATTTCTTTACTCTCTCAACCAAGCTATGCAAAATATGTATCAACCAGAAATTCATCCAAAATACATATACTTGAAAAATTTTGCCTTATTTATCAACAATTTTCCTTCATAATTCAAATTTAACAAATTTTAATTTCCAAAAAAACATTATAATTCTTATTAAAAACTAGTGACACAAGAGAATGGAAAGTCGAATAACAAATTAATAGACAATCAAAAAATTGCCCCCGCTAAAGTAAATTCCTAGCTCCACCCCTGGTGCATATCATGAATACGTGATTGATAAGAAATGGTAATAGGCTCGTATCAAGCTCAACTCGAATTTAAATAATCAAGCTTTTAACCATGCCAAGATTGAATAATCTAAAATTCGGCTCTAACTCATCTTTTTGCAATTCTACTGTACATAAAATCGTTAATTACTCTTTTATTTGTGTGTTTTGCATTACCCTTGGGATATTAATGGTCGTCCATTTTTGGGAGTAATGTGAAGTCAATCTCTTTTAATGCTTCAAGTCACAATCCTAACAAGGGTTTATAAGGCATAAAGACATTTTACCAAAATAATCAAGTGTTTGAATTATTATATTTTCTTATAAGGCCGGGACTAGCTGCTTAATTAGGTTCATTCCCATTATTTTTTATAATTTGTTAAATAAATCTACTCACAACTGATTTGAAAAAAAAAAATAAAAAATGCTTTTGTCTTATTTATTACATAATACTGAACAATTAAATGTATGAGAGAAATAGACTTATCAATAGAAGTAAAATAACAAATAGTAAAATTCATCTTCAACTAGTTAGTCTATATTTCCCGAACAGTACTTCCTAAGAATTTTAATGAGAGTATGGGTCTTCAATTTTGCCTTATAACTTAAATATAGTAAAGACAGAGGGAAGTCTAAAATATTTTGCATCTTTTCAGGTTGAGTGGGTCTTTGTACCCTTAAACTTTACATAATGAATTAAGTATCTTTTCTTTGGATGTAGACACACTGCCAAACCACATATATTAATTCTCCAATATGGAAAGGGCTTGAATTCCTGCTTGCAGTGTATTTTTTTTTTAATCCTTTGCTTTCATGGAATAGTTACCACTAGCCATAAGTAATATATATATATATATATATATAGTGATTCATTCATAGTATTTTTCATAATCTTTCTTGAAGATAAAAAATTTTATAACATAAGGGTAATATTGAAAATCTAAATGCTAAACTCTAATGAGGAAGAAGGAAATCAGAAATAGCTGCAGCCTGCCATCTCCATGTTTATAATTGCAACTCAACATAGCACGTTTTAAAATGGTGTCATCAAAACATGAAAACACATGCATGCGCACCACCCCTACTCATTATGGAACAAAATTCACTAATAAATTAATTAATTAATTAATTAAATGAAAAAAAAAAAGTGCGGGAAAATAGCATACATATATATGAAAAAGGTCAAAATCATGTCCAATTTGTCCTTTAGGGGCCATGGCATCATAACTAAGGAAAGGTTTGACGGGAAGATGAAATGTAAAATGGAATTGTCTTTGACAACACTCTACAGTTGTTCTTGAACAGATGTTGGGTCTATCAAAGTAATTAATCTCTATTGAAGCTCTACTGGCTTTCATTACCTAATCAACCAAACACGTACCCTTTTCCCACACCTCTCTCTCTCTCTCTCTCTCCATATATATATACACAGCCTCAAAAGAATGCACCCATTAGATTCTGTAACCTTCTCCAAAAACAAAAGGAGAGAAAGAGTAATGGGTGCTTTTCCTCTTCTTTCATCACCAGCATTTGTGGGCTTCTACTTCGTCTCATTCATAAGCTTGGCTCTCCTTCCTCAGCTTGCACTTGCAGACCATGGAGGCATTACCAGGCACTACAAGTTTGATGTATGTGTCATATATGAAAGTTGTCGATCAACTAAGCTAATGTTGTTTGCAAATATGAATTGAAATTAAAATTCCTTGTCATCTCATTCTCTCTTCTTGTTAATTAATTAATTTGTATTAATATTTTGTAGATCAAGTTGAAAAATGTGACGCGACTGTGCCACACAAAGAGCATTCCGACAGTTAATGGGAAGTATCCTGGACCACGTCTCGTAGCCAGAGAGGGTGATCGCCTGATAATTAAAGTGACTAACCATATTCAGAGAAATATCTCCATCCATTGGTATATATAGAGCCTTACATAGTATTATGTATAATAGTTACAAATATAATTATATCGGCCAGTTCAGAAGCGTGACGTCACATGCCTAAACCAAACAGTATATTTATATATAGAACATTTTTCTATTTTAGAAGTGTTCTGGTCAGCAAATGCTTACTTTAACTAAAGTCAGCAAAGAACACAAGTCCTTGGATTCCCATTCACTTAATGGATGATTCATCTCAAGATTCCAATCCAAGGGTTTGTGTTCTTTGCTTACTTTAGCTTAAAGTCAGCAAATGCTCACTAGAACATTTTTCTATTTATATATATCAATAGTTTGTTGCTTATATATCAAACAGTATGACCCTAAATTGTAATGATTTTGTTGGTGCAGGCATGGCATCCGACAGCTTCAAAGTGCGTGGTATGATGGGCCAGCATATATAACTCAGTGCCCTATTCGAACTGGCCAGAGTTTTGTGTACAATTTTACCATTGTTGGCCAAAGAGGGACTCTTTTATGGCATGCCCATATCTCATGGATGAGAGTGACTATTCATGGTCCTATAATCATTCTTCCCAAGCGCCATGTCCCATATCCATTTGAAAAACCCCACAAGGAAGTTCCAATTATCTTTGGTAATTAATTAATAACCAAATCATTAGTGAACTAAATAAATAATTAGCATACTATTTTTTTGCTCTTTGATGACCTAAAATGTTTTAATGCAGGAGAGTGGTTTAATGCTGATCCTGAGGCAGTCATTAGCCAGGCACTGAAAACAGGTGGTGGCCCAAATGTGTCTGATGCCTATACCATTAATGGTCTTCCAGGGCCATTATATAACTGCTCTGCCAAAGGTATCAAAGACAGTACTGTGATATGCCATGAAATCTATTATAAGGTGCACTGACCTTACGCAAAGTTTCATAAATTGATTTGGGCGGGACCAATTACAAGATAAATTTTGGATTTAATCCATAATTGATATGTGGATTAAATTCATTTCTTCTAAATGTCATACTTACAAAAAATGACAATGATCCAACATTCTATTTTTAAAAAATATCACGGTAAAAAATTGTGACTTTTTTGTTCTTCAAAATATCACATGTTTTTTTCAAATAATGTTTTAGATACGAATCGTCGGATCACTGTGATTTTTTGCAAGTATGACTTTCATAAAAAGTGCATCTAATCCAACAGTCGACTTTTCGAAATTTATTTTTGTAATTGGTTTATGTAGGTGTACCTTATAATAAACTTCCTGTTTGATAATATTATAGCAACTTTTGGGACATAAAGTATTGAATTATAAACTTAAATTTGATTTAATGAACTTGTTTTAATTTTTTGTGTCTTGGAAGATACATTCAAACTAAAGGTGAAGCCCGGGAAGACTTACCTCCTCCGTTTGATCAATGCTGCCCTCAATGACGAGCTCTTCTTCAGCATTGCAAACCACAGCCTTATAGTAGTAGAAACAGATGCCATTTATGCTAAACCTTTTGAAACAGATGCACTTCTTATAACCCCAGGTCAGACCATAAATGTTCTTCTCAAAACCAAACCCTACTTCCCAAATGCCACTTTCCGCATGGCTGCTAGGCCATATGAAACCGGCCAAGGCACCTTCGACAACTCGACCGTCGCCGGTATTCTCGAATATGAAGTATCACCACCCAAATATTCCCCTCATTCTAATGTCTCAATGGAGAAACTTCCACTCTTCAAACCAAAACTTCCTTCCCTCAATGACACTTCTTTTGTCTTTAACTTCACAAAAAGAATCCTTAGCCTAGCAAGCCCTCAATACCCTGCTAATGTACCCAAAAAAGTGGACAAGCACTTTCTCTTCACAGTAAGCCTTGGAACCAACCCATGTGACCAAAATCAAACCTGCCAAGGACCCAATGGAACCAAGTTTTCAGCTTCAGTCAATAATGTCTCCTTTGTGCTTCCATCTGTTGCCCTTCTCCAATCTCACTTCTTTGGCCAATCTAATGGTGTTTACACTTCTGATTTTCCTAGCAATCCACCATTTCCATTTAATTATACTGGCACTCCCCCAAATAATACTATGGTGACTAATGGAACTAAAGCATCGGTTCTCCCATTTAATACTAGTGTGGAGCTTGTCATGCAGGACACTAGTATTCTTGGTGCTGAGAGTCATCCTCTCCATCTCCATGGCTTCAACTTCTTCCTCGTCGGTCAAGGTTTCGGAAACTATGATCCGAATAAGGATCCTCCCAACTTCAATCTCGTCGACCCCATCGAAAGGAACACTGTGAGCGTGCCCTCTGGCGGTTGGGTCGCTATTCGGTTTATGGCAGACAACCCAGGTGGGTAGGAAAGATCAGTATAATTTACAGTTAAACAAATATCATTTATATGTCTTAATGCTAATTTGGGCATATATGCAAAATATTCACGTAAAAATATTGCTACCATTTTAATGATTAAGATGTTGACATGAAAATTTGTTATCATAATAAGTGTAAATTAATTAACATGGGTTGTATTAATTTTATAAGCTTGATTTAATTAGAAAGACACACTTGTGATAATGCCATGCACAAACATTTGCATTTTGTTAAGGTGATAAACAGTCATTGCACAATGTAATGACAGACACGTACCTGCTATATATTCATTGATGTGGACCCTATTTTATTTTAGACTTTACAGTTACGTACTTTTAGCACTCGAAAATGGACTGTCATGCTAGATGTACTCTTTTGTTTATTAAAATTTTCTTTGTATATGCGCTTACTTGTTTGGGTTAATGATGATGTTAATTAACTGTGTGTCATATAGGGGTATGGTTCATGCATTGTCATCTAGAAGTTCACACCAGCTGGGGTTTGAAGATGGCTTGGATTGTCCTAGATGGAAAGCTTCCCAATCAGAAGCTGCCTCCTCCACCAGCAGATCTTCCCAAATGTTAACCTTGATTGGCAAATTTGGATTTACTTCTGAGCAGCAATTGCCCCAGTTAGCGAGAGATCTTTTTCCCTTTAAAACCCATTTTCATTTACGGTCCTTTAATTTCCCAGTATTGACATTGGCCAACTTGAATACTTTCAAGTTGTGTTGTTCTAAATTCAAAACATTTATGCGTGGATGCATCAATAATATTTTCTAGAGTACGTGTGGGATATGATTTCTATCTTTCTTTCATTTCTTTTTTTTTCTTTTTTTTTCTTTTCTCATTTGGTTTCTATGCAGCACAAAATAAAATAGCGAACGGCTTATATATTATGCACACACGTCTTCTGCAATCTCAAGTGGTTCAATTTGTGAAATGGAAAATGCCTCAATAAAATGATGTTGTGTTGTTCATTCTGTTCTGGTTCCTTTAATTCATTGCTTTTGTTACATTCAATTCCTTGTGCTTTGGAAGTATCAGACCATTTTGGATAAGAATTCAATCTCCCACCTGGTGTAATTGAGATTCTTAGCACCTATGATTCTTAATTGCTACAGTTCAAGCATTTTTGGAATGGAAAATGCTACTTCACCCACCTATTTTACCCATTTTTTCCACCCACCTCACGTTATCGTGTTAATGATTTTGAAACAATAAAAACTTTACTTTTATTTACACGAACCACACATTAAATGCCAACTAAGATGGACGAAATAGCATTGCTTGGAATAAGGTTAATGGATTATACCTTTCTTTACTATATGGACTTTCTATTTTGGGCTGGGTCACGTTATTTATTGGGCCTCCTTAGTCAAGTGAGCTGGATTGTGCCTGTCTCAGTTGCTGGGTTGCAGCTATTGGGCCTTTTGCCTTGTCACGTGTCTTAGTTTAATTGGATGCATATTTTTGCCCATTGCATTGACCATAGCACAGCAACCATATGTTACTCAACATCAAAATTATTGTCCATAATCGGCGCTGTTGGCGTAATGGGTAGGAGGTTAAGGGCACGACTCCCGATAGAAAGTTCAAAAGATAGATTTAAGATGTGTGTGTGAGTTTCTATATAAATGATGTTCTTCATATATCCAAAAAAAACAAAAAAAAATTCTTGTTCATAAACTTATAATAATTTGGTATATATGATTTGCTTTAAACATAATTGCCTCAAAGAGGTGGGTTGAATGCCTCTTCATATCACTTCCTAGAAATTGAAATCAAATATGGGATCTCCTAAAATAACTATGGTGCACCTCTTTATTGTTCAAAAGAAGCCTAGTGATGCGATGATTTCGAGGACATATTTGGCGGGATTTGCCATAAGATGCCACGAATGATTTGCAAAAGTCCAAAAAATTCTATGTGTCGATTATATATAATTCTCAATTTAATATTTTGTTATCAATTATATATAATCTCCTCAACACATAGTATTATCATGTGAACGGCACACAATGGGTGTTATGTGTCTAGGAAGTTATATATAACCGGCACCATAAATAAATAATTTTCTCGTAAATTCCTTCTCCTTTGATTGAAATTCAGGTTAGGATACTCTCTAGGCAGTTTAGAGAGAGAAAATGCAATTAGAAAAGGTTGATTTTTTCTAATTGAACTTAGGCAATATTTCCTAATTCGATTTTTTTTCGACCTAAAACTGCAAGTTCTAAGCTTTCCCTTGAAATTCTGTGCTTTTTTTACAATGGATCGACGTGAATGGAACTGTGATCTAACCGAATCCTACCATATTTCCCAACGGTTCCTCACCATCTGGGTTAGACAAATGGCCTAATTCTATGTTTACCAAAAATGAAAACACACTAATTAACTAGGAATTGGAGATATGTACGTGGCGAGGGAAGAAAACCAACAGTAATAGCATACAAATGAGAGCCACATGATGGAAACTTATACGAGTCATTTGATCAAAATGTGGTTAAATTAAGCAAGAGGGAAAGACACAGGCGATGAGGCATTCATTATTAGAAATATAAGTATATACGGAGTAACTAATAAGTAACGCACCGTTTGGTTCGACTTTTTAAAAGTTTTTTTTTTTTTTTTTTTAAATTAGAAATATTTATTTTTTAATAAAAAAATCAAACATTATCTTTTAATTTTATTGCATTTTTGTTAAGAAATCATACATTGCTAATTTTAAAAAGGCAAAAACTCCAAAAATAATTCTAATTTTTTGCTAAGAAATTAAATATTGCAAATATTTTAAAAAGCAAAAAAAAAAATACTTATAAAAAGTAAATCCAAACGGTGCCTATGAATGCATTACAGAAGAAAATGTTCTTGTGGAAAGGCAAACTTTCAATAACTTTGAGGATACCCTGGCCTGTATGGTAATAACCTTTAGTACGAAAATTTTGATGTTGGAGAAAATGTTAATATGGAAGGAAATGTATACCCTGGCTCGTATACTCATACCCTGGCTCGTATGGTAATTATAGAAGAAAATGTTCTCGTGAAAATTTTCTTCCAATAAAGAAAACTTTGACATAAAAAAACAATGAAAATCATATTATATAAAGTAGCAAACTGAAATAGAGGATATAAAAATATAAAATATCACGCAATCAATGAGTGTTAACTTTATTCCATAAAATATCCCAAACACACAACCAACTTTAGATCAACTGCTCCTTGCATAACTTTCTGATGTGATGCCCATAACGCTTACATGTGCCACACTTGATTACCTTTAGCTTTTCTCCTTTTGAAGGAATCCTCTTCTTCTTAGGCCTTTTAGGTTGTCTTTTGACGATTATTGGAATAATAATATCCTCTAATGTTGAAGAAACCTGTTTTCTAGCAGTTACGATAGGATATATGGGCTCGGCATAAACATCCTTATAGTAGCTATCATGGAAGTACAATTCAACATAATCACTAATATCCTTCCCACTGTGTTGGAGGACAACTGCTGCATGCGAACATGGAAAACCATTCGTTTGCCATTTGAAGCATGAACATGTAAGCGCAACAATATCCACTGTAACAAAAGGGATAGAGTACACTTCAAAAACATTTTCATCAGACTCGCCCACGTGCCATGTTCTACTTTCCTCAATCTCCTTCTTTAGTCTGCTCTCCATCTTAGGACATAACACATCATTCCATTCCATAGCCATTGCTCTTCTATTGGCCATTTGTGTCATAATTTGATCAACCATCTTTGTAATAGGAAGGTGACGTGCTTTGATTATTTGAGCGTTGAATGATTCAACAGTATTTAACCACATCTCCCATTACCGATTTCCTCTAAAAAAAGCATTTGAGTAGTTCTGAGGAGGAAAATCATTCAAAAAATCAACGACCTTCCCACCCCCCTTTTTCAGTTCTTCAATGTCTTGGTCAAATAAATACTTAGTTGGTGAGTATGACAGTCGCATACTAATCAACTTCTCCTTCACATGGTTGGGGAAACCAGACAACTTATCCCTCAAATTTTCCTTCAAATGGATGAGGCAAAAAGCATGGTGGGCATAATGGTAAACTTTGGGCACAGCTTCTATCAGATCACTATTGCGATCTAAAATAAATGTTAAGGATGTAGTGTCAGGAGCAATTTCTTCTTCAAGAAACCATCTCCAGTTTGCTTCATTTTCAGCATCAACTACTGTATATATGCCAAATGAAACAGACCTGACGTATACAATTGCAATTATAAATTATATCAGACCCACAATGACTTATTCATAAAGACATATATATTGTAATGATTTTAAAAAAGATATGCATTTTTGTTTACATATAAAATTCACAAAAGTGGACGTTAGAGAAATGAAATATAAGTAACTAAAACATTAAAAAAATAACAAAATCACCTTTGTTGCCATCCTTTGCAGTGGCAACTAGTAAAGCCCCTTTATATCTTGATTTTATGAAAGTTGCATCAATGAACAACATCTACCTGCATAATCGAAATCCTCTTAAACAAGCATTAAATGACACAAAGAAACCCTTGAACCGCATACTGATTGAATCAACGTCAAGTACAAACTTGCTCACAGGATTCGTTTTCATTCCTTCTGTAGCATACCAGCGAAATTCTTTGAAAGACTCAACCGCATCACCGTACAATTCCTTACATGCCTTCTCAACACCAAGCCAAAAGGTGTGATATGTGATTTCTAAACCATAATTAGTCTTAAAGTGACTTACGATTTCGGTTGGACGTGTCAATGGATTTTTGCACAATCGATCAACAATAAGACTCAATATGAGATCAGAGTTAATGCGTGGATATTTCTTTGTTCTGACTATAGAACCACAAGTATGGGTGTTGTTCAAGGTCCGAATATAAAAGAAATCATTGGACTTGTCCCTAATAGCATAAACCCGCCATTGACTTGCACGAGACACCCAAAACTTACACACTGCAAAGATCTTGATCATATTTCACAAATTTAAAGCGAACACCTAACTCAATTGAATACTTATATAATGCCATATGAAATTCCTTAACACCACCGGTAAAACGCTGATTAATATGACCAATCCCATTTGCCCACAGAGCAGACAACAATACTTTAGCCTAGTGCGAACAGTAGTTTGATAACAAATCAATTTCGTTATTGATTTCAAGCCCCATTCCAACTACTACATATGTTGTTGATCCACACCATTAATGACCTCACCAGCCCCACTATTGTTAGTTGTTACTATCTTCCTTCACCAACACATTAATTTGGCATAAATCAACTTGTATCGCAATACATGTCATGTTTTGAATGCCAGCATCATTCTCAATCATACAGCCTTGGTGTCCCGGAATAGCATAAATAAGATAAAAAGAAGATGTAGATAGATCATAAATGTTCGTTCCCACCTCCGACGAAGACTATTAACCAACTCCTCGAACCCAAAACTATCATATACACTAATCACATTTCTTTTGTCTCCGTACTTACACAACAACAGTACTGCCTAATCCATTACATGAGAACATATATAAGGTAATATAATCACAAATTAATATATATGTCTACATAGAACATTTACATAATGTAAAACACGCACACACACACACGCATATATATATATATATATAGCATACCTCAAAATTGTTGCTAAATATCCTAAATAGAAAATGGAATAAATAAAAAAAAATACATAAAATAATGTCCTTCAAAACTTGTCTTCCATAAAAAATCCTCAAATTCAAATTTGAATTTGAGATAAATAAGGATTGAAGAAAAAAATGAATATTGGATAATAAAAGAGTATCCTAAATTCTAATTCGAATTATCCAATATTAGATAATAAAATTCAAAAATCCGCAAACTCTTTTATTATCCAATATTCATTTTTATTTTCAATCCTTATTTATCTCAAATTCAAATAAGAATGTATATATTGCATCCAATCAGTAATCTCATACATATATTTTCGTATCAGAATCAAAATCTTTTACAAAAGGTCCTAAATATTAAATGAAATGAAATAAAATAATATAAGATAAATACAAATTCAAATCTTATCTTTCAAAAAAAATTCAAAAATTCAAATTTGAATTTGAGATAAATAAGGAATGAAAATAAACAATCTGGAAGGTTAATATACTATCAATAAAAGTTTCCAAAACCAAAACGTATTATATGCTGAAATTAATTTAAGGGTATTTGAGTCTTACAAAATATAAAACTTGCCTAAAATATATACATTAGGGACCATTCGGGTTAGTGAAAAAGATCTTGGATTTAATTGGTCACAACACTTATTTGAGGGACATATCGCATAAAATCCCAAATTTTTATACTAAAAGTGGTTGTGATCTCCAACTTTTATCACAATCGATCACAACCACTTTTAATATGAAAATTTTGCCGACCATACTATCATCCTTAAAGTTGTCTAAAAGTAATTATTACTCTATTTTTTAAATCAAGTAGAATTTTGATCTTCAAAAGTAATTTTAAGAAAAATTAATGCAAACGGACCTCCTTGAAATCAATTTAGAAGTGACAAAATGTTTGTTTGTTTGTCATAGTGATCGATAATTAGAGCTACTTGAGTAATTAAGTTTTTGGCTAGGAAGAAGGATATATGGGTGAAAATTACAGGGAAACAGCTGCTTGCAGTAACACCAAAAGCTGTTATATAGCTGTACGTACAGTGAGGAACAAGCAGCAACGAACAAGGAGATGCTTCTTTTGGCTTGATTAACAGTATCAACGGCAGGAGGTTGAAGGCTACCTCGCATTCTTAAATCAATCCCTTTCTCTTCATTAAATTTAAATTTTTTTTTTTATTCTGCTCCAACCCTCTCCCTCCTTAGTCCTTATCCATGGACCCTCCTTAGTCCTTATCCATGGATATATATATATATATATATATATATTATTATTATTCTTCTTCTAAAATTGGAAATTGTTTGACTATATATAGGATTGTTACTTTGTTGGTTAAAACGCGAACAAATATTTATTAAGACGTGTATGTGTTCTGTCTTGTGAGATAAGGACGTTTTTATGTATTTTGGTCACGAGGAAGGCCACCTGACTATGCTGATTAAACTAGCTTGATTTACTAAGTGTGTTATATCAAATTGATGATCTTCGGTACATCACGCGGTTGGTTGCGAGTGGGAATTAAAATTTGTAGGAGAATTTTGATAGTAATTCTTAGAAAATGGGAGCGCCAACCATTCTTGACTTGAATAAACTTTTCTTTTTATTGTTAGAAAATACTATGCTACAAGAAAACGATACAAAATATCATTACAAATAAGAATATATATATATGGTTTCGATACAGTCAGGATGTCCTTACGCTCGTTATCGTAAGGACGTCCATTCTGGAAGTTATAAGAATGATATTCTGAAAAATTGACCGTTGGATTAGATAATCTTCTTATGAATGTCATGTCTGCCAAAAATCACAGTGATCCGATAATCGGCTTTCAAAACACAGTTCGTAAAATGCTTTGACAGTATTTACCGTTGGATACTGTCAAAGTTGTTTAAATGACTGTATTTTAAAAACCAACTGTTGGATCGTTGTGATTTTTGGCAAACATGACACAAATATATATATATATTGTAAATTTTCAAAACAATCCACATTTTTTCTTTGTAACTATTTCTTGTAGCAGTCAAGCAGTGTATAATATTACTGTTATTTTTATTCTCTATTATACTACAAAACTAAAATTATTCATAAACTCCTCCTGATGTTAGCAAATGAATACGGAATATTCTCTTTTATAATTACTGCCAACTTCAATCGAATATACAAGTGAATAATTAACGATAAAAAAAAAAAAAAGCTATTGACCTGTGAAGAAACCTTAATTAAAGGCTCATATCATTGACTTTTCAAATTATGTGGCTCATGACAATGAATGGCAAAAGGGGGCATTTCTGTAAAACTATGAAAAGAAAACCGTCAAGAAATAAATTGAAATTAAGATGATCTAGAGAAATGAGTATCACTTCAAAGTAAATCTTGGCCAGCAACTAGTCGGAACAGAAATGCAATTTAATTTGTCTCAAAGATATTGATCTCATTCTCATCAGTCATCACCTAATTAATTAGTAAACCAACTCCTTTTTCAATTCTTCTCTCTATAAAATCATCCTCATTCTCCATCAACTCTGCGCATCCACCGAATTTTGAGTCACTTGAGCAAATACCCACTACCTTAATTGTCTCCTTCATAGAAGAAAATCAAATGGGTTCTCGCATTAATCTTCTCTCATCATCAGCTACTTTGAGGGCTATAATGCTCTTTGTATTGTGTGTTATTTCCATTTTGCCGCACCTGGCACTTGCTACGCATGCAGGGATAACCAGGCACTTCAAGTTTGATGTAAGTGTTGCATGCCATCTACAACTTTTTAAAGAGCTCAATTGCTGCATTCTACCTAGTTTCTCTCTCTCTCTCTCTCTCTCTCTCGCTAATTTGATTGATGTATAATTTTAATTTTTAATTAATTCAGATTAATGTACAAAATTTAAGTCAGGATCTATTCACTCACCCTCTAGGTCTTTGGGTGAGTTAGTCACAGTAAGATGCCATCCAAATAACATATTTTCAAGCAAGCTAGCATAGAAGACCTTGTTAAGTTGTTTAGTGATGAAGTTGAAGTTTTTACATTAAAACTAAAAAAACTATATTTGGTACTGGGGAAGCATGAAAGCAAGCAATCTTAAGGCAACTACCCATACGGAAAGTTGATACATTATTGATACAAATAGTACTATTTAATTAGCACAAGTGACAAAGATTGTACACAAGCTAAGAAGATTGGAACAATCTCATGGACATTTTCTAACTTCATGAAAGAGAAGCAGAGGTTGCTTCTTCTGCGATGTTATTCCAAACTTCTCACTCACGTCTATCTCATTCGGATCATTTCCACGTGAAAGAGACCAATTAATCAAGGAAGCAAGAACCAAGGAAACTTGCTTAGTAGCCATAGTAAGGCCTGGGCAGATTCTTCTTCCTGCACCAAAGGGTAAAAATTTGAACCTTTGAAATCCAAAGTCATGTTGAGGAACTGCAATGGCTCTTTCCAATTCATGGGGTCTTGTCCAAGTGCCCAAATTTTTTACTTGTACTTGAGAGTTTTTTTGGAATGGTACCGTATAGTTCATCACTTCGAAAGAGTTGAGAGCACGGTGATGAACGAGAAATGGGACAGGATTTAATACAGGCTTTTAGGAAGGGTAGCAGGGGCAGATTGGATTCTTTTACTGTATCTTGGTTGATGATTTCTCTTGCAAGTTCATCTCGAACCTTTTTCATGGACTCTGGATTCTTAATCAGTTCAGTCATTGCCAACTCGATTCCTCAGATCTGGATTCTTAATCAGTTCAGTCATTTTTCCTAAAAAAAGCCATCATATCTCGGAGATGGTGGGG
This sequence comes from Hamamelis virginiana, assembly GCA_017140935.1. Taxonomy (NCBI): domain Eukaryota; kingdom Viridiplantae; phylum Streptophyta; class Magnoliopsida; order Saxifragales; family Hamamelidaceae; genus Hamamelis; species Hamamelis virginiana. Next base: position 90,351 of record JAESVK010000214.1, read on the forward strand.
CTGCGGGTCTTCGAGAAGGGTGCTGCTGCTGCAACGTTAGGCGGCCAGATCTGAGGGTGGCGAGAACACCGGCGAGGTGACTTCCAGCGACAGTGGGGCGGCGAGTTTTCGAGGAGAGAGAGAGAAGAAGGGAGAAGGCTTAACAGTTTGATGTTCGTGCTGCTGCTGCTGTCACAATCAAGGCGCTTTTTTTTTCTTTTTTTTTTTTCAGTTGACCGTGTAATAGAATTTCTATACATATATATATATATGTGTGTGTGTGTAACAATTTTAGTCTTGTTTAATTTGCTTTTGTTCTATGATTTTACAGATCAAGTTGCAGAGTGTGACAAGATTGTGCCAAACAAAAAGTATCGTGACAGTCAATGGACAATTCCCAGGGCCTAAGATTGTAGCAAGAGAAGGTGATCAGCTTTTGATTGAGGTGGTTAACAATGTGCAGGACAATATCACCCTTCATTGGTATGGAAATTAAATAATTAAATTAATTAATCTCCTATCATTTTTGGTGTGTATATATATATATATAATTGGTTCCATTTATTTGAAATTTTTTGTTTCGTGAATTTAATTTTTGCATCACAGGCATGGAATTAGGCAACTAAGGAGTGGATGGGCAGATGGACCAGCTTATATCACACAGTGCCCAATTCAGACAGGCCAAAGCTATGTATACAATTACACAATTACAGGCCAAAGAGGGACCTTATTCTGGCATGCTCACATCTCATGGTTGAGATCAACTCTCTATGGACCCATCGTCATCCTTCCCAAGCCACATGTCGGGTACCCATTTCCCCGACCCGACGCGGAAGTCCCCATCATTTTCGGTAACTAATTTACTTTACCAGAAAAAAAAAAGAAGAAGGTATTTTTGTGATTATCATTAGCCATGCACTCATGTTTCTCAATAGCATGAGTTGGTGTTTGGGCTGCAGGAGATTGGTGGAATGCAAACACAGAGACAGTAATCAACCAAGCTCTGCAAACAGGAGGAACTCCAAATCTCTCTGATGCCTACACCATTAATGGTCTTCCAGGGCCCTCATATAAGTGCTCAGCCAAAGGTATATATTGATCACTACTACTACAATATTGGTCAATTTTGCTATAAAGTGGCATGCATCTTTTGAATTAACAAAGAAAATTGTATATACATATTTGCAGATACATTCAAGCTGAAGGTGCAGCCAGGGAAAACTTACCTTCTCCGTTTGATCAACGCTGCACTCAACAATGAGCTCTTCTTCAGCATCGCCAACCATAGCCTTACCGTTGTTGAAGCTGATGCCATCTATGTGAAACCATTCACAACAAACACTGTCCTTATCACTTCAGGACAGACCACAAATGTCCTTCTCGAGACCTTTTCTAAAATTCCCAGTGCCACATTTGTCATGGCAGCTAGGCCTTACTCCACTGGCCCTCCTACTTTCGACAACACCACCACCACCGGACTACTCATATACCAAAACAAGAAGCTCCCTCTTGTAAATCCAGCATTGCCTGCGTTCAATGACACGACATTTGCCATGAATTTCAACAAAAAACTCCGCAGTTTAGCCACTGCCAAGTTCCCTGCAAATGTCCCAAAAACTGTTAATAGACACTTTTTTTTCACTGTGGGTTTAGGACTAATCCAATGCTCAAAAAACCAAAATTGCCATGGACCCAATAATGTCAAATTGGCAGCTTCGATAAACAATGTGTCATTTGTACTGCCAAGTACTGCCCTGCTTCAAGCTCACTTCTTTAGCCAATCAAAGGGGGTTTATACTACCGATTTCCCCACCAACCCACCTTTCAAATTTAATTATACAGGCACTCCACCTAGAAATATTTTTGTGAATACTGGCACTAAAGTGGTGGTGCTTCCCTTTAATACTTGCGTTGAGTTGGTGATGCAGGACACTAGTGTTATTGGGACAGAGAGCCACCCTCTTCACCTTCATGGCTTAAATTTCTTTGTAGTGGGTCAAGGTTTAGGTAACTTTAATGCCCAGAAGGATCCAGCTAATTTCAACCTTGTGGACCCCGTCGAGAGGAACACCATCGGCATACCGGCCGGTGGTTGGGTCGCTATTCGATTTATCGCAGACAATCCAGGTGTGTACATAGATATGACTCAAATGCTAGAAATAACTATAGAGTATTGGTTTTTCAAAATATGTATCCTTCAATTATCCATTAGCTTTGTTATGTGGGTGTCTTGAATTAAAACCCGTTTGCGACCCGACAACCCGATTAATGGGCTAATGGTGAGGTTTCCTCACCTTATTTGGACATGCGGTTCGACCCTACCCGCTTATGTTAATTAGGGTTTCGGTATATAAGGGAGTTTTAAGGGTTTCTTTCGGAAGGTTAGGTTTTGTATTTGCTTGAGCCGCACAGCTCTTCTCTCCACATAGTGAAATTCTCTCGTCGTCGCTACCCCGTGGATGTAGGCTATTTGCCGAACCACGTAAATCGTGTGTGCATTGTGTGATTGATTGATCTCTTCTCGTTTTCTTATTTTGTTTGATTATTTCGTTGCGGTCATAAATCTCGAATCGTTTGTCTATTTCATAACAAGCTTCATGTTTATTTTATTAAAGTAGGATTGGGACTGATATATGAAAATATATGCTTAAGTTTTTTATTGTGATGTGTCAACAGGTGTTTGGTTCATGCATTGTCACCTAGAAGTACATACCAGCTGGGGCTTGAAGATGGCCTGGATCGTCATGGATGGAAAGCTCCCCAACCAGAAACTGCAACCTCCACCGTCTGATCTTCCCAAATGTTGATTTTGGTTTTCCTCCAAGTTACTTCAGCAGTTTATACCCTTACATATAGGTACTTATATTTTTTTTTGGTGAATTCTATCTGTTGTTAATTTCATTGCCCACAAATAAGGGTTAATGAAGAAGGATCTTCTACGTATTTAGCTTATGAAGATTATATATATATATATATATATGTACCCAACCCAAAAAATAGAAACGTACTGGGTGGAATTTTTTTTATTAGGCTGTCAAGCTCGTAATACAATTCAATTATTGAATGAAGGAGCAATATTCTCAATAATTTTCCTTTTCTTTTCCTTGGGACTAATCATTATTTCTTTTTAATTATAATTTTCATAGTAAAAAGAGACTTACCTTATTTGTCATTTGAAACATTTCATTTTTTTTTTCCAAATTGGAAAATTTCAAAGTTATTGTACCATTAGATACATGTCTAGTCGTGTTTTTCCCTTCTAGTGTATCAAATACATGTCCAAATTTACCTATTGGGAAATAGTTAATATCTGGCAACATATGTGGCAAATGATTTTGCTAGGTGTCACTTGCGCCTTTTTTGTGACTGACACGACAACGATCTAGTGCTACGTGGGAAACTGCATGATGCATATCGATCCGATATACAAAAGATAGTTGTCATTTCTGTAGTGCTATCATGTCGTTGAAACTCTAAGGTTTGATCGCTATAGATGATTAGTGAGCGTTGGAGCAAGCTTCATAAACATTGAAACAGCTGGATAGAATTTGAGTCCTTGACCTAAAATAGGGAGATTTTGCTTTGGCTGGGAAGAAAGAAGATGGTCGCGATGTTGATAACAATGGTGACATCACTTGGACAGTGCAAGGAATTGAAGGTGATTTGTGAAATGCTTCTGGTTGTTCCTTGTAGTTCATTCACTACCATGGACAATCATCTATCAATTTTGTTTGTTAAAATTAGGTTTTTTTTTTTTTTTCCCCTTGTATTTTTCCTCTTTATGCTCTATTTGATTGCCACAAAAACTTCCCAAAGTTTTCATTATTTTCCACCTTCTGAAAAGCCAAATAGAGCCATGATGTGTAGTTAATTTCTCAAAAGAATTATTCATGGATCATTTTCATTTTGTTTTTGGATTTTCATAGTTAATAATCAATTTCAGGTTACAAGAGAAAGCACCAACCCTATCGATATCATTTACCTGAATGTGTAGGAAATTGAGAGATCATATCTTGTTAAAGAACAAATACACTAAGATTAGAAATTAAGATAGTCATTGGAAATTAATAATATTAAACAAGGATCTATGGTGAGATCAAATCATGAATATATAAATTTATTCCTTATTTTCCCTTTTCTCCATTTCTTATTACTTACTTTCCTTAATAATATAATTAAGAGTAATTGTATGCATGCCTAATCAATTTTGCACTCTTTGATTGTCTTTATCTATTATTAGACAAAAAAAAAAAAAAATTGTCTTTATCTATTGATTATAGGTATTTGTTGAATTTGTTAAGTTGAAAAGAATTATAACATTCATTAATTATGTAGATAATGTACCACTATCACGATCGCTGAGGTCATATTGAAGTTAGGTTCATTTTTCCCCCCTTTTAGTGCACACCACTATTGTACCATAATATAAAGTGGAGATCTTTTGTTCCACTTTCTATGTACCACTTCATGTCCCCTCTCACAAAAGTCCACCTTGAAAATTTAAATATAAATATTTATTAAAAAGTGAGATTTTTAAGGTGAACTTTTGTGAGAGTCGACAAGAAGTGGTACATAAAAAGTGGGACAGAAGATCTTCATTTCATAATATATCACTTCTAATTTGTTGCATTCTGGTTACTATACCCTATGATTCACCCATTACTTTCATGAATAATGTTCCCATCAACTATACCTTACTTTATTAAAATCAGATAATGTCCTATGACCGTTAGATCTCATACCATACCCGAAATCTAATGATTAAGGGACATTAACTGATTTTAATAAAGTAAGGTATTCCTTACTTGATGATTTCACTACTTTCGTAATCGTTCCAATTTTTTGAGATGGGTAATTAATGGAAAGTTATATAGAGTTTTTTTAGCAAATCAATGTAATTAACATAAATATATCGGGCATATACAGCAGTAACAGTACTCTTCCATCATTTCGGCAAAAGGAATTAATAAACCAATTATAGAGAATAAATATTGATTATGTAAATGGTGAAACAAAATGATAACTCTTGGAGCGAACGGAGACTTGTCCGATCATTAACTTCACGATCTCGAATTAGTTGAGATGAGCCTAAGTGGACTTGGACAACCGGTTAAAAAAAGAAAAAAAAAAAAAAAAGCAGTGAATGGAATTATGGAAACGCCTAAGCTCTAGGCTCTAGCTCAGGGTTTGAGATGACCCCGTACTTGACACCTGGCACATGTCAGTACATTTGTAGGCATTCCAGAAGGAGACAACAAATTTGAACAAGGCACCGTCAGTAAAAACAAAATAAAGTAAGGTCATTTCAGTAAATTGACAAGTAACAGCAACATCTAGGCAGACTCCATAGCCGTCACCAGCCTGACAACCTTCAACTCCTATGCTTCCCTGCAAAACCACTCTCATTCCCACTTTACCCCTACCACTTCATAAAGCAGCCGGAGACGCCGTCGTTTCGAACGCCGGTGGCTCCGATCACCACAACATTCGTAACACGATGGAACGGAGTTCCATCTTCTCTCTTCCCGTCGCCGTCGTCGTCTCCGCCATCATCTATATATACTTCTCCTCCGTCTTTATATATATAGACCGGTGGTTCGGTCTCATGACGTCTCCAGGAATCATGAACGCCGTCGTTTTCACAGCGGTGGCCCTCATGTGTATCTTCAACTACACCGTCGCCATCAAAACGGATCCAGGTCGGGTTCCGGTCACTTTCATGCCGGACGTTGAGGATGCGGATAGTCCGATCCATGAGATCAAGCGCAAGGTAAAAATTAGTGCTTCTGCTTCTTCTCTGTTTACACAGTTTCAATTATCGAATTGTTAAGTTCTGTATGTAGTTTTACGAGTTAGGTTATTGTCAAACGATCTTAATTTTGAAGCAATATTGCATCTTGTGTATGTTAAATGTTGCATGCCTTGGTCTGATTATGTGTATGGAGATATTTGTTTGGATTTAGTGTTGATTAGATCATGTGATTGTGAACTTCTAGCATGCAATTTGGTTAGATATTTATCCCTTTTGTTTTGATTAATTATGGCAAATATGTTGTTGAAATGATGTGATAAGGGTTTATGCAGTAAGGGCCTGTTTGGGAGTTCCCATGGAAATCAAATTGCTCCATTTGTTTTACACAGCATTAAGAAAAAGTTGGATCCATCAGCAACATTGATGGTATAGGATCAGTTCCAAAAATTCTTTTTTTACAGTTATTTATGATGATTGGTGCCATTCTCTTGAATTGCTCCATTCATAATGAAATATTTATATAAACAGAACGCAATGAAACAATTCAATTTGCATCAGACATCCAAACAGGCCTTGATTGATTTGGTAGTAATATGCGGGTTGTTTATGAAATTATCTGGATTTGGGAGGTCAGCAGATTGCAATGTGTTGTTATTAGTGGAAATTTTTTGCATGCCTGTCAATCAGATCATTACATATCCAATTATATTGGCCCTAAGTTTTTAATTTAGAAATAGAAAATGAAATAGATGTGATTACTTGAGTGGGGTGATGTTCCACCGAGGCCACTTGAGTGGGGTGAATTCTTCAGGTTGAAAGACGCTACTAATGATATACAGTGCAATGGCCGTTAACAAGCCTCTTTCCTCGAACAATAAACTACTTAATTTTAATTAACTCAAATTTGTAATGATATGTGGAGTTTTTTTTTTTTTTTTTTTGGGGGGGGGCGGCTGCGGAGGGGAAGGAACCCTAAATAACCTTATGTTTGAAAAGGCAAGATAAAATTGCAACTAAATATTAGGAACTTAACATTAATTCTTGTTCTCAAAGTTGGATATTTGATTGTCTTGTTCCAAAACCCTTCTTGTAATGTCAAGCTTGCACTACCTGCATCTTGTAGTTCAATTCATTCATAGCAATTGTAAGAAAGGCCTTTTCTTTTGTCTTTTATCATTTGAACTAGGGTGAGTCTTGTAACAGAGTTTAAGGCTTGAGGGATGGATGTTTTTAATACTTTTTTGTTTTCTTTGGTTTTTAGAACTGCCTTCATCGGAACTGATCTTTCAAAAACAGAAGATACAATTTAATCTGAGATTGGAATCTCAAAAGCTTGAAATTATCTGTAAAATTGAGAAGCTTGAGTCTTGGATTCCCAGGCATGACTTGTTTGTGGAATATTTTATTTATTTATTTGTGGAATGCTTTATTTATTTATATTTTGCAGAGTGGGGACTTGAGATATTGCCAAAAGTGTTCTCACTATAAGCCTCCCCGTGCGCATCATTGCCGCGTTTGCAAAAGATGTGTTCTGCGAATGGTATGCATGATCTATGTTATTGCTCATGCCTTATCTCAAATGTCCTGGATAATGTGTTAAAAGTGCTGCCTATAACGTGTTAAAGTGCTGCCTCTTGATTGTAAGGACCACCATTGCATCTGGATAAATAATTGCGTGGGACATGCAAACTATAAGGTCTTCTTCGTGTTCGTTGTGTATGCTGTTATTGCATGCATCTACTCCCTGGTACGTTTTAATTTCTCTATGTTCAACTTGAGTTGGACCTATTCCTTTGCTATATCTGACTGCTTGTCATTGTGTATGCTGTTGTTGCATGCATCTGGACATCTGGTGTTTATTGAGTTGGATTTTTGCATGCATCTATTTTTTATTTTCCTTTGTGATTTCAAACTGCTCTGTGTTATTGGGAAGCTGCATGGAGTCAATCCTTGTATAATTACCAAATGGAGAGATCTAAGGGCCATAATATTTTATTTTATTTTTCAATTGTTCAGGTCTTGCTTGTTGGTAGTTTAACTGTCGACTCTCAAAATGATGAGCAGCAAAGTGAAGGCTCTTCCCGAACTACATATGTAATATCACTTGGAATTTTTTTTTTATTTTTTTCTTATTTTTTTTTTTTTTTTATAACTAGAATCTAGCTTGTTAGGAGGTTCGCTTATCAGTTTCTATTTTCAGGTCATTTCTGGGCTGTTGCTTGTCCCTTTAAGCGTGGCATTAAGCATTCTTTTAGGTTGGCATATCTACCTCATTTTGCGAAACAAGACCACTATTGAGGTTCTTAGAAATTAACAGCTTATTTTAACCCACCGTTCATTTGTTTGATGATTAATTAGATTTAGAAATCAGGATGAGTGTTTTCTTGGGCTTTCTTTGGCAGTACCATGAAGGAGTAAGAGCTTTATGGCTTGCGGAGAAAGGAGGGGACGTCTATAGACATCCATATGATCTTGGTGCCTATGAAAATTTAACATTGGTAAGAACATTGATTCTCCCTCTCCTTTTTATTTGCTGACAACTGTAGCCCATTTCATCCCCGTAGTTCCGCTTCTTTCATTATTGGGTCTTCAGGTCCAAGCTCTTAGCTTTTGCCAAGCTAAACTATAGTTCCTTCCAAGTTTAAGCATCTCTGCTCCATCCATCCAGTACGATTATATAGCAACCAAATCGAACTGGACCACCAGCAGAGCTTAATGCTTCCCCAATGTAGCGTTCTGCTCCTCTTCTTCTAGACTACATTAATAACCCCCTAGTCCTAGAGCATCTTAAGGGAATCTCCATGGCCCGTTTTCAAATATTTGGTGAGGTCGTATTGTTGTCAAGATCATTCTGTGATGGGATCAATCTCTGCGTGTGAGTCCAAATACTACAAACACCATTTTTTTAGCACTTGGAATGCTCATCATTCCATATATGGTTGTGGCTCCATGTTGAATGGTTCAACCATTCAGCCTAATTCTGTCCAAATGTCATTGTGGTGTTGACATGAAGAAATTGGTTTATATTGAAATTCAGGGGAAAGAAGGAGAAAACTCTGCATTTTACCCACAATTGAAAATATTGATTCATTAGAAATAGGCATGTTTGTACTGTCAAAGTTTTCATCTGGGGTGGATTCAGTCATATTTTGTCATTTCTTTACAGTATGTCGTCGTTTTTCGTTTCATTCAAGCTTGTAAATCGTTGCCCCTCTTTCTTTCTTCTTGGATTTTTTAACGGTGAACTTCAACAGTGATTTTAGTTTTTAATGTATGTTTTTTTATTGATCCTTTTGGACATCATAACTGGTTTAAAATATAAATATCCTTGAATCAAGTTCTGCAGTACCAGTGAGTACTGTAAACTGTTGGGATGCAATGCCTTCATCCATTTCACCTTCAAGGGTGTGAGCAGCCTCAATAGGCAGGTGAGCCAGCATCATGTCGGGCTCTATTTGATTGCTACATGTCTTGCAGTGGCAAGGCCATGTGGCTCGACCAGATTGGGTTGTCTAGACATAGTTTTAGTTGGCTACCAGTTTCGAGTTCTCTTATGTGTAGTCTGAGTTCAACCAACACCAGTAAGGCTTGGGGGACAATTACAATGTGTATTGCATGAACTGATTTTGCTCGATTGCTTCAGGTGCTAGGCCCAAGTATCCTCAGCTGGGTATGCCCCACATCAAGACATATTGGTTCTGGTCTTCGCTTCCGCACAGCCTACGATAAACAGCTGGGGCATTGACATTGCAGTGAAGTTCAAAGCTGTTTATGTCTGGCATTGCATCGGCTATAATAAGTGTTTAGGCAATCTGTATGGAGTTGGATGAATGCAGATCATGTGATGAAGTCTGGCAGTTTCATTTCCGAATGTCCCAGCTTGTAAGCTTTCTACTTGGGGTAGTTCGGAAAGGTCCAAAGGAGCAAGGCCCCTCTTTTCTCACACCCATAATAGCCAAGAGTACATAGCCGAAGCTAACAAGTCAATACGTGAAGCATATAGACTTTAAGGTAGGTGTTTTTTTTTTCCCCTTCTTTTTTGTGATTAGCGGATGTAGAGCTTACGACATTTGTTTTCTGATAAATACGATATGTACAAAGAGGGAAATCACGATCCCAGGTCAACAACCAGAATATGACAATAGAATAGATAGTCAAAAGTTTTCCAAAATGAGTAGTTATTCGTGTAACTTCGAAGTTGTTGTAAGTTGAAGAAAATAAAACAAGGTTGTGGTTCACCTTTATCTTTCAGTCTTCCTTTTTCCCAATTGAATGATTTTTTATTTTTTTTCCTGGTTATTTGACCTTAGAGGTGAGGTAGCTTTGTTCTGGACAGTGAGATACTAGAAAGATGGAATTGGTCACCTGCTGCATCATCAGTGACCATTTGACAGATATCAAGAGAGTTTATCTGCCAGGACAAACACGAGGCTGCAAATGGTGATTGTGTTATTGTCTGCCGTTCAATTGGATGGAATAACATCAAGGTATTGAAAATGATGAGTTGCTGACCAGTCCATACCGATCATAGCCGTTTGTGATGTGTACGTGCTTGCATGCACATCACACGCTAGCAATGGACGGTTATGATCGTGCAGACCGGTCCACAACTAATCATTTTCCATCAAGTTATTAAACTATATACCTTTGGGGTTATTTCCAATTACTATTGAACTATCCACAGGTGAAGGCTACAGCCAAGTTGATGCTTTGATGCATATTGTGACTGATTTTAGGACCCTAGACTACTGAGCCAAGATGGAGTAGTCTGCTGCTCATGTTGATTAACGAGTTCAATATCTTATAATCGTATTTAAATGAATCTTTTATAGAGTGGATTTTAAGGAATTTAACTATTAAAAGCAGGAAAAAATAAATGTTACATGAATCAAAATTCTGAATTAATCACCCAATAGCTTGGCAACCTAACATATTGTTAACAAGAAGAGGCTGGAATTTGGTAATAGCCTAATGCCAACTTTGTCCTGCTTATTTTCTTGTTTGCTATTGATTTTGTAGAAAAAGGTCAAAAAGAATTTTAAAAAAAATCAACTAATTGGAAGTGAAAATAGCTCCTCCATTCATTTGCAGTTCTTATGTGTCATCTAAATTTCACTCTCTACTTTTAATTATTATTTTACATATATGTTGCCTCGTCTCTTTTTTTCTTTTTCTTCAAATCCTTTCTCACCAAAGTCAAAAGAGAAAAAAAAATAAATAAATAAATAAAACATAAGAAATATTTTTCTTTTGCTAGTGGTACCAATTCAGATGGGGAGAAATTATAGAAAAATAGAATGAATTTGGACTAAATTACAGATTCATTTTCCATCTATGATAAAAATAAATAAATAAACAAAGAAAATCTAAATTCTCTATATTTTTACCATCTAAGGGAGTGTGACAAACTTAAGAACCTGGTGAGCTGATAATAAGTCTGTCTAATTTTTATTTAGTACTATTTGGTGAACACATTTTTTCTGTAAATCAGTCCAATTTTGTCTAAGAAATAAAGCATAAATACAGCTTTTTTCAAACGTAAACTAATTTACATAAAAATCATTAATAGAAAAAAATAACTGATCAGACCCAATTTTCAAAATTTCCAAACAGCCCCTAAGTATCTAACTGAACTGAACTTGGGTTGAATTGATAATTATTCAAATTTCAACCTAGCTTTACCCAAACAACCTTAAACAGACAACCCCTTGGGATCTTGTAATAACTGTAGCAGTCTAACAGAGGTTTCCTTAATTTCTTCGTAAATGTTTCCAATTAATCCACGTGGATGTTCAATTCGGGTCAGTTCCCGAAAACATAGACACGTTGAAAATGGGAACACGTTTCAATCATATAACGAACCAAGTGTCCATTTCAAGCTGGCAAGCTCACAATATCCCTAATATGTCCTCAAATTATTGATGGTCGTGTCCTTCACGCTCCTGTGTCCGAAGCCGCTTCCAGTTCATATCCTAAACTGTGGGGTGGTCCAAGAGGAGAGAGAGAGAGAGAGAAAATGATTCTGGGATAACCTCGAAGGATTCCTTTTTACCAAACATCATCCAGTGAGCTTTCAGTCTTTCTTCTTCATTATTATTATTATTTTTTTGGGTACAAATTCAGTCTTTCCTCTGACTGAGAGCAAGATGTGTACAGAGTTCATGTGAACTAATCGATATTTCTAGCTTTTCCGATTAAGATGGAGGAAGATAACGAGAACCCATATGGGATTAGCAGGTTTGGTTTCTGGGTTTCTTTTTTTTTTCAGTCTAGATCATGTTTTATCATTTACAACTCATGCTTTTGATTCAGAGACAGCTTGTTTAAACTTGTGAAAATCAACTGAAATTAGCTAAATTTGGAGTCATGTTTCTTATCTTTGGCTTATTTTAGTAAGGAATTTAAGCGAATATAGGAAGTAGTTAAGAGGAGAAGGATTCGAGTTTTGATCTTGGATAGAGATCGTTCGTGGGTCTTTCTTTTGGATCATCACCTTCTGTCGCGAATTTTCCCTAAGATCTGAATCTGTGGGCAAAAGTAGTATAAAAAATTTAACCAAAAAAACAAAAAAAAAACTCGGACAAAGCCCAATTTCTTTGTTAGACAAGGACTGCTACATCTTATTCTCACCAACGAAACCCAAAATAAAGCTTCCATAAAATCTCTCTCTCTCTCTCTCTCTCTCTCTCTCTAGATATATATATATATACAAAGATAAAGTCCATCCAAAATAGGAAGTCGAGACAATTTTCCAACACTTCCAACTCCTTTGGGGGAAGAGGGGATTTTTGGTGAGTTTTCAATGGAAAACCCAACTTTTTGTTCCAAGTTCTCAACAAGTCATTGACTGGATATTTAATTTCACTTCTCTATTACAGAAATAAAACACAAAATCAAAGATTAAATCCATGATAAATTGATAATATATTTGGAGAATCATTACGCAAAGGAAGCTATTATTATACTTCCATAGAGCATTGAATGCTAATACTTTTGGGGTAATCCCCAATACATATCTGATACTTTTTAAACATATCCAAGATTTAAAAATTATCTTTTAAGTTCTAAAAACGTACCTAATTCCTCTTGGATACGCGTGAAAATATATTGGACGCACTTCAAATGTTTGGATTGGATTACAATTTTAAGTAAAAACATTAGAAAGGGTTTATGACATATGCTTTGTTCCTTTTTATGTGAATGATACCTTCTTCTTGATGTGTAAATTAAGATGATTTAACAAAAATTCATGTTTGTTATATACATATAAACATAAATTTATAGACGTATCCCTACCTTATTCGTAACCTATTTTTTTAGGATTCATGTATCTGAGTATTTGACATGTCCATATTATTTCATGCATGTATCCTGAATTTGTATTTGTGCTTCATAACCCAAATCCAACCCCATGGGATGTGCACGACATGACTGGTGTCACTAATGCCTTTGAAGAGTTTTAAACTCCAAAGATTTCTCTTAGCACGTACACGGACGTACCATTAGACCAACCAGTTATTGGTAACCCCAAGTTCATGTTAATTTGATGTTATGTCTTTATTAGTTAGTGGATTTAACCACAAAATGTATCCATAAATGCTGCAGTTTCTTGGGATGTTGTCTGCAAATGCACAGCCCAACCCCCCACCCCCACCCCAAAAAAAAAAAAAATCCCTGCACGGGCAGGGGAGGGGGATGTTGTTAATTTGATGATCTTGAATTAAACTGACAAGTTCCATGCCTTTGTTGGTCTGTTTGTATGGTTTATAATTGGTACGAAATTATTCTCTAAGAAATTTGAGTTGAAACATTATGTCTTTACATTTTTTATTATGACAACTTGTCCAAGAACACGATCTTGATTATCCATTAAGGCCCCGTTTGATAGAGCAAATGTTTATAGTAGATATCCTTAACATATGTAGAAGGAAGGACTGATTTAGGTTGCAGAGGATATATGATAGTATCTATCATTGAATCTTTATGATTTTCTTTTAAACTTTTTCTGCACATGCAGTGATGTTTCACAAATACCAGTTGTCATGGTTACAGATGCTCACTCGTAAGAGTGAAGGCTACTGTCTCATTTCAGTTACACGACTCCAAAAGCTTGAATGGATTTTCCTTGCGGCCTTGTTTTGTTTTGCTTTGCCATCATTAACAAAGTGGGAGATAGCCCACCAAATTTTTACATTATCATGCGAGTTCATCTGTTCAATGCCCTTTATATTTCTGTTCCTACTCTATGATTGACTGTCTTTCCCAACTACATGTTTTAGCTTTTATACATTTTTATCTTGATTTTTATATGTTTAATTTTTAAAAGTTTGTGAAACTTTAAAAGAAACCTCAGGGAGCGTCATTCTATTCATTTTTAGCCATCAAATTAAATAGTTCGGAGTATTTGTTTAATGTGCATATTCTCTAATTTTCTATCATTTTCCCAAACCAATAAGAAGGTGAAACAAAATGTGTTGAATTTTTTGTTTTTGCTAATTAGCTATACTACTTCTCCTTTCCCTATCACTACTTTCAGTGGCCATGTCAACAAAGCATTGATTGCCAACTTTGTTTGCTTGAACAAGAAGAGGAAATTTCAAGCCGAGCAATTGGGTTTGCCTCTACCAAAGCATAAATGCTGCGAGCGAACATTTAGTTCTGAATGTGATTCCCGACTGAACAAAAACCCAAAAGCAGAGGACTTCTGCACACACATAATCAATGGAAAAACTGAGGGAGGGGCATCAGATTATGGATCAGAACCCGAGTCAGCAAAAGATAGCAATAGCTTTGCTTCAGATTCCGAATCTGCCATGTCTGTAAATGGCAAAGCTAAATTCGAATCGGAGAATACAAAGTCATGGATAAATGATCAGCCTTCCACTTCATCTGCTAATTGGGGCCGCAGCAGTTTAAAGAATACTCTCTATTCCTCAGACAACAGAAAAATGTCAAGTATGGGTACTGGAAAAGAGGAACTAATATGTACAAGTGGAGGTTATGATGGTGGATTCCAAGTACATCAGAATCTTGAGGAGCAGCTATTAGAATTCGGAAGCCCTGTAGATTATACTAACTCAAAATATGGAGACGACCACAATGAGCAATATACAGATAGGGAACACGAAGATATGTTCTACTTTAATGAGGAAAATCCGAATAATTTTGTTCTTTCCTCTGGAAGATGGAGCGTCAACCAAGGTAACTTATGCCCCATTTGCCTAAAATCACTTTTGGAGAATTATCTCTTCGAGTATTTTTTTTATAGCTATGTTCAAACCATCTCTTCACACATCTAAATTTTCATACTATACATGGCTCTACCAAAAGATACGGAAGCCCAGCTTTGGCCAACCATTCTATATCCCTCAAGTCGTCTAGAAGTGATTATCAATCCATTTCTTAAATAAAGTAGAATTTTAAGCTCCAAAAATGATTTTAGGTAAAGCTAATCCAAATGGGGCCTTAGTTTTGAGTTTGGAAATTATTTTTCACAAGACTAGGAGGATCATAAATGTGACGCCACTTGTAATTTTCTAGTGCACATGCTTCATCAGGCCTCCCATGTTAATCCCATATATCATTGTTGCTAGTATGCAAGTGTGTCTTTGTGTGTGTGTATATAATTGTTACTAATAAGTGTGTGTGTGTGTATCTATATACAAATCTAACAATTTGTTTCCCTGTATTGTTTACTGAGTTGAGAATCATTTCCATTCTCGTGAATGCAGAGGCTAAACCAGGCACCAGGAAACCAACCATTGATCAAGAATTTGAGCAGTACTTTTCGATGCTTATGCTGTAGTGAAGATTACATATATTTAATAGATCAAATGTACATGTTTTTCATAAATTTCTGATGCGCGTACTTCTGTTGTGACTTAACACGAAAAATTTGGACATAGTTTGTTGTTTCTTTTGTGAGCAACTCTGTTGAATTCACTTTTTCCCTTTCCTTGTGAACCATCATGAATGTATGCTGATAGCTCAGTAATAAGTTTTGAGTAATTATATGTAAATTAATTTTGGTAAACTTTTTTCTCCTGCACAATTCCTTCTCTTTTGCTTACTTTACATATGGGTTGAGGGATTATGCAGGTTCATGCCTCAGGGCCTAAATCCTTGCTTCCTCAACAAGGGGATGTCTTATTACTGGAACTGTTCAGTCATATTTCTGTTTTAGTTGCTGTGTGACTCATCAATATCGATCTCTTGTCATTTTCTTTCCTTTTGTATCTTATACTGATTTCTAATATGACCAAAACTCTCTCTCTCTCTCTCTCTGGTTTATCACCTAAAAGTTCGCAACTGATTTGGTATGCAATTGAAACCGATTGTTGGCCAAATACCAGAGAAACTTTCAACCATGACAGAAACATTCATCAAGTTCTTATGACAAAGGTCACTGTCAACTCGTATACATTTAACCAGTAAATGGATGGAACTCCCAACTTTAATTAGAAGCAAAAATGATAAAATGAAGGAAATAAAATCATTAATTATCATTTCATGAAATTTTCTTGTCTGATGTTTACAGTACAACTGCTCCCCCTTCTCTCTCTCTCTCTCTCTCTCTCTCTCTCTCTCTCTCTCAACCAACCAAAAAGCGACAAACTCAATGGGAAATGATTTTGCCATCTTAAATCAATCATACGGCAAAAGAATGTTATTTTACTTAATAAGTATTAAATTAAAAATGGGAAGATAATACAAGTGAATGCACTCAAAAATTGCAATGCCAAATCCGGACCGGTGGGCAAAGTCAACATTTGGGAAGATCCAACGGTGGGGGTGGCAACTTTTGATTGGGTTGCGGCCCATCCAAGACTATCCATGGCATCCTCAAACCCCAGCTTGTGTGAATATCCAGATGGCAGTGCATAAACCATACCCCTGATGACAATGGAGAATTTTATTAATTCTTATAATTAGCACCAAAACACATATGGTATGCTAACGTGAGTTAGTATAAAATTTTATTAATTTTATTAAAGTGAGTTCCGACTTATATTCCAAGAACCCATGTGGTATACTAAGGTCATAGTCCACATCATTCT
This sequence comes from Hamamelis virginiana, assembly GCA_017140935.1. Classification (NCBI taxonomy): domain Eukaryota; kingdom Viridiplantae; phylum Streptophyta; class Magnoliopsida; order Saxifragales; family Hamamelidaceae; genus Hamamelis; species Hamamelis virginiana. The sequence goes on from JAESVK010000214.1 coordinate 107,139, forward strand.
ATGACATGACAGTCCACGTCATTCTATTATAGAAATAATTTAAGTATATCAATCAATTATTATTATGTTAGCTATTAATATTTATAATTTAATGCATTTCTTAAATTACATGTTTAGTCAATCTATGGAGGGAGGGAGTAATTATTAACACATACCTGGATTGTCTGCTAGGAAGCGAATGGCGATCCAACCAGCAGCAGGAACACCAAACGTATTCCTCTCAACAGGATCAACCAAATTAAACTTAGCAGGGTCCTTGCTCGGATCAAAGTTACCAAATCCTTGTCCAACAACAAAGAAATTAAAACCATGAAGATGAAGAGGATGACTCTCAGACCCAAGAATACTCGTATCCTGCATAACCACCTCCACACTAGCATTAAACGGCAGCACCACCCCACGCGTGCCATTACTCACCATAGTATTATTCGGTGGTGTCCCCGTATAATTAAACGGCACTGCCGGCATCACCGGAAAATCAGTAGTGTAAACACCATTAGACTGTCCAAAAAAGTGAGCCTGTAAAAGGGCAATCGAAGGAAGAGCAAAAGAAACATTATTAATAGAAGCTGCAAATTTAGTCCCATTAGTAGGTCCTTGACATGTCACATATTTTGGGCACGGGCTAGTCCCAAGTCCTACAGTGAAAAAAAATTTCTCATTCACATTTTGTGGGACATTGGCAGGGAATCTAGGACTAGCCAAACTACGGAATTTTCCAGTGAAATTCGCAACGAATCCGGTGGCATTGATGGGAGGGAGAAGGGGAAGTAATTTGGTGGTGTTGATGGGAGAATAATTATTATAAGAGTGCTTTGATTGATGCTTGTATTGGAGGATACCGACGGTGGTGGAATTATCGAATGTGCCGAGGCCGGTGAAGTAAGGCCTGGCGGCCATGAGAAAGGTGGTGGTGGTGGTGTTTGGTTTGGTTTTGAGAAGAACGTTTGTGGTTTGGCCTGGGGTTATGAGGAGGGTGTCTGTGGAGAAAGGTTTGGTGTAGACGGCATCGGCTTCGACGACGGTGAGAGTGTGGTTGGCGATGGTGAAGAAGAGCTCGTCGTTGAGTGCAGCGTTGATTAAGCGGAGGAGATATGTCTTCCCTGGTTTCACCTTCAGCTTGTATGTATCTGCATGAGAGAAGAGCCACACATGGACCCAATTAATGTCAAAATTTTGCATGGTTTCTAGTTGGATGACTGGTTCACCCAGACTCTAGATTTACTGTTGATATTTAAAAAATTAAGTCACCAAAATGCATGATGGTTGACAAGAGGAGGAAATCTAATATGTAACTATCAAAAATGCTATAGTATCAAACACTTTAATATAAAATTAAACGTGTTCTGTTTTGTGCGATGAGATTCTTCCTTTCAAACCAAATCAACTTCCTATCCCTTTTATCAATATAAAATTAAACTTTTGTCCATAAAGTTTTAAAATCCAAAAATGCCCTCATGGCCAGTAAGTAGTTAATGGACGAATGAGGATCCTCTACTTGGATTTGCTTGGTGCTTAGGTGATGTGTCATGATCTGGATCATCTACACATCACCCAAGTGAAAAGCAAAGCATTCAGATCATAACACATCACCCAAGCGTATCCAAGCCCAAGTAGAGGATCCAGACTTAGTGGACTAGTGGTCGATGGTCACTGCTTATAGATAGAGTACCTTTAGGAGATGATGAACAATTGTACAATGGCCCCGGAAGACCATTAATGGTGTATGCATCTGAAACGTTGGGGCCGGCTCCTGTCTGAAGAGCCTGGCTAATCACAGCTTCTGGGTCTACATTGAACCACTCTCCTGTAAGCCAAAAACCATGCACAAAATTGTTTTTTCAAATGCTCTCAATATAATAATTTAATCACAGTTGTCTAATGTAAACATCTCATCTCAAAATATAGATTGAAAAAATCGTAATTAACTACTGAAAACTATCACATATTTTCTCAGTAATATTTCTAAAAAACCGACCGTTGGATCACTATGATTTTTGACATACATGGCATATATACAGAAGTATAGTATTAAATAATCCAACAATCAGTTTTTTAAAATATGTATCATGCCCACAATTATCTACTAGCTAGCTTCATGCTTCGATAAATTTATGTAAGCATATGCTGACTTGAACCATATACACAAATGTTACTATCAGCATATGCATGTATGTATATATGCATGCATATTAAACTTGATTTAAACCCTAGTTATTACCTAACATAATGGTTACTTCCTTGTAGGGTTTGTCAAAAGGATACGAATCGTTGCGCATTGGAAGGATGATTATAGGTCCATAAAGCGTCGCTCTCAACCACGAAATGTGAGCATGCCATAAGAGAGTTCCTCTTTGTCCGGTAGCAGTGAAATTGTACGTGTACGCCTGACCAGTCTGAATAGGACATTGTGTCACATAAGCCGGTCCATCGGCCCAACCGGTTTTGAGTTGCCGAACCCCATGCCTATAATTTTCTCATGTCAAACATATTAATTTTCATTAATTTATTTAATTAGCTAGGAGCTAATATTGTTTTTTTTTTTTTTTTTTGCCTTTATAATGTTACGTAATCATAAATTTTTTTGCATGTTAATTAGGTTCATACCAGTGAATAGTAACATTGTTTGGAACATGATTGACCACCTTAACAAGGACTTGGTCACCTTCCCTGGCCACTACCGGAGGCCCCGGAAAACGTCCGTTCACGCTTAGAAGGCTCCTTGTGTGGCACAACCTCGTCACATTTTGTAAGTTAATCTTACATTAAGAAAACAAAATGAGTTAATAATTAGAAAAGAATGATCTAAATTAAAGCTTGCTAAAGAAAAAATTAAAATAAAATTAAAGCAAAGTATATCCTACTTAATTAAGGTAGTAAATTAGTAATTATTTACATTGAACGTGTAGTTCCTCATTGTGCCTGCCACATACCCCGGCAATAGTGTTAGAGCACAAAACCCAAAGAGCAGAACAGCCATTAATGAAGCAGATGAAGGAAGATGAGAAGAAACCATCTCTCTCTCTCTCTCTCTCTCTCTCTCTCTCTATTTGGTAGAGAATATATATTAGATAGGCAAAGTGAGGATGGGGAGTGATCGAGGCTGAATATATATATAGGGAGAATATTAGGTGAGAAGAGCATGTCCTTGGAGAAACGAAAGGAACATTCATGGAGTTTGCATGATTTCAAATTGTGAGATGGTCTCATTATCTGTTCCGCTTAGCTGTTGGCCGATCAAGCTGAATTTTAGAGTGTTGATTAAGTAAAATTAGTCTTCTCTTTTACTATATAAGTTTTTTGTTACCCGAAATGACCTTTGTTTTGGGTCATATATGAGAATTAATTAAGAAGAAGTCATATTCAAAACAAAATAAGAGATTAGAGGTTTACCAAATTGTTCACTGCGTACAGATTGGAAATTAATGAGTATAATTGCAGTGACCTTATTGAACTAATTAATAATTTGGTGTGGCTATTAAGAAACTTATGTGTAGAGAGTGCGGGAGTTTATAATCCCTGGCCTAATGGGCCTAGCTAAAATAGTACAAAACACATAGAACCATTCAAAAGATTCACCAATTAATCTATCTATTATATAAAGAGCAGTCCGTTAATGTAGTAGCCCTAGAATTCTTTCCCTCTTTCATTATTTTTTTTCCTCAATTCACTCTCTTTCTACATCCCAATTGGTTATGGCCCTATTTCAAAATGATATTGCATTATATCATTAGTCCAACTAATTAATTGAAATTTAGATTTTCAAGATTTTTTATTGATGTGTGTCCCATTTAAGTTTCTTTTTTTTTTTTTTTCATAATTATTATTTTTTTTTTTTATTGTGGGTCTCATCTACTTCTCCCCTCTCTCTTCTTAATTATTTTTTATTTAAAAGATTGATTACAGCTTACTTTTTACTTTCTTTATATTATTTTAAAATTTTTATTTTTTTTAATTATACATCCAAATTAATTTTCTTAAATTTCTTTAATATTTTTAATCATTCTTATGTATTAAGATATATATTGCAATCCTATAAATTTAATTACGATCAAATGGTTATGATCATATGATCAAAATATATTTTATACAATTATAATTAATTAGATAAAATTTAATTAATAAGTCCCGCACATTGCGCGAATTTGCGCTCGTTATAGTAAGATGGGATAGATGATGGTCCCAAAGAAAGTAATAAGGCCATGTCTCAAGGACCATAGTTGAGCAGTATTATTATTAGAATCAATCCCCTGGTTTTAGAGAAACCTGTAACCCATAAACTACAATAATATCTAATTAGACCACCAATACCAAAAAGGTGGCTAATGGTGGGGTTGTTATGGATCATACTGTTGCTTATCTCATGGATTTTGCAATTAATATTGGAATAGCCACCAATACTAAATGGGAGTTGCATTACTGGCTCATCACTCTCTCTCTCTCTCTCACTCTCTCACTCTCACACACACAGATATATAATTCCCTTCCTGTGATGACTTTCTTATATGAGGACTTGGCCTTTTGACCAATGTAAAATGAGTATTTTGAAAAACTGACCGTTGGATTTAATATTCTTCTTATGTATGACACGCATGCCAAAAATTACAGTGATCGGACCACTGTTTTCTTAAATACAAACTTTGAAAAATTAAATACCTATATAATGTTTAGCAGTCTGTATTTCAGAAATCGGCTGTCCGATTTATGTGATTTTTGGAATGCCTATCATTCATACGAAGAATATTAAATCCAATGGTCGGTTTTTCAAAATACTCATTTTATATTAGCCAAAAGGTCAGGTCCTCATATAAGGAAGTCCTTACAGGAACAGGACTCTATATATATATATATATATGGGGACAGAATATTATTTAATACGGTGTATATTTTTTAATATGCTTCTTAGGTGCAGGACCCGCATATTGCAGCACCAAAATATTTTGATAGATTGGTGCACCTTATATATGGATTCGATCTTTTTGTTGTTATTAAATAGGGAGTTAAATAGTGCAATTGATGCTATGACCTCTTATTTTAAAAGCAAGGCATGATAAGTTCCTTCACCACAACAAAAACCCTCTTAACTTTTTATATATTATATATTTATTATAATGATCAAATTGATGCTATGACCTTTAGTCCGTCCTCGATTACTATTGTTTTACTTTTATTGTAATTGTGATTGTCACATAACATAAAATATATAAAATTTATATATATATTTTCAATAATATAAGGTATTCTAAGCATACTTTCACTGAGGTTTGGACCTTTAAGAATTGACGAAATAACCCGCAAATTCCATCCATCAGGCTAAACAAGATGCCAAGGAAGAATATCAAAAACTCCGTTTCATGAGACATGATTATTGACGATCTAAGTTATTCTAACAGGTTGATACAAAAATCTATATTAACAACCCCAATTCAGTTATCAATGTATTCAAGATAAGAATTTCAAAAAGTAAAGATATGAAAAAATGATGTGTAAAAAAAAAAAAAGGAGAAATTGGCCAAAGGTCCTCCTTTATACTATTTTCATGCCAAAAATCTTCTCAAAAGATCATTTATGCCAAAAGTTCTTTTGGCACGAATTAGACAAAAATATCTCTCCTTCCTAATTACCTTCCTCGCCATCTACACCCCAACCCCCAAGTTCACTACATTGGAACTTCGGATTCACTACGCTAGAATCCCGAGTTCACTATGCCGAACCCAGAGTTCACTGCGCCGGAACTCTATTTCACTACGCCGGAAAACCCATTTCACTACATTGAAACCCCATTTCACTACGACTGAAAACTCATTTCACTACTCCAAAAATGGATTTCAATATGTCGAAAATTGCATTTCACTACGCAAAAAAAAAAAAAAATGCATTTATTTAGGCCGAAAAATACATTTCACTACTACTTGTTTTTCATTTATTTTCCATTTTCTTTCCAAAAGTTTTCTCTGCAACCAAACAAATCCAAAAAAAAAAACTGCACATGTCAAGATAAAGAGAGTAAAGAGAGAGAGAGAGGCATCAATGAAAAGAGATACAGAAGACAAAGGAAAACAGAGAAAAAATAGGAGAAAAAGAAACACGTTTAAAGACTGCACATGTCAGCCGAGCTTCAGTAGATCAACCATGGAGGAAGAACATTGCAAATCGAAGCTTCGATGATCTTTTATTCCCCGAGCATCACGAGCAGAGATAGTTGGCTCCTCATCGCCACAACGTTTGCTCTCTCATTATACGAACTCCATCTCTGACGAATTACAAAAAATCATCTCTACTCTCTCTTCTTCAACCTTGGGAGACTGAAGAATTAAGTTGCAGCAATTGATATCAAGTAGTTGCAGGTGGACGGAGTTGCAGTCAAGTCAGATTTGAGAGTCGCGATCGTAGATTGTAGTTTACATGTGGATGGAGGTTTGGCTAGAGTGATCTACCACCACGTCTGCCGACACTATAAGGCTCCAATCTGAAGAAGAAGAAGAAGAAGAAGACCGAAAAAGGTTTGTGAGGATCCAAATTCTTCGAGTTGCAGTCGTAAATCGCAGATGCAGGTGCTACTCCTTGCAACTCAAACCAAAGCTAGAGAGTAAGAGAGAGAGGGGAGGAGAAGGAGAGAGATAATTTGTCTCGGTATAGAGCATGGCATCCAAATCAGGTTGCAGAGCTTTCCATGGCTGATGTTCTCGTTAAAGAAGAAGAATGGAAGAAGCTGTGTGCAAAGCGTGGGTAATTCCGCCCCAAAAAAATGAACTTTAAAAAAATAGGACTTTAGACAATAATTCCTTCCCAAGAAGCTAAAACACATTTTCAGTTCTTAATAATAATAATAATAATAATAAATAAATAAATAACTACACATGTCAAGATAAAGAGAGGGAGAAAGATGCCTCAGAGAAAAGAGAGACAGAAGAGAGAGGAAGACAAAGAAAAAAGAGGAGAGGGAGAAACATGTTTAGAGACTGCACATGTCTGCCGAGCTTCAGCAGATCGGCTATGGAGGAGGAACATTGCAGATCGGAGCTCTGACGATCTTTTATTCTCCGAGCATCACGAGTAGAGATAGTTGGCTCCTCACCGCCACAACATTTGCTCTTTCATTGTACAAACTCCATCTTTGACGAATTACAAAAGATCGCCTCTACTTTCTCTTCTTCAACCTTGGGAGACAGAAGAATTAAGTTGTAGCAGTTGATATCAAGTAGTTGCAAGTGGACGGAGTTGCAGTCGAGTCAGATTTGAGAGTCGCAGTCGTAGATCGTAGTTTGCATGTGGATAGAGGTTTGGCTAGAGTGATCTGCCACCATGTCTGCCGACACGATAAGGCTCTGATCTGAAGAAGAATAAGAAGAAGACGACCGGAGAAGGGTTGTGAGGATCCAAATTCTTCGAGTTGCAGTCGTAAATCGTAGTTGTAGGTGCTGCTCCTTGCAACTCAAACCAAAGCTAGAGAGAGAGAGAGAGGAGGAGGAGGAGGAGGAGGAGGAGGGGGGGAGATACAATAGAAAGTGTGATTTCAAGGCAAAGTTGTCTCAGGATAGAGCATGGCATCCAAATCAGGTTGCAATGCTTGCCATGGCTGATGTTTTCGTTGAAGAAGAAGAATGGAAGAAGCTGTGTGCAGAGTGTGGGTAGATGGATGGTAATTCCGCCCCAAAAAAACTCAACTTTAAAAAAATAGGACTTTAGACAATAAAATTTTTAAAAGCAGGACTTTTGAAAAAGAACATCTTATAAGAGGACTGCTTTAAGAAACAAAGAGTTCTAAAATAGGACTTTTGGCCAATTATCCAAAAAAAAAAAAAAAAAGATTTAAAATACTAAAAGAGAAATTAAGAGGGAGAGAGTAAAATTTTAAGATTGGTCAAATTTGAAATTATCAAACAATCTGTATAATAAAAATTAAAAATAAAATAATGATGAAAGTCACTCAAATCCCCCCCCCGGCTCCTGCAGCCTCCTTCAATTCCATCATCCTCACTTAAACCCCCTCATCACAAAATTTAAAGACTCATGCCCAAAACCTCCACCTAATAAAAGATGATTGCTTTTACCAATTTCAAGCTCCATAGAAATGTTTCCAAGTGATTTCATAATTCAAAAACTTAAGGGATTAATAATTACCAGTCTGATAGAGACCCTAAAACACTATTATGGTGGCGTTTATGCGTCCAAGGAGGTTAACTGTTAAAATAACTTGTATTATACACCAGGGCAAGTCAGTCCATGGGTCTTCAAAATTACCCATTTAATGTAAGCCTGATGACTTCTAGAACATCACAACCACCGGTTAAAGGACTAACGAGTCTTAAAAGGAAGGAACAAAACTGCAAAAAGGGCTTTCAATGTCTCATTCTACAACTAAATGTCTAAATTAGTTGAATTAATTGGGTCATAAGGTCCACAGTGTTTTTCTTGGAAACCAAGAGAGGAATTTTGAACCACAACCCAAAAATAATTTTAAGAAAAGCTAGTACAATCAGAGCCTAAATAATTCTCCCTATCCAAACGGGATTTTAGTAAAAGAATTCTTTTTTTTAATTATTTTTTCTTTTTCGAAATTCTCCAATATTTTCAAAAAAAAAAATGAAAAAAGAAGGGTAATAATGAAAATTTCAGAGACTAATGGGGTTTTTACAAGACTGTAGCTTATTAGAGGAGCTGGGGTAGTTGCAGGGATGAGCTCATCCTAGTTTGCCTTCGTTTTCCATAGCTGGACCTCCCCCACTGGGCCTCTCTCTCCAACTACATTATCTTTGCAACTAAGGAATAGTTTTTTATTTTATTTAGGTTGAGTGATTAAGCAAAGATTATTAATTTATTAGATTAATTGCAGTACAAATAATATTAGGTTTACGTCCTCTTGTCAATCACTTCAACTCCTTTACCCGATTTGCTCTTCACCAATCACACGACATTCCGTTGGTCATGTTTGTTTCGTTTCTCAAGTTTCCTTTTTCTGCCTGCCGGCCGGCCAAATCGTTGGGAGATAGAGAGAAAACGATGTCTCATCTCATTCATGCCAAGTGTTTGTCATAATGACTCAGAGAGACTCATATCTCCCACTCTGCCCCAGCCCATTAAAAGTTTGAGATCAGCCAAGGCATCTAAGGATTGCATTTATTTTTATTCTCTTATTTTAAACAGTTCAATTAATGGGATGTTAATTGATGCATAGTGAATGGTCACCTTACCATGTTCAAAAATTAGCAACCACATCCACATACATAAAGCTTTGGAATTATACCAAAATGCTGGAGATAACGGCTCTGTTTTGGTGAACAACGTTCTAGCTTTATTAAACCTTTTACATCAGACATCATCACTCACAATTGTATCAGAAGCTCTCCTGGACCCAAAATCATTTTCATTTTTCTTTTCTTGGGTATTATTGCAGTTGGCAGTCAAAATCTTCAGTTTACAGGCTTGCAGCCATCATTTTTGAATGGGACAATGATTTCCCCCAAAAATAGAGGGAAATGTAACAACAAAAACACATACATGAAATGGAAACAGAAAGCTCTGTTTCTTCTGTTTCCAGAAAGCAGAAATATAAATAACTGCTTTCACCACTTAATTACTCCACCTAACCCAATGACCACCAAAACAAAACAGCCAAAAAATACACACATCAACGCAGACCTTGACGTTTCCAAAAATATATAATTAAAAAAAAAAAATCTCTGAATTACAATTGAGAAACAAAATTGCTTCCATCATATTCCTAGCTAATACAACATACATATATTTATAAATATATATATATACACACACATACCAAAAAATGACGAAATAACTTAGTCTCTGTTCCTTGAGAGAATAACTACAGAGAGCTACGCCCAAGCTTCCCGTCTCGGAGCCATGGCAAAAAGAGAGTCAAGATCTGGAGTATTGAAATAACCCATTTTCGGTGGGTCTCGCTTTTTCTCACAAACCCGTTTCTTCTTCGGAGGCGGTGGACACACTGACGCTGCCGGAATCTGACATTCCCGGTTCTTTGGAGTCGTACACCCTTCTTCCAGCTCCATTCTCAGCCGTCCGATTGCTTACGAAGATCTGAAATTGCAGGTACTGAATGAGAAAAACAGGAGCAGGGTTTTGTATATGGAAGCGTATATATATATAATGTGTATGTATTGAAATTTTTTGAATTTTGAAATGTGGGTGAGGAAGTGGAGCCAATGGGAAACGTCGGTAGTTCAGGAAGTGACGCTGACGCGATTCGATCGTGGGGATTGAGATGACAGGCGAGCATGCGGTGTCACCGGTGACCGACGTGTACGATTAGTTTAAGGGATTGGATCTACGTGTAGGTACACGTGGCCCACGTTTCACCGCGTTTTAATTGTTTATTCAAATAAGGCGGCGCCTACTTGAGTCGGTGTTTGCGCGGGAAACTATTTGGTTTGAATCTTGACCACAGCTAGCTCTCTTCCTCCTCACCTTCCTTCATTTTATATTGTAGTGAGGGACTCCTGTCGCCAACTTCTTATTCTCTTTTCCTTTCCTTTCCTTTCCTTTCCTTTCTTTTCTTTATTTTTTTTATTCTTTGGGACAAGATTTATTTTTTCATATTTAAAAAAAATATTAAAGACAAACAAATTTTATGTGTCCCAACATCATGTAAAGACCTATTAAAAAAATACAAAAAAATAAAAAATAAATTAGTTGGGAATAATTCCAATCCGTTCTTATTTTATTAGAGCATCTTTAATGGGAAGTTTCTATTTCCATATTTAGGAGCGTTTTATAATGATTATGCTCCAATGGAAAGCTTCCATACTTGATTTCATTATGTTTCAAGGCTTTAAATTGGAATGAAATATGATTTAGGGTATCTAGGAGAATATGGCAATTTGCCAAATAATTTCTCAAATACGGAAGGCAGTCATTGCCAAATTTTAGAGCCATGGATGCCATCCTATTTGAGCACCTTTTTTTTACATGCCTCCCAAATTTAGAATGGCAATTTCAAATGAAAGCCCACAGGAGATGCTCTTATTGTTTGGTATATTTATTTTTTTATCAAAAATTTATTCAATTTTAGACGGAAAATAAGACATATTGATGACAACATTATAAGTATAAATAAATACCAAAACCTGCAACTTACTTTTTTTATAGCAATATCGATACTATTAATTTGATGATAACAAATCATCTCTTATGTGAAAGTCGGAGAGGTAACATGTTTGTGCATACTCACATGTGAGACATATGAAAGAATCAAACTCTCACATGTCAAAGAGGCAAAGTCGATCTTATAAGATTGAGCGGGAGTAATGGCACATTTTCAAAACTTTTTTTTTTTTTTTTCAGTTTCGAGTTTTGGTGGCTCCATATAAGGAGCGGGGATTAGTCGAGATCTAACATTATCGATAACTCGATGCATTTGGCCAAAAAAAATAAATTTTACATTTTGATTTTGATTTTTTCATTTTAACTATCTATGCAAAGCCTCTACTAAAAAAAAAATTGATTGACTTGTATGATTTTTGTAACAATTTTTTCTCTCACATACGAATCCTCTTAAATCTAATTACTTAATTAGTATGGTAAGATACTTATGAAGAATATACATGACGTAGTGATATCATGTAAGATCATGGCTGGATACGAAGGAAAGTACAAAATAAATGGAGGGGGTCTTAGGTGGGACCGGAGTCTTACAAGGCGTCGTCCTTGCTCAAATGGACGGTGGAAGATGAGACCGTGACGGAAATGTTGTCAAAGGTGATTGTGACTTTAGGTCTCTCCACTGTACCATGAAAAGGCTATGCTGTCCATTTTTCACTAGGGGATAAAAATGATATCCTAATATCCTGTCAAAAGGACCCTCTTGGCTTCTTTGCAATCCTAGAGAATTTGTGCCCTGCCGACTGGTCAGTGACCTTTTTCATGGGATCGATGAGTCTTGATCAAGCATGGATATATTTGGATGATGTCATAATTTGGATGTTCTGTTTTTTACCAGAATGATGTGCAGAGGATTCAGATCATGATATATCATCCAAACACTAAAAGAACCCAAACAGGGGATCGTCAATTTGGATCGATGGTATTATAATTTGGGTAGCTCCCTCTAGCCACATGTACTCTTTCTTCTAAATTATATGATTGTAATGACACAAATTAATACTCTTTTTTTTAAAAAGCTCTTTGTTCCATATTATTCATAATACATAAAATTGTTCTTGAAAAACAGTATACTTGCACAAGGATAAATAACTAAAATTCTAATTATACTGCTTGGGAAACATTCATCTAGTTTTATGCACTTCTCCTGTTAAAAATCATTGTTATCTAACAATTAATTTCTGAAAAAAAAAATAATTGAAGATAACTATCATATATTCTTAATAATTAGAAACATTACAGTTATTTACAAGAGTGTATAATTAAGGCTACAGCAGGAGTATTATCCAAGGTCATGTATAATTAGAATTTTTGTTATTTTGATATTTGTGTACGTGTACCTTTTTCCAATAGCAATTTTGGTATTATGAATAATATGGAATATATGAAGAGCTTCCAAAAAAGAATTATTTGTGTTACCAGTCATATAACTTCGAAGGAGGAGTGTATGTGGTTAGATGAGTAGTGCAAATAGCACTACCCTATAATTAACCTGAAAGTATGTATTTTTATTTAAAAATAAAAAAATAAAAATTATCTTTCACTGGATCACTTTTACCTATATATTTAAAATAGAAAAAAAAAAAATTACACTTTACTGTTTTAAATTTTAATTCAAAAATATTTTACATCCTTCAACCATTTTTTCAAATACTTCTAAATTTCTAAAGTTCTATTACATAACAATAAGGCTGCGTTTGGTTCACTAAAATCATTCCCGGGAAAGATGTTTGATCCCTGATTTCGGTGTTTGGTTGACAACATTTCCAGGAATATAGCTTTCTCATTCCCACAAAACGCTGGAAAGTGATTCCCATCTCAAACGTGGGTTTGCAAAAAGATGCCTGGGAATCCCATTAATGAAAAATAAAATGACCAATGTGCCCCTCATTTTTACTCTTAGAAAAAAAAATTCCACCCAAGTCCCTAATGTATTCAAACCCATCTTCTCCCCAAGCCCCAAATCCATTGCAGCAGATTTGCCACTCGCTGTTCGCCGCTTGCCTCTCATTGTTCGCCTATCGCTGCTAGCCGTTTGTGATCTCTGTTTGTGGGGCTGTGAAGTCTTCATCAGAAGACTTGTGGGGCTGCCGCAGAAGAAGAAGAAGAAGAACCTGCCGTTCGCCGTTGGTGGCCGTTCGCAGAGGTTTGATCCCTGTTTTGTTCTGTTTATATATATATATATATTACTAATTTTTGGTTTTATGTTTTTATTTTATTTTATTTTTTTTGCAATATTGTGGTTTTCAGTTTGGGTGCTGAGAAAATGATATGGGGAGGGTTATAATTGGAATTAAACCATTTGACATATTATTCCCATTACACATTCCTAAACTAACCAAACATCAGCCTAATTTTGAAAAGTGGAAAATTTGTTATATTTTCATTCCCATAGAATGTGGTTTCCCAAGAATAAGATTCAATTCCAGTGAACCAAATGCAGCCTGGGTATCTCTTCTTCAATTGCTCATTAAAAATTTAAATGGCAAATGATCACGTGTGCTGCACATGACCCATTAAACATTATTTTAAAATGATTGTGCTCTTTTATTGACAAAAATACTATCATTTTTAGGTATAAACTATTAAAAGAATTCAAATATTCAAAAGAAAATAACCATTTACTGTTCATATTTTTTTATGACTGTCAGGGTGTTCAATGTCATTTGATAAAATTTTAGGAGCATAAATTTCTAGGGTTGTCCAAGTGGTGCTTGGACGTCTTAGGATTTATTTTCATGAATTCCCTAATCCTGAAGTGGATGGCATGCCTTTAATCGGACCAGAGAGAGGACTTAGTATGGTGCGCGTAAGTTGGCCAAGGATACCCCTTATCACCATACCAAAAAAAATGAAAAAAAAAAAAAATCTAGGAGTATAAGTGTTTTTAAAAAATAGCATTAAAAAATATCTTTTATTTTGTGCCAGAAATTTTTAAAAATAGTTGAGGGGTGTAATGTATAGGAGACAGTGTAATTCCCTTCTTCAAAATATACAGTTATACACAACATCATTATAACTATTTCGATGAATCCAATCGCACTAGTATACATTTGGTAAAAAAGTACATTAAAATCTTTTATTTCGATCAAATATTGTTTGGTTAATATTTAAAATCTTTTATTTTCTTTCTCACTATCGGATGAAGATGTTTATACAAAAAAAAAAGTGTTCGATCAAATATTATTGCATGAAAGAAAACATAAACCTTGATTAGAATGTGCGATAAATCACATTATAATTTATAATTTGGGTCACATTTTACTTACCATTATTTCTACCATCCGTTTTCAAAACACCATTATTGATTTAATATTTTGAGAAACCCACTGTTAGATTAGATACTTTTCGTATGTATATCATGTATGCCAAAAATCGCAGTGATCCAACGGTTGGTTTTTGAATTATGTCAATGTGAAAAATTATTATAACTAAAAATATTGCAGTTTTTTACAGTGAATTTTTTTAAAAAAATTTGACTGTTAGATCAATGTGTTTTTTGGCATGTATGACCTGTATAAGAAAAGTATCTAATCCAACAGTCGATTTCTCCAAATAGTCAACCAACATTGGTGATTTGAAAAGATAGTAGAAGTAATGGTAAAAAGAATGGTAAAGGGAACTTGTCCCTTATAATTTATATGGACTATGTGATTTAGGGCTTTACAAACTCATAAGTTTCAAAATTTAGAGAAGCCAAACCAAGATGGACTGCAATTATTTGACCCCAAACCATAAAAGGTAAACATCATAAAAAGTGATTAACCACCCCATAAGTGATTTTAGACTACTCATAAGAAATCCCAAACAGGCCCCAAAGCCCAGGCTACTTTGAAACAAATAAGTCTTGATAGACTGAACGACCTTTTCTATGTGACTGAGGATGGGCTGCATACTTGCATGGACCAATCCTCATTAGTGTGGCCTTTTTAGCCCACTGGTTCTACTTGGGCCACTACCAAAATTTAACACACCCATGAGAGACATCAAACAGGCCCCCAAATTCAAAGCTTTCACAGCCCAAATCATTCTTTTGCAAACAAATAAAATGGGCCCCCAAATTCACAGACCAAATCATTCCGTTGCCAACAACAAAAAGTGAATAATACTCCTGCCTAACCCAACCTTCCGGTTCTTCGCACATTAAAAGAAAAAGTTCACTGCCACATTTTACCGGATGATGTGGTAACAGTGATCAGTAAAAACACTTCAAAGTGTATTTAATTGAAAATTTGAAAAGGGTCTAATAGTAATTTTAATTCATGGTCATTATAAATGACAAGAATGCATTGGAGATGCTCTAGACCTCAGTATGAGAAAGTTTAAGGAAAGAACTAGTATTGGACTATCCTCTACTACATAACCAAGAGACACATTTAAATACTCCTCAAGGACATATATACACATGTATATATATTTCCAGCAGATTATATTAACACAATTTTTACATAAATTTTAATAATATTTTGCGAAATTTGTATTTTATAAACAAACCATTGGATTACAAGTTTGTCTCGTGCATATGATATCTATCAAATATCAAGTTTATTTCAGATTAAGCACTATTCCATCCATAAATGTAAGGTTTTATTTATTAATTAGAACAATAAATTTATGGATCGAATGGTTACTGATATTCAATCAATTTGAAAAATAATATGTATAAGAGTAACATATATATATATATATATATATATACAGGATTGCTATGTTCAAGTCGACCTTACGCAAAGTTGCGTAAGGTCGCTTCCATATGGCCAATTTTAGATGACAGTTCGTAAAACTGACCGTTCGATTAGATGCTCCTCTTCTGTATGTAATGCCTGCA
Organism: Hamamelis virginiana; assembly: GCA_017140935.1. Lineage (NCBI taxonomy): Eukaryota > Viridiplantae > Streptophyta > Magnoliopsida > Saxifragales > Hamamelidaceae > Hamamelis > Hamamelis virginiana. Next base: position 123,103 of record JAESVK010000214.1, read on the forward strand.
AAAAATCACAGTGATCCAATGGTTGGTTTTTGAAAATTCCATTGTGAAAATATGCGACTTATTTGTTCTTCAAAATATCACCTTCTTTTTAACGTTAATTTTTTCAAAAACCAACTGTCGGATCACAGTTATTTTTTGTGGGCATGACATACAGAAGATGAGCATCTAATCCAACGGTCAGTTTTACGAACTGTCATCTAAAATTGACCATATGGAGGGGACCTTACGCAATTTTACGTAAGACCGAGCTGGACATAGCAATCCTAAATATATATATAACCCTGGCTAAGAAATACTACAACTTATAAAAAAAAACTTATGTTAATTGAACCGACCAATTTATATTTACATGTATGTACAAACATATGTATATTCAAAAAGAAGAAGGTGATGTCGAGTAGTCAGGTCAAACTGAAACCCACCCCCACCTTGCCAGTTGCCATTGATAAATTAAGCAGTTTTAATTAGAGAAAAAGACATGAAAATCATAGAGAAGTCAATTTGCCCGTGAGATCATCTTGGCCCTTGCCCTACCAAGGAATTTCGATATTTAACCTCATGCCAAAGAATTTGTTTCACGGGCCCTAAACTTGCGTGGACCAGAACTATTTATGGAGTCCGTTGCATCCTCCACCATGTGATGTCCTTCCCAAGCTGCCATATATGTTTGTTATCTCTATTATATACTTCTTAAAATGAATTTAATTAATTTCTTTGAAATAAAGTTTACAAAGTAAATAATATTCACAATGAGACAAAATTTATAAAATAAAATAAAAATAATAATTTCAATCAAGATCTAAATTTTTAATTTGATCAATTTATAATAAATTTTTAAAAACTTGTTTAAATGTAGAACAAAATTGGAACGCCGTTTACTTAAATAATGGAGATTCAAACCCAGGAGGGTAGCTCAGATGGTTGGGTTTTGGCATACCAAGTCCGAAGTTCTCGTTTCGAGTCTCATGGGCCACTACTCAAGATATTTGCCTTGCGTTTTACCCAGTGTCCATGATTAGTAGGGTATTGCGGTCCCCCGGGGGATTAGTCAAGGTGAGCGCAAACTGGCCCGAACACTCTCGTCATAAAAAATAATAATAATAATGGAGATTCCATCTATGCCTCATATGGTATCTTAGTTGGAGCATACATGTATTCTACCTGTCCTAAGAGACTTATTTCATGTCCAAATCATTCACATGATCCTCATGTAACTAAATAAGAGTTTCAATTTGGGAGTTAAAACTAATGGATTAGAAAGAATTTTAATATTTTCTAGGACAGATTAGTACTGCAATGTTTAAAATCTTAACATTTACATAATTGAGAAAGCAACAGTTGAGAGTGTCTAAGCACTGCTGCATTAATCTACCTTAGAAATTGTTAAGATTCCAGTTTTGTTCTACATTGAAATAAGTTTTTAAAAAATTATCCGAAATTGATCAAATTAAAAGTTTAGGTCCTGAATTGAAATTACTCCCAAAGTTCGAGACACTAAAATGTAGATAACCCACAATTTTACTGATAATATTAATAAGAAGCTCAAGCCTAAGTATCGAGTTTGTTAATTTGAAAACACAAAATTTGATGAGAGTATTGTCCATCTCAATAAACTTATTAATATTTTGAATAATCAATTTATATATTCGAGATTGATTCCATAAAAGGATTGTTTGAACTCAATTATAAGATAATGAACTCGTCAATTTATCAAGACAAGTTCAAATGGTCCACTATTTGATCCAACTTGACTCTTTTATATTCCTAACTAAAAAGAGTCCTAATTGTCTAATAGATGATAATATGTATATTTTCAAAAAGAAAAATATATATTATTTCGTCCACATATTTCATTAGTTTTTGACCACTCCACTCATGTGGAGAAAATGTCTTTATAATATATATATATATATATATATATATATATATATTATTTCTATTGATAACAACAACATGCCATATGCCAATTATAACGAGTCAAAACATATGAGTAAAGTATGCTGTCAGAATAAAAAAAAATGGCTATGCATCACTATAAGGTATCACAACAAGAAGAAAGTGTCGTAAATATTAATCAAAACAACCCATTCATGTTTCTCCAAAACCTTTCTTATTTATTTTCTTTTATCGTAACAAATCCCTTTAACGATGCATAATATTACTTGATGGAATAACATTCTTATTTTAAAAGAGATTCTAAATTTTAAAAATATATCAATACTATTTTTAATATTGAAAAATTATGATAGGGATAGATCTTTTTTTCCTAATTGGTTCTATGGATCCCCTACAGTGACAAGGACAAAACCTTAAGAATAGCAACATACCCTTTCATTTTATGGCACCCACCATTTCCCTGCCCTTTTTGTCTCCCCCTTAAAACGGGTTAGTTAAACCGTCAATTATCGGATCTCGGGCAGGGCAGGACGGGGACAACTCGAACCGCTCCATCTTCTACACGTGATAGTAGACACGAGTGGGACCCTCCTAGCTCACACGTGTCACCTCTCCGTACACCACGTGACAAAGCGTTGACTATTGAGGAAACTTCCACGAGAATCAGGTGAAACCGTGATAAGGCTTAACCTGCGCCCACCATCACCCACGCCTCCTCGCTAATCGACGCCGTGCAGCTATCCTAAGCCCACTCTGACAGTCAACCCCCCTCCTCTCTCTCTGTGCTTTACGACACGATGCCGTATTGTTTTCTGTGCGAGATCACAAGTCAAAGCCACATAAGAACAAACCTTCCCTCGCATTGAAGCAACTGTCTCTTGTTGAAATTACCAAAATGCTCCTCGCTTGATTTCTAAAGATAAGATTCAATGGAACTTAACCATACGGTGGTGTGTAATAATAGAGCAGATATCACAATTAAGAGGAATAGATCATGTTTGTCCATCTACCAATGAAAACCCGCCATGTGTCAATGTGCTATTGGTGGTAAATGCTTGAAGATGGTGATTGGCTTATTTTGTGGACATAATTGTTTGTGTTTAATGTCTTAATGAATTGATAAGAGGTCAGATCAAGATGTGAAATACAATTTTTACTTTTTAAAGGAAGGTTATACGGAGAAGATTATAGAATATTTGTAATTTTGGAGTATGGCTTCTTTTGGAATGTGTATGCATCAGATTTCTAATAATTGAAGCTCTTTAATGCTTCCATCCTCTTCCTCCACTTTCATTATAGTTTTAATAAAACAATAATTGTAATTTGTATGGTTTGAGAATGCTATTTTGTCATATCATTTATTCCAAAAAATATAAATATAAAAAAAATAAAAAATAAAATAAAAAAATAACATTCATTTGAAATGGTAATTTTTTGGGGATATTGAATTAAGAATGTAAAAATAGAGACAAAATTTGAATTTTTTGTTATACTCTAATGGTTAAGATCGAAGTTGTTGAATTCTATAATATCAACTTAACCTGCCATTCTAAACATTTTTTTCACTTATTAATACTAGGGGAATTTGGAGTAAGTGTAGATGTTTATCGTATGCCCAAAAAAAAAAAAAAATTCCCTCTGTCCTACAAAGATCGGCCATTCTTTCCTTTTTTGGCTGTTCTAAAATGATAGTCCATTTTGAAAGTCAAATTATATTTCTTTTAAGTTTCTCATATTATCCTTTATTATTCCAAAAATGTAATCGTAGAAAAATGGTAATTTTGAAAATAAAAAATAAAAAAGATGACAAATCAATGAATTAATGAGTTTCCTTAATATGCGCGTTTTTTATAAGGGGACTATTTTTATGGGACGGAGTGAGTACTAGTTTGTTAATAAGTTTGAAAATATTCATTTATTTATTTTACTTGTAAATCATTTTCTAAATGTGTTTCATTTGTCTTGAACTCTTTAAATAGTCGGACTTATTGATACACTTAAAGATATTAAAGTAAGGAGGTTAAGTTGTTCATGAAAAGGGTTTTGGTAAATATTCCCCCTATGAAATCTTTGCCTTTTCCCCCACAAAATTAAAGTATTCCCTCGTCTCGAACTTTGATGATTTGTATAATGATCTCCTATCTTCGTATTAATCTCCTTATAAATTATCTGAATTGCTTTTCATTTAAATTATTATATTTCATGTGGGCCATCGAGCCAATAATGTATGGCCATTTGCCACAAGGATTTATTTTTTTATTAAATAATAATTCCAAGAACAACACTTCATTAATTTATATATATATATATATATAGGAAAGTATATTTTTAATAATTCTTTAGTGGTTGACTATTGCTATGGTTGAAATGGGGTCATGGGTCAGGTAGGTTTGGTCCACCTTAACTCATCTATCCCCATCAAAACAATATAACAAGACAAAGACACTAAATGAGAAAACAGAGAATGCAACAAAAGTAAAAGATGGGGTACTTCTATGAAACAATGTGACAGGCCATCTATGGTTAGATCATTCAAAAGTCAATCATTTACCAGAACCATCCATTGGAAAATTTTCCCATCAAAGTAAGTCACTACTTAAAAGCATCTTTTGTTTTGTTTTATCTATTTTTCACTTTTTTTACTTTAATTATTTTGATGCAAATATGTGAGCAATTACAAACAGCAATCATCTACCTCTTTATCATGTCTTGCTCTGTTAAAATCATTCAATTTAGTTGATTTTGAGATTTTCTTATCCATTTAGTGCTGCTCACTATTTGTTAGAATTTCTTTTATTTTTCGATGTCAATGGAAACCATTTATACGAAGAAATCACGAAAAGGGGCATGATTAATGAAACAACGTTATGGCTGCAAGACAAATTAAAATTTTCAAATTCAGTTCAAGATCTGTTCGATAGAAAGTTTATTCAAGCTTGCTTGACGAATCAAATTCATATTTTATTTTTGAAATCGTTAATTTATTGAGTTAAATTTCAGTAGAGTATTATTCGACTCAATAAATTCATCAATAGTTTAATAATCAAACTATTTGAATTTCATTCGATTGACGACTTCTTTGAACTCCCTCCTCATATAAATAAATCAAATTCAAAATTTACTTTTACATTCATTAGTATATTGAGTCAAATTTGAATAACTTACTCCTTACCTTAGCATAGATCCCCAACTAATCCAATGTGATGGAAGTTACCAAACTGTAACCATCAATGATCGAACAGAGTTAGAATTCTTAAAAAGTCAAAAGCATAATAATGCATGCTATATATTCTTCTCTTGAAATTTAAACTGAGTAAGTCTTTTCTTTAAAGAGAGATGACAAACACGTAAACATTACAACTTCTTCCATCTGCTCCCCTCTCTCTCCTCTTCTCCTCTCTTTCATAACCCTCTCCTCTTACCAATTCTCAACACTTCATCTCCTCCTCCTTAAAGACTCTGCTTAATTTACTCTCTCTCTCTCTCTCTCTGCTTTAAATGCACGGCTAAATTTGGTCACCATAAGGTAATAATGGAGGAATTAATGGGTAATTGGTCAGATGGGCTGGAAGATGAGCTGCTGCTGCGAGAGCTTCTCGATGACGTCTCTCCTTTCTTCCAGCTGCAACCACAAGAAACCATTGAAACAGAAGCAAGTAATTCAAATGAACAATCTGTAAACCAGCAGCTCACATCCACTGTCTATTCTGGGCCGACCATAAAAGATATTGAAAATGCTTTATCGATGACAACAACTACCCATAAAAGCCAAGCTCGTGAAGAGATTTCACAAGCCAGGTTTGTTCTCAATTCTGTTCAAATTTCACTTCTTTTTTTTGGGCACAACTTGGGTTTGTTTGGAGGCAGGGGAAATAACATCATCTGATAAGAATCGATTTTCTTTTGCAGAATTTCAATATTGGACAAGGGTTTGAGTAAGATTGAGAATAAGTATACTTTGAAAATCAAGAGCTGCGGCAATGGAATGGCTGATGATGGATATAAATGGAGGAAGTACGGCCAGAAATCTATCAAGAACAGCCCAAATCCTAGGTAATCATTTTCCTTAGCTCATCTATTATTTTTATTATTATTATTATAAGCCAATATAACAATGGAAATTTGAAAATAGTATGGACTGCTACAAGATATCGCTATAAAAAAAAATGATGGTAATCTTAAAAAATTACTGCTCATGGTGATTTTAAAATGGTATGCATTGTTACAAGATATATATATATATATATATATGATGGTAGTTTTGAAAAATTAATTTCGAAGAAATTTAGGCACCGTTTGGATTTATTTTTTATAAGTACTTATTTGCTTTTTTAAAAATTTACAATATATAATTTCTTAGAAAAATTTTAAAAAAAGCAAATAAGTACTTATAAAAAACAAATCCAAACGGTGCCTTACTTAATTTCCTTCTTTGCAGGGACCAATTTTTGCTTTTTTTTTTCTTCTTAGTTCTCTGGTTTTGAATTTGGGGTTGGTTTGTTTTTGAAAGCTACAGAGATTTTCATGCCGCCATAGAAGGTTGCATTTCCATTGTACAGAGTTTAATGTGAAAAGTACTGCTGGGGTTGGGGGGTTTTCTGTCACCATGTTGAATTCTAGAACAACGGTTTCATAAATTCCATGACAAAAAATAAATGAGTCAATATTTTTGAAATATCTAAAGTACCCTTCATTATTTATTTAAAGAATAAAAACTAATAAAAGTATTTTTTTAATGTTTATCTTCTTTTAGATTGAGTAATATAAGGATAATTTGTCTTGTTGGTGGCCAGTTGGCCATATATATCCTCAATTTTAGAGGACAGATATTGAATTTTTTGGATTCAAATACATGGAAATGTATTGATATTCATTTTTTTCCGGAGCAACGAAATATCGGTTAAAACCTGCACTCCATGCGAGACTATTGTCCCATGGAATCATATATCGTCTAGACTATTAGAACTGGCTAGTGTCTGCCTAGGAGAGTTTAGCTGATTTCGAATACGGGATATATGAAAATGTTTGTAGCCTAATACAAACACATACCACTAAAAGCAAAAAGGGCAGAATCAATGACCCATGAGAATGCTCAAATCCTTTTTTTATGAACGTACTTTGGCTAATTAGCGTGCCGACTAACTGGTTATTAAATTGACCGTTGTTCAATTTTTAGTGGCCACTGGTTCCTACTACATTAAGAAAATTTTTAAAATTTTTTAAAGTTACGTTTGGATCTCAAAATGAATGAATAAATTTTTTTAGAAAGGCTTAAAAATATTGAATAAATAAATTTATTTATAAATAATTTTTAAATATTACTTTTTCTGTCTCTAATGCTTTTCGAAATCCAAACAAAACTTAAATAATTGATATCTTAATTTGTCTTAATTATTCACCACCTCGATGGCAAACAATAAAAATGTCTTTAATCTTCCAAGTATGGTATTTTCTTCTAACTTTTACTTTGATGTAGGAAACACCTTTAGGTAAAATGGTAAAAAAGATAAGGTTACATGCGTCATTTTTCTTCTTTTTTTTTCTTTTTGTCTTTTTTTTTTTTTATCAAGGCTTATGAATCACACGATAAGAAAATCATTTTCTTTTTCTTAAATCATTTTCACGGTTCCACACTCATCAAGACAGAATTCGAATTCAGGTCTTTGGTACAACTGCTAAAAAAACTTTATGAGCTGCTGATTAATTGACATCTTCTTTTCCAATAAAAGTTTACCATTTTTTTCAATGCGCTTAAACCCAACAATTGGATCCACATAACTTTAACAGTTATATGTGTCACTCAACACTTTAAGAAAAGAAGAGACTTTCACCAACTATTGCATATTATATTGCTATCTTGTTGGTGGGCATCTGTTTATTTATTAACACTATTAGTTAACACTCAACTTCGCATTCTTGCATTTAAGAGCTATGTGTCCTTAACCACATTTTTGTCCATTCCATCTGTATCCAAATTAACTTCCTTTAATGGGAAGGTAACCAATCAGCATTTCTTCTATAAATACAGACTGGATTGCTAACTTAGAAAAGTATATGGTTGCTTCCAGACGCCTTTGACTAAAAGACTTTAGTTTACCCAAAAACAAAAAGAAAAAGAAAAAGTGTAGTAAAAATACGGACGTACTACAGTCATGACACAGCACAACACCAACACATTGACATAATAAATTTTCAAAATTTAAGATACAATATTGTAGGAGCGCATCATTATATATATATATACACAGAATTGCTCCAGAATTGCTCCAGTCAGGCCGGCCTGACTGTGGCTACATCCGGTCACCCCCATTTAGGGGGTGATACAGGTCACGGTTTCACATTTCCACTGTTGGATTTTCTATTCATGCAGTGCTTGTCATGCCTGCAAAAAATCACAGTGATCCGACGGTTGGTTTATGAGAAAACTGACTTTGAAAAAAAACTGAAAAAAAACTGTCATATTTTATTCTTTTAATTCTAGTTTTTTTCAAAGTCAGTTTTCCCATAAACCAACCGTCGGATCACTGTGATTTTTTGCAGGTATGACAATCACTGCATGAATAGAAAATCTAAAGTCGAAATTTGAAACCGTGACTTGCATCATCCCCTAAATGGGGGTGACCAGATGCAGCCACAGTCAGGCCGGCCTGACTGTAGCGCGCGCGCGCACACACACATATATATATAGAGAGAGAGAGAGAGAGCTAATATGGATAATATAAAAAGAATACACAACTAAAGTATTAAAAAAAATATTTCAAAAAAGGATTGTGCACAGTTAAGAAAACTTGATAAAAAATAGATAATTCCAAAGTTATTTAAAATGAGAAATTAATTAAAAGAAGGAATATTGAGAGAGAAGATGAAGTGATTTAAAGTAATTAAAAGAGGATAGAAATGTCATTAGCATTTAGTATAGGGGTATTTTAGTGAATCAAAAGTTTTTCCTACATTTAGACTTTTATAAGTAGTATAGATATAGATATAGAAGTATAGATAAGTAGTATATATATAGATTTATCAATTCATAATTACTGGTAATAGTATGAAAGCCAAATTCTGATTTTTCTGTATGTCGATTGATGGGAAACAGGAGCTATTACAAGTGCACTAATCCAAGGTGCAGTGCAAAGAAGCAAGTGGAGAGGTCCAGCGAGGACCC
>JAESVK010000214.1:207160-230435 GCA_017140935.1 Hamamelis virginiana
AAATTAGAGATTTAGAGAACATTAATGCAGTAAGATAACAATGGATCCTACAAATTTACACAGCTCGCTCCTTCGCTCGCTTTTTCATTTTCATGTTAGAAGTGATACCAAACATGCAGGAAACTAGCACTCTGGATTCAGGGATTGGGTGATTTCTGTTGGCATGCTCCAGTTCCTAAAATAAATCATTTACAAAACACCAAACTGGTGGCAGAGGAACCAAATCCTGGACCATGAATCAAGGTCAATTGGAGCATATTACATGAGTTTAATTTACATAAATTTGCCTTCTGCCATCAATCTTTACAAGATAATAACAATAATCTAGGTCTGTTGTTTGTTTAGGTTTCTACCTGTGCCTTCTGTGTCTTGTTTTAGGCAGCGAAGGTAAAGCCTCAGACTGTTGCATTCACCTGCAGCTTGGCCTGCTGTTGAGACCAGTAGGCGTGAGCAGCAAGGACCCTGTCTAAAAGCCCCTGTGGAACAGGTTCTCCCCTCCTCTGCTGAGGAGAGATTTTTGCGGTATGCACCAATGTCTTCCATTTATCCTGCACCATTTCCCATGACCCATATACTGTTAAGACAGTACTAAGCCAAACTATCAACATTATGCATGCATCTTATACATAATTTATTGATGATCAAAGGCAAGGTGAGACACTTCTGTTTTCAGAGCCCCCACTGGCATGATCAAGCAACAAGGAGCTTAATAAGATGAGAACTACATATAATAATGGAACACAAAGGGAGGGGAAAGGTGGATAGTTCGAGTTTGCCAAAGCTATTTGAATCACTACAAAATATATGTGTGCATATGTGTGTGTATAAAACTTTTCCCAGAAGTCATAACAGCTAAAATTCTAGAGATTTCCTATGGAATTTAACAAATAATGATAGTAAACTAATAATGCATGTACTAAGATAAACTTGCTACTTCATTAGTCAATTGAGGCACATGCTCATGTGCCTATACAAATATTTTTCCTCCTATTTAAGGATCTGCATGTGAATTAAAACAGTCACAGCATGAACAAAAACAACCTCGTAGAAGAAAAATAATCTTGAGAGAGAGAGAGAGAGAGAGGGAGGCGGGTGTTGAGTACAGTGTTTAACAATTTTGATTGTCCTACACCATGTAAATTTTGCCCCAACAGAGTAAAGGATTCCAAACCAACGAGTTATTGTGTGGTTGGTTAAAATGGTGTGAAGTTGAGCGATAGGACTTGGGTTCAAGTCAATTATAAAGTACTACTATGAACCAACAAAAACAAAAACAAAAATAAATAAATAAATAAAGACAAAATAGAAATCAAAATAATAGTGTATAAGAATTTCCAGTATGTGATTGAAAATAGCAAATGAATCCCTTGCCTTCAAATCCACATAAGTTCGGTGCCTTGCACTATCAAAGGCACAGAGTTTAACATCACGCCACCTGAAAACCAAGAAAAACAATAACATTTGCATGTTGCAAACTAACATTCCACAAACCAAAGAAGAAGAAAAAAATCATTAAACAGACCTTCCAGTCCCAAGTTTTTCAACAGCCTGAACCAATGCTTCTACTTCAGAAACAGAGAAAGGCCTCCTGATTCGGCGCTGTGCAAACTCTGGACACCTAGATTTCTGACGAAGAGGAACTGCAGACAGTGCCTCCATGCTCATTGCTGGAACTGCAACTAGAGCTGTGGACTCTGGCATGGATTTGTCAGTTGAAATTCCAGTAAGAGATGGAACAATGTCGAGGTCACTATCAACACAATTGCTTAGATTTGTCACCGCAGGATCTGGGGAGACATTGGAGGTCCCTGGTTCCAGAAAAGAAGTTGCTGAATACCTAGTATTAGAACAAAATGATATAAGGTGACTGGATTAACACACATCAATCCTCAAACTGAACTCAAAGAACTGAAAAAACATACCTCGAAGACAAAGTTAGAAGTAATACTACCTGGTTAGCCGTTGAGGCATGCCACCAGTTAACAGAAAGGAAGGGTCTTCAGGGCACAAAGGAGGTGGAATTTGTGCGTGTGTAGGCTCCAACATAAAACCCAAAGAATGAAGCTTGTCGTCTTGAGAAATTCCAGTCTGGCGTAGAGTTTTACTGTCATCCCTAACCTTCTTTCCCTGAAGAAGTATACCAACATGCAGTCCATCTCCAAGTATAGCAGTCACTGCCTCCATAACTGTTCTCTACAGAACAATTAGATAATTAGATATCACCATCATGCACGACCACAGATCCATCATGCTTAAAAGGTAAAACCTACTACCCATGTGTAAAATATGAAGAATGCCTCTTACTACTCAAAGAGTCGTATAGTAGTGGTAAAATTAAAAAAGAAATCAAACCCGAATTTGTTTGAACTTAAAATAAAATCAGGGCTAAAAATGAATCAAGTTTGTTAGATTAAGTGAGCATCATTATGATCATTGTAATGAATGAGATATCCATAATCAGTCCATGTCTTGGAAAGAGGCATAAGAAAATAAAAATAACAAATGAAAAATAAATAAAAACAAACATTGTTTATCAGTAGTTAGAACATACAATCTTCTTGTACCAAAACCAAAAATAGTGCAAGGCTTCTACAACCATCTCCTTGATCTACTTTTCCCCAATAAAAACAGAGCTTTTATGAAATACAAGTAAAATTGAGAGGGAAGAAAAGGAGAAGGTTACATCAAGTCAGCACATTAAAATTTTAGGATTGTCTAATGGCTTCGAATCTAGATCTATGAACTAACAAGAAAGTAAATTGCATCCTCAAAATTGGGGCCTGCTAAAAGCATTAGCACATGCAAGAGCCCTGAAAAATATACACTGGAATAAAACTATCAACTTATCATCAATGAGGTCCATGACATGCATATGCGAGATATCTAGGATACAAATCATTAGTATTTAGTGCCAAGTAGTAACTTGTTTTCACATAAAGATCAATAGCTTCACATAATCACATTCAACTTCCGCCAAAAAAAACCCGCGGAAAAAAAAAATGAAAAAAAAGAAAGGAAAGAAGGCAATATCACATACCTTCAGTGAACCAACAGTTGCAGTTGCAGGTATCTCAATAAGGAGCTCTGGAACCCTGAAGGACTTAATACTAAGCTTCACTGAGTAATAAAAAGAAGTGCACATTAGGACCTCTCAGAATAAAGAACCCATTTCAAACAAAATCATCACGGGCTTCCTACCATTATAATCCCCAGACTGGGCAGTCGCTTTTTGACCTGCTACTGAAGAGGTTGCTCCTCTCGCTGCATGTAAGATTCAGCCAAAACTGAATAAAGCCTTAAACCCGAAACCATTAACACGAACACGGGAAAAAACAAAAAGAAAGGAAAAGAAAGAAGGATGCCATGTGAAGTTGCACCTGCATCACTGTTGTCATCAATCCTCCACTTCTCGGGAGAATTGTATATGCCTTTAGAGCTAAATCCTCGATCAGATTTAGCTATTGGGTTCCAATCAAACAACTTCCTCCTCTTAAAAGGAGAAATCCTTTGAGATCTTTGACGTGTGTACCATCTTTTCCAATTGCGGTAAACTGGCTTTGTTTTCCCATCTGGAAACATCAGTTGGAAGTTGGAACCTATAATTAATTACCCAGATTGCAATACAAGAAAGGCTGAAAGTTCGAACCTATAACCTTTACAAAGATAATGACATTCAAAAAACACTGAATTGTGATTCTAACAAGACATGCACTCATAAGAGTGCCAAGTACGGGTCCCCAATCTAGAAGATCAATGAGAACCTATAATCAATTGCTTAGTTCATGAAATTCAACAATCTCATTCATAATGCACAGGAAGAGTTTAGGACCCACTACCGGTGTTATAAAATCCCCCGTTTTTCAAATTTGAAGCTACTCTCCGATACTTGTGAGCTAACAGTTTCCTTATCCTTCGATCTCCAATATGCGACAGTGGCCTATAGGCCTTCATTATGGTGCCATGTTGAGAACACCCAGAAGAGTTTTCGTCATCATCTCTACTAACTACTTTTATACTACCCTGGCGCCTGGAAAAGGGACCAAAAGTCAAGCGGTCCTTGAACAAAGACGTCTTGACACAGCTGTCTGAACTGACTAGGGTAGGAGGCTTCCTGCTCTTCATTGGATTCTTTGGACTGCCTGTATCAGGCAAGCTCCCATTTATCTTGCTTCTAATTTTCTTTGGTTCAAGTTCCAGATTTCTCTCAATTACACCCTCTAATTTGCCTCCAAAAGATTCCCCATAGCCAGGAGAACCTCCCACTACTTTCCTAGTAGAGCTTCCACACGCATCTTTGCTATTAACAATGGCCAACTTTTCAGCAAAGCATATAATCTCTGAGTTATTTCGATGGTGTCCTTGTGACCCAGGAACAAAGGCAAAGGTATTTTTGTCACAGCTTCGCTGACCACAAAGTTCTACTCTCGTTGGTTGTCCAACATCCTCTTGTTCCCACTTAGTCCTTTCAACAATGGTATGCTGATCTGTTCCAATAGCAGCATTAGGTGGACCCGAACTTTCCTTCTCCTGCAATAACTTGCCAGCTACAGTGGCCAGAATTTCAAATGCACCTATCTGATTGTCCTCACCTTTCTTCCTGATTGATCCCCTCCCCTAACCAAGTAAAAAATAAAAAAATAAGATCAGAACACTGTCTCCTTGTAAATAAACAAAGGTTCAATGGCAACCCGATAATAGTAGCACTTAATTACCCTAGCTGATCTAGAAGCTCGAGGAACAACTGGCACCTGGTAGCCATTGAATCCATACTCTAACCTCCTCTGCAAAACCATATCTCGGACATTCATAACAAGAAGGAGAACTCATTAAACAACACAAACTAGCCTCCTTAAGTTTGCAAGTCCCTAGAATTAGATCCTGTCAGCAAATAAAGATGAGACTTGATCAGGAAATATGCACAGTTAATTTAGCTTTGATGGCATATTGACATAATAATAATGACTAAAATTCTGCATCCGCATAAAAAAGTCGAGGATTGCACATGGTGTCAAACACAGGGAGCAGGAATTGGTCGATATTAGATAAGAATAATCCTCCATTAGACACACATTTTTCTCCAGAGGCCGAAGTGGAGGCTCCAAATCCAAAAAGTTTGGTTCTTTAAAACCCAATGAATTGGAATTGAATTTAAATTCCATAGACCCCTCATCCACAAAAACAAGTAAAAGCAAGATTTTTTTCCCACAGGTATTGAACTCCAAATCGAATCCATTATTGCCAACCAAACACAGCCTCACAGCCTTTACAATTTACAAATTCTTTGAGCTCTTCACCGAATAAAAACCGACAATTCAAGCGGGAATTGGAAACACATGACAGAGAAGAACAAAATTCATCAAACAATACAAGTACATAAATATATAAAAACTAATCTTACTACAAAGATCAACACAATTCGAAGGAATCGGTGTCACCTAACGCTTACAATTGAATGGGCATTCAGGAATCTCCGTTTCACCCACTGGTGAGAATTCATCAACACTTGAATCTACAACATGACTCTTTAGCCTCTGTAAATTTCAAACAAAAACAATAATAGAAATATGCCTCAATAAAAATTATAAAAAAAAAAAAATTCTTCTGTCTAAAAAAGGGGTGATAATAATTTTTAGGAAAAAAAACAAAACAAAACTTTAAAACCCTGATAGAATGGAAAGAAACAACAGAACCTAAAACGCCTCAATAAAATAATTTCACGTGTGTTTGCATAACATTGTTTACATTTTACGCTAAGACAATTCTCAGATCCCAAAACCCTCAACAGAAACTAGAAGCGACGAAGACAGATGAGTGAGATTTATTGGACAACAAACTCATTGGATCTCAATCATCTCATAATTCTTAGAGAGAGAGAGGGAGAGAGAGAATCATAGAATGAGTCTTCAACAATTTAAAAACATGCAAAACACCACTTCAAATCAATCCCGCCAGAAACATAAGACTCATCACCAAACAAAAAATAAACGAGAATAAATAATTAGCACGAATTCCAAAAAAAATAAATAAAAAGAAAGAAAATAAATACAATATTTTTCCTTATGAATAAAAGAAAAACTCAGTGAAATTACAAAATTTGAAAGAAAAATCCAAAATTGTTTAATTATGGCCGAAGAATTGAAGAAATTTGAACTCAAACGTCTTTAGATGAAAGAGTACCTGCCAGATTCATCAAAATGTTTAAAAAAATTCTATCTCTCTCGGTGACAACACCCTCCCTCTCTCTCTCTCTCTCTCTCTAAAACAGGTTAACGTCTCTCTCAAAAACAAGGTTAACGACGCAATCATCTCACCTTTCAGGCTTTTCTTCTCGCTGATCACCCAAAACCCCCAAGAAAAACCACCCACCTCTCTTAAACCCCAACTCTATACATTTGACCCACCTATAACTGGACCGACCGGTAACATCACATCGAATATTACCGGCTATAGCAGGTCACCAACACCACTTGGACCAGTTACTTCGTTTGGGGTGATGAGGTGATCCACTCCCTTCCCTAATGAGTTGGACACTCGCCACGTGGAAGCCCCTATGATTATGTGGTTGTATCTTATCTCATCTCTTTCACGTTTGGGGAATTTACTACTGCCCAATACGTGGAAATGTTTTTCCAAATTTTGCCATTAATTTCGTACTTTTTTTTTTCTTTTTTTTAAACCTTTTTGGAACAAATTGCATGAAATTTGCAGGTACCAACTACCAAATTCTAAGAAAAATATATAAATGAATCAAAATTGAAGTCAAATCGTATAATTCATCCTATATAACATCATAATACAACCTCTATTTTTGTATATTTCCGAAACATAAAAAATAAATGTTTTATCATGCTGTCACGTCAAATAATTCACATAATTTAGTGTAAATTTTAGTCCGGTAGTATAACTCATATTTATATATAATTATGTAAAATTTTATAATTTATTTTTAAGAATGATACTTGCGTGTTCGTGGGTTTTAAAATAATTTCATTATACTTAATGATGTAACACTTAATATGACATATCATGTTAATTAAAATATCAATTTGTTAAGTTGATATAGTGATGATGTGACATATCAGACTAATTATATGTTTATTTATATTGATGTTGTTGGGGATATATACTAAAAGCCATGCTTTAATGTAATAGACCTTGCTATTTATTTATTAATGAATTATAATATTGCATTTTAAATGAGAATATGTATGAGCTATGTTTGCATTATATTATCTTCTAATATTATGCATGTTTGTCTTTTATTGTACATAGTAGATGATCTGGTATGTAGAGTTCGGCTTACACACAGAAGATCAGATCATCAGTTCTTGTAAAATATAAGCTTATTGTTCACAATCTGAGATGGAATTGGGCATACCATTGGTAAGATTGTAGCACACGATTTCAATAGGTCTGTCTTGACTACGGGGAATGGTTTAGTTCCAACTTCTTGTGCTAGTACACTTGTGTGTATTGAACGGGACCGTTTTGGAGTAATTATTTTACACTGACACATAAAATAATTAATACCGCATGGTTATTATGAATACTTATACTCTTAATCCCGAAATATTAAATAAACACATGCATTTATTGTTAGTTATTTTAATTCATAAAGAGTGAGATCTTTTTAGGTTAATAATCTCGATGAGTTGGATAACTGCATTAATTGTATGATGAATATTAATTATTGAAGGAATCCACATCCTGGTATAGGGATTGATGATACCCCCTTGAGGATACTTATAAGTTTTGATTATGTTAAACCCTGCAGGTGGATTTTGTATCCGACATATCAAATAAGTTAAGTGGAAGGTCTCAAGGAGATTAACAGATGTTGATTAAATAAAATTGTAAGTAATTTAATTTAATCAACGAGTATCTGTAATTTTAACGTGAGGAGATTAATAAGTATTTAATAACAAAGAGCTCGAAATTTAATTTCGAATAAACTAGGGAGTGCAATTATAATTCTTTAGTGGAATGAATTATAATTAATTTAAATAGGTTTTAATATTTACATTAGGAGCCCGAAACTTATTTGCCTTTAGGTCCCTACCGTAGCCGATATATATGCCATGTTGGGCAGCCACTAGGTTAAGACGAAATATTTTCTCTAAACCCTAGAGGCAGCCGTCCATCAAATAGAGCACATAGAGAGTCACTCTCTCTTCACGTTCTGACATTGGAGAATACGGTAGAAGGCTTGAAGGGATCGAGCATTGTTCTACAGTTCGTGATTTTTGAGATCAATCCAGACAGATCTCAAGGTATGGATTCATCATTTTCTTGTAGATGATTCGGATTTATTTTTTATTTTTTTTTTTTGTTTTAATCTATACGCACTATCACTTGTTCATGGGATTTCCACTCCCAACAGATGCAGCATATCAGACTAAGCGTATAGTAATAAGTTGAAGATGATAAAAGAAAAAAAAAATATTTTGTAGCACTCCATCAAATTAATCAATTTTATTAATTATATTTATGTATTAACATTTTCACTTAATTATAGGCATGAGTCTATGGGTTTGTTTTTACATGCATGTTCATGTGTCTCTACAAATATTGAAATATTGAAACATGTCTCAATTTATGTAAATGCATGACAATAAATAAATAAGGGTTAGTAAGAGGATTCCCTTTTTAGTGAAACAAAATTTGTTGCAAAGTAGGGAAATATTTACATTGGGTTAGGGCTGTTTGAGGTCTGTTGGATGAACTTTGTAACTTAATTTGTTCCACCCAATATTTCAAGCATCCAACCCTACCTTATATATGCATCTCATGGAATGTTTCTTCTGTTATATATATTTATATATATTTTGATGCCACAGTGCATATCACCATGTTTGTTGTCGTATAATTTGTTTTTCAAAATGTCACAGTTTTCTATAATGGGTATTTTGAAAAACCAACGTTAAATTACTATAATTTTTGACATATACAAAAATGATATCTAATTCAACGATGAATTTTTCAAAACTTAATTTAAAATTAGACAGGTAAACATACAGATACAGACATGTAGACATGGATCCAAAATAACAGGCATAAGCAGCAGTATACATAGGTTGGATTTTGTGCGCACATGCATCAAAACCGTCCGTATTCTACATGTGTCGGCATATGTGCAGTGTGAAGAGTACGCACACCATGATTAAATTATTTTTATAAAAAAAAATTATTCAAAAATAACTGAGACAAATATTATCCAGCTAGGCGGGCACTAACAACATTTATTAACAAAAAAGTGCTAGACATTAACAACGTTAATTTCGGGATAAGGTTAAGTTTATTCATGTGGTGAGAGAGTGAGGAATTAAAGAAAGGACCTACCAATTTTGGCAAAAGTTCGGACACTGGAAAGGAGGACAGGACGACACGTGGTCCCACCAAGATGGTTACCGGCTATATCCAGTCGATAAAAGGTGTCAGTTATGTTGACAGTTTTGATACCCTTTCTCTACTTGTCGAGGAAAGCGGCTCACCAAGTAACCTTCTTACAGGTGTAGCCATGTGTCGCAGCACGTGTTGATGATAGAATGCAAACTAAGTAGAGCCGCACATTAGGCCCAATTGTTCCTATCCAATTCCACAATAAAATTTGGCCCGGCCCATCTCAATTAATCATATTCTGGGTTCGCTTCGAGTTTTTTACCAAAATGACTTTCTTAGTCATAATATTTTTCAAAATAATCTTGCTAGTTTTTACAATAACCTTCTTCTAAACTAAAATCAATTAAAACTGCTATTTGAAACAGAATTTGAACTCCCATCTCACCCTGTAGTATGCATTCTTATTTTTAATTTTAGTATACAAAAGTCCATCAACAGTAGTCTATTTTATTTTTGTATTTGGGTGGCTGGGATAATATCCTTATAATAATGATTAAAATAAATTTCAAAATTATTTTCTAAAATGATTTTAGTATGATTTTAAAAACTACTATATATATTCCGAAGGCAATTAATATTTTTCCGAAAAAATCCTGATATTCTTCCAAATAATTCTCAAGTTACAGAACAAAATCTATAGATTAGGTTGAGTTTGGGGCAACATACACAGAATCCACGATCTATTAACATTCAAACTATGAAATTTAATTAACCTAAACAAAAACAAAATTACAGCATACCAAACTTTAATTGGTTTGTCATAATTGACTAATTGAATAGAATAAGACTGAATGCAAGGAAATCTACACACGATGCATAGAATATGGGCTCATTCAGCAGCCAAATTTCCGAACTGCCAGGGGTTGAACTCTGTTGATTCGATGTCAATTGGTTCAATGCAGTCTGAACTATCAATAGCAGCCCGATATTCAGTGTATTTGCCATTGTATTGGTACACTTCTAAGTCACCCCAAGGTGTAGGAGAAATTTCAGTAGATAGTTCAAACCATCTTGGAGAAAACTGATGGCCCTTAGCCTCCCGGGCTCTCTTTTCAGCTCTCTGCCTCTCCTCCAGACTGAAATAACAAGGTAACACACATTAGAGTTGTATTTATTATTATACTTTTGAGTAAAATATAAAGTGTCCATTTGGTTGTCCAAATGGATTCATTCTAATATACATGGCATCCATGGTACAAATCCATATTCCGAAATGAGGTTATTTAAAAGTGTTTAGAATCATTGCCATAATCAGTGTTGTAGAATCAATTTTTTGAAATTCGTGAAATGCTTCAATTTTTAATCTTTACTCTCATTTGTGATTATGATTGACATCCTCTTGAATTCCCCAATCCACAAAAATGGATTTGTTCACAAAATTATACACAAGACAAAATGAAACCATTCAATTCACATTGATGACCAAACATGCCCTAAGACAATTGATTAACCATAAACTCAATAATATACCCTTAAACCCAATCATTTTGATAAAAACCATTATGCTACGCTTGGCCTCTGTTTGTACCAGTACATGTCATTTCCTGAAATGCTCATGTTTCAGGTGGTTAACTCTTCAACGACTCCAATTCAGTTGTACTTTGCAAGTTATTTCACACACACACACATACACAGAGAGAGAGAGAGAGAGAGAGACCTGCTTTTTTCGGAACCCGATTTGGATAGGTCACCCTTCTCAAGTGCATATCTATCAGGACGCAAACGTGAATCTGATGCCAATAGCTTCTTGGGAGCAGTGTCAAAGCTATTTATCTTATGTGCAAAATATGTGTACTGGAATTTGTCATTTTCTGGAACATCAGCAACTCTCCAGACCTGGAGAATGGCAGCAAAGAATAATTGCAAATGAGCTTAGTTCATAAACTTTGTTTGTTTGCAACTCCCAGCAGTTTAAATTACAGCTGTCTAGGCCTAAGGAAAACTACAAATCAAAATCATCTCATTGGCCATATTCTATAGTGGCAATGCAATTGTCAGCATGATCTTCTGATGTCCAAGAAAATAATTTAATTGCATAAATTGAATGTAAAGGTTGACAATTCTTGAAGGGATAGAGGTTCAGCAATGTGCCAATGATTAGAAGTCAAATTTCTTTTCCCGCTGATTAGACTAGCATGGATGAATGCAGATGTCCAATGCTCGCCAATGAGACTCCTTTCCATGCATAAATCAACTCTTAATAACATTGACTGTGAAAAGATGCTAAAAGGAGTTTTAAGAACTTCAAATTGTTCAAACAAATTGTAGCAACTGATTTGGATATCGGACCAGTAACCAGGTAACTGTTAGTTTGTCATTATGAATGGGCAATAGCTGTAAAAGCCTTCATAAGTTGGCATGCAACCACCCTAGATGCTCTACAAAAAGTTAATACCAGATTTCCACAGCAGGTTCACTTAAACTAGTGATTTCAATATGTGGGTGATGAAAAAACGATAGCCTCTCCAGGTCCTCAAACAAGATGAGCAACCTATGCAAATTTCCTGGACAAATTTTCCAACATCCTTTTTCCTTTTTTATTTTCCCTGTAATTCACTTCGGTCCATAAAGAGGCAAACATGTGGAATGTTCACAAAAAGGAAATACCAACATAGCCTAGTTCTAGGCATTTCACCTCTATAAACTTAAAAGTTTTCTCTAAAATTTCATATTTCTGGGTATTAGCTAAAGGGCGCTGTGAAATTGTACCATATCAGCCACAAAATCAACATCAAATGAAGCCAGATGAAGGCCTTGGCCCAGAAGCAGCATTCAAGAAAGAAGTTTTAGATGACGTCAAAACCTGGCAAAGTACTCTCTGTATAGGAAATGTATAGCACATTTCCATCTAGGAAGCAATGTGAACATTTAAAACATTTCCCAACGAAGCAAAGAAAGCTCAGCATTAAGGAACTAGTTCCCAATCCAAGAGCGACAGATATGCATGTTAGACCAAGTATGGGAACAATATTGGTTCCTTCTTTGAAGTTATTATACTATTCCAAAAATAATAAAGCTATTATTGACATGCATGCATAAACAGAGCTTAAAAACATTATTCTTTTTGCCAGATACATATGCAAACTGAACCAAATAAAAATTTTGGGCCTGCATAAATGCACATACAAGCTTTATAAGAAACATATCTTCATGGAACACGCTCGCAACTAGCACTGTTCTTAAAGAGGTAAACTATTTATGAGAACTACGGAGGTATCCAGATCAGCAGCCACACTAAGGGGCAAAAACCAAGGAGAGCTGAAAAACTAACCTCTTTCAATTCGGTGCCAGGACAGGGTTCCCCTTCCATGTCACAAGGTTGATAACTCATTGACTCATTCCATTTTCCAGTCATCAATATTTTGGGTTCCTCAGCAGCATTATATACATATCCATCCACTTCATAGCGGCCAGCTCTACAAAAAATAAAATAAAGTAAAAACCTCATACATAAGATTGTGAAGAAATTGAAATGAGTAAACATGGATTCACAAATTCAAGACAATATTCTCAATAAAGGCAAAGAAAAATAGTCAATCCAACTTCCATGTTAGTCTCCCAGTCCCCTTATGGAAAATTTAAATGATCCAGTCACACTTTAGAGAGAGTATTTAAAAACATATACAGGCCATAAATATTGCAAACAAGTCAATGATACAATTCTCAGGAAGAAAATCACGGCTCACAACCAAAAAATATAAATAAATAAGAAGAATACAAGCATATTTTGATGGCCTAAATAAGAAGCACATGCTCGCTGCCTGTTATGGGCACCTGTCCACATGGGGGCATTGACCTTGCGTAAATGACAAGAAGCATCCCACAAGACGCTGTCCATCAGAAGCAGAAAGCATTTAACTTATACATACACCACTACACCAGCAAGAGCCACTAAAACTACTGTAAATAAAAGAGACATACCCAAACCAGCCACATGGTTGAAAATATAGCACAACTTTATCCCCTGTGGTCAAGTTAGTCATGATCATCTCCCCTGGTGAATCAACCCAAGTTCGTCCAAATATTAAGTTATTAACTTTTGTGGGAGGGGGCACCAAATCTAGGACAACACCATCTCTTTTAAGTGTCACACGTGTCCTGCATTCAAATATATTGAAAAAAATGAGCAAATACACTGATTGCAAAATTGTTCTACATTAAACAAAATACTAAGAACTAGAAGCTAATAACTAAGATAATGCATTGTCATGTGACTGAATTTCAGAAGATACAAGCACTAAAAAAGGTATCTCCCGACTTAAATGTGGCAAGAATAATAATTAAAATGTTTTAAAAGGTAAGGCTAGACAGAGAAATGATATATACTTTGAGTCCCAGACAAAGCAAAAGTGGAGACAAATTTTTATTTTCTTTTTGTCAATGGGAACAAGTCTTTAAGTCCTAAACAAGTGTAAAATTCATATTATCATTGACTGCATGAATTCGCACATTTACAGCTTTCATTTCACCAATCAAAATTACTTAACTTCAACTCAAAGTACAAGTCCAAAATCTTATAATGATTTTAAACTTTTATGAACTTGAGTGAATAAATTCCACTTCCATATGCAACCAAAGTTGACACTTAAAAATCTTGAAAACCAAACTCTACTTTTACTATTATTAAGGGGACAAAAAACAAGTCAAAGATCAATCTGATCTATATCCTGAGACCTCTGATGCTAAAGGAGTTTTAATAGTGAAGGGCTCCTCTCACTCAAAGACAGGTTAATTGTAAGGGAGATGCTTATAAATCTGCTTTCTTATAAAAAAAATAAAATGAAGACTGCATAAATGCATTAATATGTGGTAGCTAACAGAACATAGATGCTAGAGCAAACCAAAGAACTAAACTATATCGAACTCCAAAAGTTTTAGAAGATATCATCCGTAATTAACAAAAGCATAGCAATATAGAGTTTGAGACTAACACACCAGTATGAAAGTTTTACCTTCCAACAGGATAGACATCTACTGAATTTCCTAAAAATTTAGTCCTCAACTTTGATGTCAAATCGTAAGTAAAATGCTCATTTTCAGCATGTGCAGCACTCATTGGAGGGTGATGACTAACCTGAAAGCAAAAATAATTTGTGAAAGATTGCACAATTAGGCACCAATTTTTTTGCTACCATAATTACCTTGCAGAAGAGAATAGAAAGTACCATCTAGATTTTAATTGTAAAGATAACACATATAAATTCCCACTAATCTAAAATGCAATTAAAGAGAACTAGAAAAGAACAGTAACTTCTAATTTAGAGTCAAAAGCATCATGGAAAAAAAAAAGATAGAAAAGAAATGCCTAAGAAAAAACCATGGCCCATAAAAGCTCACCTGTTCTGCGATAAATGTGACGCCGCCATGATTAACCATTTCATAAGTCTCACCAAGAATTGGATTAAAAGGCTTCCAGGTTCGTTGGCAGGCAAAGTATATAGATATAGCCCATGATGCTGCAACCGACAACTATGAGTTAAACACAAGACAATGCATACCACAAATGCATATGTAGGGGAGAGAGATAGAGCTCAAATAAAAAAAAAAAAAAAAAAATGCTTACAAGCATACACCAATCTCATGCAGGGATCCTCACATTCATCTGCCAGATCTAACAGGTGGGTG
Organism: Hamamelis virginiana; assembly: GCA_017140935.1. Lineage (NCBI taxonomy): Eukaryota > Viridiplantae > Streptophyta > Magnoliopsida > Saxifragales > Hamamelidaceae > Hamamelis > Hamamelis virginiana. Next base: position 222,185 of record JAESVK010000214.1, read on the forward strand.
TACTCCATCAACTGTGATAAAAAGATTGTATAATATGAACACATTAAAAAAAAAGGAAGAAGAAGAAGTAATTTTCCACAGGCAGAACAACATCAAATAAAACACAACCATTACTGCAATGCAATCGAAATAAAAATAACACAAACCTCTGCTGCTTTCTGCAGCATCGTCATTGGCTCAAAAATAACAACTGGAAGTGTCACCATTGATGTGATATCAGAGCCTATATACTTCTGCATCATCTTCCAGTAACTGTCCCGGTCCTGGAAAAGACAAGAAGGAACTAAAAAATGAGCATGTATATGCATGTGGATAATAAACTTAAAATAAAGACTTAAATTGCACCACAAAATAAGTATTTTTAATCCATCACATTAACAAATTCATCTTTTTGTTGTTTTAAATTCAATCTAAGCAAGCCAGACAGCTATGGGACCAAACCAATAAGCTTCTACAGGGTAAATTGGTTTTCAAAAATTTTGGAGTTGTCTGTGTTAATTTAATATTTTGAGGTACCTGTTAAGTGCGAGTTATCAACCTTGAGTTATCAGCCTTTTGTTTGTTTGTAAGGGCTTGATGGTACTCAAGAATTATTTTTAGTGTAGTTTGGAGTAGCTTCAATCAATGCTTTTAAGACTAAGCATGAAAGGGAATACATTATATGCCCATGAGGTGAGGCACAGACCTCAAGGCACCACAACACAAGCTTTTCAATTTTCATTCTTATATTTTAAAAATACATAAAAAGATAGAAGAAAATGAGACAGAGGGAAAAGTATAGCTTCCAGGCTTCCAGCACATGCAAAATGGCGCAGAAAGTGAGGAAGGGATCTCCATAAGAGGACAAGGAGGGAGAGAGAGAGAGAGAATCTACAAAATGATGTGAAAAGGGGAGGAAAAAAAATGTAGGGCACCTCCTGTTTCCATCTTCCTCTCTGTGCTTCCTCTTCAGCATCTTCTGTGCCTCCTTCAGGATTTACTACTTCTAAACTGGGGAAGAAAAACACCACGGATTGGTAAGAAATTATTCAGCACATGTAACTAATATAGTCTATATACGTTATAAACCTTGTAAATCACTGACAAACCATAACAATAACGATTTTCACCTCAATCAACACAAGATTAAAAGACCCATAGTACAAATTACAAAATGCAACCAAATGAAAAATAAAAAACTTGAAATGAAACAATAACAAGTGTAAAAGTTCATAACGTATAAAAAACATGAACCTTGCAAATCATTAAACAATTATAGAAACTGCATATACCAAAGACCAACGCTATGATGAGGGCTCCCTCATTGCCTTGGTACGAGCTCACCCCTTAAGCATGCATTGTTGTGACACAAAAACCAATGCACATGCCATGTCATCATGCTGGGGATCTCCCAACAATCCAGTAAAATTTCAGTTCAATCGACAACACAATTTGATCATATACTCCAATCAAAGTTTATATAGTAACAATAGTCAACAAAGGATAAATGATGTAAATTTCGGACAAACATGTGTAAGTTATTTCTGCTGCCTTTGGCCACTAAATCCATAGGGTAGAACCCTCATATGAATCTTTATTCAACAATTTGGCACAAGCATCATGATTTGTGTTGCATGTGAAGGGTGTTTATGTATCTAGGAGAGCCTATATGCCCAAATCATCGAATAATTGTTCAATTCTGACAGTAATTTATGCTCAAAATGACACCAGATACACAAAATTTATAAAAGTGAAGACATGAGGAAACAAATTTACATGGAAGCAAATACATACATCCCCAATTAACCCATGAAATGAAACTGGAAATTAATACAAAAAGAAAAAAAAAAGTGCTGACACACATGTCACTGCCACATCAGTTGACCATGATAACATGGCAGCTGACATGGCATACAGTAGGTTAGAGATGGCAAAGGGTTGGTGTGTTCAGCAGTACTTAAAATTAACAAATTAACATCAACCATTAGGGCTCTATATCTAACAGCAATTCAATCTCAAATCTATATCTAACAGCAATCCAATCTCAAAACCAGAAACAATAGCACCCACAATAATAATAATAATAATAAAGGAAAGGATCGGAGATCAAATTTTTGGGGGAAATTCATACCCTTCAACTGGCTTGGGCGTAGCGCTGCCAAAATTCGAAAAGCTCGAAGCGATCGAGGCAAAAAATCCACCGCCTTGCTTCTGATCCTTAGGAACCATTGCACAAACTCTTGTCAAATCCTTTTAACAGACCTAAAATTGCAAATACCTCTTGAACCGGATCAGGATCGAGATCGAGATAGAGACGGAGAGAGAGAGAGGACGATAATTGAAATGTTGAAGGTGGTGAGCGTAAGAGGTGGGGGAAAATTTTCGAATAATTTTATAGGGGAACAGAGAGGAGGGGCGGCGATGCCCGTTGGCGCCTGGCGGTACTGCTGTTTGAAAGTCAAAATACTAGATTTTTCTTCTGTGTTAACTTGTAGGTCCACGCGTTTGTACAAGAGCTTGGATTTTGCCGTCGTAGAAAGCCTACCTGACTAAGATTTATGAGCAATGATACATGTCTCGTCCTCTTCTTCTTCTTTATATATATATATATATATATATATATAATTTTAATACTTTAATTATTTTATGAATCAGATTTATGAAAAATTCTATGTTCGCTGACCAAAACATTTCTATCACATATCATAACATTTCCATCACATATCAACTAGTGAGCCAAACCATCGTATTGAAGTTCATTGACATCCCTTCTACCACTTTAGTCGCCAATTTTAAATTAAATGCAATCAATTGTTTTTCATTTTAACTTTATGATTGAAATTACAATAAGATGAATGATCATATCATAACTTTTGGGATCACAAATCACAACTATCTGAATTCACTCACGTAGATATAAGAATTAGACCTTATTCAATGATTATATTAGATCTATTTCATATGAGCGTATTGAAACAAATAAAATTCCAAAGGAATGTTTGATAAAACATGAAATTTTATTTTATTATGGATTAGTAAATTTTATTTTTTTTCAAAATTAGAACAAATAGCATCTTTTAAACTAAATAACACAATTTAAAATCCAATCCGTACGTGTAGGGCTGCAAACGAGTCAAATCAAGTTCGAGCCACTCGAGCCTGAGTTAATCGAACCGAACTTTAGTATGCTTGAGCTTTGCTCGTTTTGTTCACGAGCTTGTTCGGCTTAATTTACAATCCTAAATTACAAGAAGGAAAAGTTAACAATTAATGTAGGAAAGCCTAAAAAATTGCTTTTATATATTTGATTTATATTGAAAAAAAAAATTAAATCCCAAAAAATAGGTCATGTATATATTGAACTTATTTAAGCTTAAACGATAATTTTTTTTGAGTTTAAACACAAGATAATTCATGAGCTTATTTGCAAGCCTACTAATAAAGTTGCTCACTAATACAAACGAGCCGAGTCTAAATATGTGTTTGAGCCTGCCTTATTTATAAAATCAACCTAAATTTTAGACTCGAGCTTGACTTATTCACTAAATAAACAAATTTAAACGAGCTCTTATTGAATATGATTGTGAATAGTTTATAGAGAGCTTAATTTATTTGCAGCCCTACCCACGATACTATGAATCACAACTAAAGAACTACTCATGGAATGATGAGCTATAATTCATCGAATCATGCCCACACACACGCATAGAACGCGCGTGGTACGAAGGCTCTTTTTTATTCTAGATAAGATGGATTCCAGCTCCAAAAATAACTTTTACACCAACGCAGAAGATTCTTTTGACACACCATCACATGGCACGTGAGTGTGAGTGAGTGGACTACGCCAATTCTCCAGGCCGTCCACGATGTTTTTCAAACTTAAATTTGTAACGACCTTCATCATTTGACCTAGGAACTTGGAAGAAACTAAAATTGTTCCCACTAGCAGCACAAAGGAAATTATGCGCCCTCACGTTAATAAGCCTCTCAATTTTACTTGTCCATTGGGTGAGTCCAATCTCGAGATCCGTGTATGATATCATCATAAAGAAATTGCTTATCATCCATACACGCCTGACAACAATATTATGCCTAACACAATATATGATGCGACATGTTATATTACTAATTATATACCTACCAATGCCGATGTGTTAGTTCGCTAGACATGATATTACTGCATCATCCAACAATTGATGAAAAATGGTCAAAATGGTAGCAAAAATAATACCCATATGATAAATAGTAGTACTACATTAACTGCTTGTGGAAAATAATAATATCATAGATCTCACATTACCATCATGTTCACACCACAAGAAATTTAACCATTGCAAACCCAACTCACATTACCATCATGTTCACACCGAAATTTAACCTTTGCATACCCTGTGTGTGTGTGTGAGAGAGAGAGAGCAACAGACTGTTCACAAATCAAAATTGTTGGGGAAAGGAAGGAAATGTATTATTGTTGATGAAACCCTGATAAATAACATGTGAAGTAATAACAAATCATTTAAAAACCAAAATTGTTGCTTTTCAGCTATTTCACAATTACCTCACTGGAGGTGGTTTTGATGTTCCATGAATGATGGCTTTCATGAAATAAAACCCCACTAAAACATAAGATTAAACGAAAGTCCTGATAGCAGACTTGATGGCAATTAGTTCTTCTTCCCCAACTTTCTTCCACTCCCCACCAATCATCAACCGACCTTTGACACCCTCGAAAAACATAACATCTTCACCATCTGATTCTCGATCGTCAACTGTCTCTCTCATCCTCTTAACACTAGAGTTTTCCAATAGCTCAATATCACAACTAGCTTCTCTCTTGCCAGTACACTGGTTCGATTCCCAGGTCTTCATTCTTTCTGATGATTCCACATCCTTTTTATGATCATCATCCAAGTGAAGAACAGGAAGACAGCCAGAAGAACCAAGAGCACGAGGCAACATACCGATTGGACATGGGTTCCATGATTTTGCAACAACCCATCTGTTATTATTTCCAACATCACCATCTGTTGTTGTCTTCATGATTCTGCTCTTCATCCGAAGAAGTTTAACCCGCTCTAGTGTTTCAGCTGCTTGGCGTATAAAATCCCCTTGCTGGATAAAAAGACTTTCGGGATTAACGAGGGAAGAATTTTCTTCAGTAACATCCAAATTCAAAAAGCATTGCAATGAGAGTTTGTTGAGTTTCTCAATAAAAGAGTTATTTCCTATCATGTGTGCAAGAAGCAGGGCCGATCCTATGAGGTGGTCATTCCCAGGAGTTGATACCAGAAGACATTTACTTAAGAGTTCTATCAGAGTCGCTCTTGGTACATGTGAATCTGCAGAAGAATCTTCAATTGCAGCTGCAGAACCTTCGTGGCGAGAAGGCTTTAGACCCTTGAGAATTCTGACAAGACATGCAAACAGAGAAGAAAGGTGTTTGACATGACGATTCTCAGCCCCATACTCTAGCGGCATAAGATGCTGTCCTCCTAAAGGAAGATTTGTAAATAAATCAACATATATTTAATAAACTACAAAATATTTAAACTAACCAAATGCATGCAATATTACTGAATAAAAGGCTACAAGACATTATGACTTTAAGTGCAGCTGTATGCTATTCTACATCATGCTAGTCCCCATGGATTATCCTTACAAGTGTGCATGAAGACACTGTTTGAGTAAGTTGAGATAATCTTGATTGATAGAAGAATCCAATTTAAGTTATGAAATTAAAACAATAAATAAAGAATATAATTATTTCTATAAATCAGACATGAAAACGTTACCAGATGTGATGGAGTTTCCAAAACCTAAAACTAGATATCTAATCACAAGTATAATTTTGACATCGAAACTGATTGAGAACAGATAATTCATCCAAGTATGCATCTGGCTCACTAATGACAAGCTGTAAGAAACTTACCTGGTAATGGCTTTTGGAACATAGCTTAAAGCTTAGAGAGTTCGGTTCAAAAGCTGATGTGGGCACTTTTTTCACTTAAGTTATTGTATAACAGAATTTTTGTGATAAGTAAATAAACAAAATTAAGAAGAAATGCATTCCATTGACTCCCCACAAAATCATGCTCGATAAGCATGGTGGGAAGGCTTAAATTTGACATAATGTTAGCCTACTCTTGCGGCTTATGCATTAAGGGCTTTCCTTCACCCCAAAAAAAGGTGCTCAAGAGTAACTTATACTAAGCCAAAAAACCATAAGCTGGATGTTGCTTGCAGCCCAAACACAACAAAGTGGTATAAAGAAACTTCCAATGTTGGCTAACAAGACAGATAAAACATATCCACTCAACTTCTTCTTAGAATAGAAAATCAGAGTGCCGAGGTCATGATCAAAGTCCAGATGTTTGTGAGATTAAATTTCCAATAAGAAAAATATCTCCTAATTGTAAACAACAAAACAAAGTGAAATGTTTCATTCAATATAAATCTGAATAAGACCCAAAGCTCATATATCAAAAGACAGGTTCATAAATGCAAAGACCTAATAATTACCTATATCATTATCCATGGTTTCCGGAGACTCGATCATATCAAGAACTGCCTTGAGAAGAGACAGAAGCAATTCTGGTTCCTTATTTGAAAATTTTGTTATCACAAGTTTCCAGTCATCAAGTACAGTCTCCAAATGGACAACACCTGGACCAACTTGAGAATTTTCCAGGTGCTCTACCAAGTCTAAGGAATCTAATGCCTTCAACATGTATTCCAACAACACAGATACTACCTCTGAGGAGAAGGAAGAATATAATCCAACAAGATTTCTCAAAGCCTTGGTAATCTGTTTCTTAGAACCTGAAAATCACTGTACACCCATTAATGAACATATACATAACCATGCAGGCATTTACTTACAGGTCTTAACATAGAAGCCACGGGAAAGTAACCTGAACGTGAGGTACCAATGCCAAAATTCTAATGAGGTTACATATATGTCTTTCCTTCCCTAAATTTTGCGTGAACTGAGTTCAGGTAATGTAAAGATATCGATTTGTAGCCATATCAAGGAAACTATATTCATTGAAAGCAATTTATATTCTCATCCAATCTATATTCTACATGTTTCTAGACAAATAAAATTTTCAATTTCAAGTCTATATTGAATATATAGGATCAGTTTCTAGCTTATATATGACTAAATTGATATAAAACTTACAACAAAATATTGGAAAACTGCTATTTAAGGCATTAGCAGAAAGCTTTGAACTCCAAGTTAGATGCATAATCAATTTATGGATGATCTATTAGAAACGCGATTAACAACCCTTTAAAAAGAAAAAAAAAAATTGAACGGATTTATTTATTGCTGATTTGTTATTTTGAACAAATAGCCACATAGCATTCATGTAATAATTTGGATCAAGTGAGGACTTCTAGCCTAGTCAATGTATGTCATTACTTTGATGGTATAACATATGCTTGTGATTCATATATCATCTTATTTTATGTGTGTAATGATGTACCGTTCAATACTTTGATGGTAAAAAATATGCTTGTTATTCATATATCACCTTATTTTATGTGTAATGATGTATTGTTCAATACTTATTCTTTAATGTGATGACATGAGTGTTAATATAGACATGTTATTCTACTTATCAAATTTGTAACTTATTTTACATTCAAAAAGATCCAGTTTGAATTTCTACAAGCTTTCTTTTTGAGTCTCCTTCGCACATTGTTCTATCACTATGTAGCTTGTTTTTATTGGAGCATGATGCACTTTATGCACTATTATTTGAGCTTATCTTTCTGCCAAAATAGACAGTTTTAGAAGTATTTTTCCAAATTTTTTTCATAATACTTATCCCTAATTTCATGCATTTCAAAACAAGTTTCTAATAGAGACAACAAATCACCACTGGAACCAAATTTTGAAAAGATGCTTTTAGTGAACTCATGGGATACTAAAGAACCCAGAGAAGCACCAACTTTAATATCTAATAAATTAAAAATAATAAGAATAAATGGTCTTACCTCCAGATTTAGAACAATGGACCTTGCCAGCAATAAGTGAGAAAAACTTATTACGCCCATAAAGCCGTTCACAATGTTTAACTCCTAAAAGATAAGCGCAACATGATAAAATCAAAGATCCTAGAACAGTGGTAAATCTCTGAAGTTTTAAAAGCAAAACAAGTTAATTAAAATGAAAAGCATGAAATATCAAATACAATGCCTAGTCCCTTTGGGGAGCGGTAGAACCATGATATATTTCTAAGTCATATGACTGGTTTAGACTTTAGAC
>JAESVK010000214.1:238755-290628 GCA_017140935.1 Hamamelis virginiana
TAAATAAATATTTATAAAATACAAATTAAAACGATGCCTAAACAAATTAAGTAGCTGGTGGGGTGGAAGACGGATTAAATCTTCAAACAGTTAAACGAATCTGAAGCTACCATCAGCATCCAACAATCATCAACTGTACACTAATTTCATTAAAGATACTGCAGCTGCCACTTAGGATGTTAAATCTGAAGTTTGAGCTTCAACACCTTCTTCATCTCTATCTATCAAAAGACTTGGCCCGCCAGGGACCAGCCCTCGTGGCAAGTTTGAGCTGCGAGTTTGTGTTAATTTTTTTTTTTTTAATTAAGAACTATCTATTCACATTTTTTCTTTTTTAGTTATATTCGCATTATGTCTTCGCATATCAAAAATTAGAAAAATAATATTTTAATACCTTCAATATTACTCTATTAGGGTGAATACCAATGTGGTACTTAAATTTTACTTTTACTCGATTTAGTCTAATTTTTTTAAAAGTTGTACAAATGTGGAATATTAACTAACAAAATTAACATTCCGCCTATTAAAATTAACAGTTGCCGACTAGGCTGTCAGTCAGTTAATTTTAATTTCGTCAGTAATCTAGTTAATAGTCGTTAATTTTAACAGACGCAATATTAATTTTATCAGTTAATGCCCCACATTGGTATAGTTTTTAAAAAAATTGAACTAAATTGAATAAAAGTAAAATTTATGGATTACATTAGTATTCATCTCAAAGTTGAAGGTACTAAAATGTTATTTTCCCCCAAATTTTTATAGTAGCACAATCACTTATAGTATATAGAATTTTGTAACTGTCCTATCACCTCACAAATTGTCTAGAAGTGATTATCACATTATTTCGATAAGTGGAATTTTAAATTTCAAAAGTAATTTTACAGAAACTTGTACAAATAGACCTGAGAGTTGCTGTAATAGGCTTTTGTTTGGTGACAAACCTGCAAAATTTCCAAGAAATGAAATCAGCCAAAGCTTGTAAATTCAACAATAATCTAAACAGATTGGTTTTCAACTTTTGACTTTTGTGTATCTGTGATGTAATGGTTCTTCTTATTAAACTCCTCTCTTGCAGGACAGGTGACCCAACCCCTTAAAACCACTCATCATGTTGAATTTAAGCAATACAATCCTGTGAAAATTCAACTTCTTTGTTTCCATAGATGGTTGGATTAGATACAACAATAAGTCCTATTTGAAAACTCTAAAAATTAGATAATATTATATTCAATCTCTTATTATTATATAATTTTTATATAAACCAACTTACAATTTATTTATAAAAAATATATTTATACCAAAGTTTATGTATAAGATTGAAAATATACGAACTTATCAAAACAAAATAAAAATGAAAAATACCATAAACTATGGAATAATTCACCACAAAAAAGTAGCATTTTTTTTTTTTTAAAAAAAAGATATTTTATAACAGTATATAGCACTCGATTAATATTTTAGTCCCATTCTTAGGGCCTGTTTGGAAACTTTAAAAACTGGGTTTGGCCAGTTTTGATCTATTTCTGTTATATAGTTTTTATGTAAACCAGTTTACAGTTGTTTTGAAAAAAACTGTGTTCATGCCTTATTTTATGGACATAATTAAACTGATTTACATAAAAAATGCACTTACCAAACAGTACTAAATAAAAATCAGACAGTCTTATCCTCAGCTGGTTAGGTTTTTAAGCTTGTTAAACAACCCTTATTGAGATCCAATTATAAACTTGTGTAAAGAACAAGCAACATCACATGCAAATTTTGTCAATTCGATAATCAAGCTATAATAAAATTCAATTTCAAAATGTCTATTTTATAAAACGTTATTCTTGACTACCTAAACTACATGACATATCAATTCAATCATATATGCAAGTATGCAACTGCCAGGTTTAATATATATGGCCGACCGGAAATTATTAAAAAAGAAATGAGAAAACAAAAGGTGGTTTACCGACTTACCGTTGCATGTCTGTAGCAGTACGTCATGGCTCCTGCACGTGCCTGCATAACTGGAGCTGCTGGTCAAAAGCCCATAACTGTGCATAGCTTCATGTGTGCTAGTTTTCAGTTGGAAGGCAAAAAAAGAAAAAGAAAAAAAACATCAAAGAATTGGTAGCCGCCGGTGAATTTCTGCTATTGTAGTACTCTGGCTGCCAACTCTGTCGACCGTTGACTCTCTCTCTCTCTCTCTTCACATTTGTTGTTTCTGCGATCACTCTTTCACATTTGTATTATCTATATCACAGAACTAGATTTATATACTCTGTTTACTTCATCGATTTGACATAGGCACACCATCTATTTGTTGATTTGCTTGACATGGCGAGAGACGACTCTCCATTAGAAACTCAAATAAGGGTGAGTTCAAGGCGAGGCAGCAGCAACGTAATTCACCCAGTGGACATAGCCACACCTCCACTTTCATCTCCAAGTACTCCAATAGTGTATCGCGAAGTCAAGCATTTCAAGAAATGGTTTCCATGGCTTATACCCTCTTTCGTTATTGCTAATACTGTTCTGTTCATCATCACCATGTATGTCAATGACTGTCCTAAGAATTCGGTCTCTTGCATTGCTGGGTTCTTGGGGAGGTTCTCGTTTCAGCCATTTAAGGAGAATCCTCTTCTTGGGCCTTCTTCATATACGTGAGTTTAGTTGGAATTATATGAATTTGAGCTTTTTACAATTACAATTATTACATGATGGCTTTGTTCAGTTATGTACTATGATGGTGTTCAAGTTATTTGATTTCTTTTTTTTTTTTTTAACATCTGTTTGGTTGCTGGGAAAACTGTGGAAGAGAAAAGAAAATGGATTTTTGATTTTTGATTTTTTTGTTGTTATGGGTCTCAAAGGAAATTGAAGCTATGATTGTTGAAATATATACTGAGTGTGGATTTTAGATGAGAATTGATTTGGGGGGTTGTTTTTAGAGGAAATTGAACTTTTGGTGGGAAGAAGCTAATTGAGGTAATGTACTTGGAAAAAATGGAAAATCACTCTTTGAAAATGGTGTATATGCCTCTCTTTGCCTTGTACAATCTCCGAGTTCAGCTCTACATGAGCTGCTTCTCTGTCTGCTAGTTGAGGAATTTTGAAAATTTTGAACCTATGCTGTTAGCTGTCTATGAGATTTGAACATTTATAAGCAAGGTTCTACATCTTGGTGCTATATTGGACTGTGCCTGCATCAGTGGCTTCTGTAATATGTCCCTTATCTTGTGAGATCCTGGTGTATATCTATGGATTTTCTAACTTTTATTATGAAGTCTTTTTTCCAAAGTTTATTGGAAGGAACAATTTTCTTCCTTATAGACATTGTTTAGTCTGCAGAAAACATTTTTTGCACCATTTCTCATTGTGGTTGGTTTTTTAATCCCATTTTATTTATTTCCCCAATGTGGCTGTAGAAACTTGGTTAGCGTGAAATTAAGAAGGGAAATCTAATCTCTATTAGTTGACTGTAGAAATCATAGGAAAGAAGAAGTTTGTTTCTTCCTAGGCATTTAAGTTTGTATTGTTATCATGTGATGAAATGCTTATGTGTGTATGTAGGAAACAGATGCTTTGTTCAGATAAGGTTTTCACCAACAATGTTAATTGTTTCTCTCTTTGTGGGGAAATTCATTCACTTGATCTAGATGAAAGAATTTCAGAGCCCCTTCTTTTTCTTCATAAATATGTTCTGTTTCAGGTATTCAGGTAGTCTACAGTGACGACATATACTGTATGGAAGGCAACAAATCGATAAATAATCTCTTCTGTAGTTATAACTTAGCTGTTTGACATGTATAGTTTGTTTTTAAAAGTACGATCAATTTGAATGATCTTCCAATTTAACTTAATATCCTAAACTTGACCTCAAAATTGGTAAATGATGGTTATCATTTCTAAGCAACTGTTACATGTTTACTGCTTTAGGCTACAGAAGATGGGGGCTCTAGAAGTCAGTAAAGTGGTACACAGTCACCAGGGGTGGCGCCTCATTACTTGCATTTGGTTACATGCAGGGGTTTTCCATTTACTGGCCAATATGTTGAGTCTTTTAGTGATTGGAATCCGGCTTGAGCAAGAATTTGGGTTTGGTATGTATCTACATTTCTGCTTTACATTATTATTACTATTATTTATATATGCATAAATTGGCACAACAACTTCTGAGATTCAATTTTAAGCATCATCATCTGATGAATTCAATAAAGGACATGATGTAAAATTAAAAATCTAAGCAATTTGTAATTCCAAACATGATTGTTATTTTTTATGATTTATTTTCTTACAAGTTATTAGTTTACCGGTGAGATATTCAACATCATAGAACTCAAAACCTGACTTAAATTCAATTGATTTTTTCTCTTTGTTAGAGAATTCTCAAATTTATCCTATATGAGAAAATTTATCTGGGGAGCCTAAGATATTAAAAGATATATAAATGCCAAAATCACAACTAAAGTCACTGATGGTTATGCTTGTTTTAAGTAATGGATGAAAGTAGATTGGCTTGCGATATTAAATTATTCTAAACTCAACTTATACTGAGATCTTTATCAATTCCAATTTCAGTTTTCGAGTAAGATAATTGATTTAAAAGGTCACCAGGCAGTTATTCTATATTTCCTTCATGTTGCTCTTGGTGGACTCAAAATGATATTAAGAACCTTTTTCTTCTGTGTTGATTGAAACTTGTACAATCTCAATCATTTGGTATTGTTCATATTTGCACTATTTTAGCTTAAAACCATGCTCATTTCTTGTGTGGTTGCTGACAGTCCGGATTGGGTTGCTTTATCTCATCTCGGGATTTGGTGGGAGTTTGTTGTCGGCTCTTTTTATCCAGTTGAATATCTCTGTTGGTGCTTCTGGTGCGGTTTTTGGATTATTGGGGGGCATGCTTTCTGAACTCATCACTAATTGGACAATATATTCTAACAAGGTATATATATTAAACTGCTCTCAAATGAACCATGGATTTCCATACAAATCGTCACTCTCTGGTTAGCTAAATTGTTGGACCCTATTATCTTACAATACCATGTGTAATTGCAGCTAACAACATTCTTGACCCTCGTGATCATCGTCGTAATTAACTTAGCTGTGGGACTCCTCCCACATGTGGACAACTTCGCTCATATTGGAGGATTTTTATCTGGTTTTCTTTTTGGGTTTGTTTTTCTAATTCGTCCCCAGTTTGGATGGGTTAGCCAAAGATATACTCCTCCTGGATATTCTTCAGCTTCAGTTAAATCTAAATTCAAGATGTATCAGTGCATGTTGTGGATCATTTCTCTGATCCTTCTTATTGTCGGGTAAGTCTTTGTAATCTATTTCTGTGTTTTCATTTTGATAATCCGATCCTGTTCTATTTTTTAATTAGACTTTAGTAGGACAACTGAAGATATAATTTGCACGACATGGTGGCCTGGATGACCGAGAAACCAAGTACTTTGCTTGACAGCTGTACGAGCACATAGAAGTGTAAAAGCCCATGGCTTTCTTCATCATATTTATTACTGAGGACATTTCCACTATAACTAGTTTCTTTGTTTCCTCTAAATGATACATGAGACTCATTTCAAACCTCAATCTCTGCTGGTTTTCTGGTCAATTTCATCTCAGAATTGTTGTTGGCACTTGTATTGGAATTAAGTTTATGACAGTCTAATCATCAAAGAAGATGATAAGAAGAAAACACATAAGATGGACAGCCGTTTGTTCCCCTTATGGCTGGGCTTGTTTAAAGGATGGACCATTGAACTGTTTATCAGAGTGCTGTCTGGAAACTTAGGCGAGGTGTTGTTCCTAATTGTGTATTGAGTTTTTTTCTGTTCCAATTGCCATCTTCTGTATATTAATTCCCCATTTCAAAAATATAATAGATGTCCTGGTTTCAACTGGCTGGAATATCACAACCTTCTGTTTGTGCAACCCAAGATGTCGTGTAAACTCAGATAATGTACTTTAGACCCTAACCATGAAAGGATAGGGAAGCTTTTGAAAACTGGCCATTTCTTCAAGTGCAACAAGAGATAAACACCAGATATCATATATCATATATAAGAATGAAGTTGAAACAGAACATGATTCTGCTGATGATATAGTTTAGCAACTTTGCAGCTATACCTGACACTGGGCAATTTAAATTCTGTTTGACATAAGCAATGTTAATTTTGACAGGCTTACTGTTGGCCTGGTTATGCTCCTCCGAGGAGTTGATGCAAATGATCACTGTTCTTGGTGCCATTATTTGACTTGTGTCCCGACTTCGAGATGGAGCTGCAACACACAGCCTGCTTACTGCCTGGTAACTAATGCTGACATTACACACACACACACACACACACACAGTACTAATTACATGTCAATTAGATTTGCCCCTTCTCAGCTAAACCTTTTCAAAACTTGATCATCTGTTGACCTGACAAAGGGCTACATTGTGTATTGAATGGTTTAACCATCTGAGGTGACTCTGGAACTATATCAGTTCCAAGAAAAAATGATAGAAGGGTAAGGAAGCTTGATAAACACACATAAGAAAGCAGGGTATTACCTACTAAATGGAATGAAAGCTGGGTTCTTAGGATTTTAGCCTATGCACTTTTTCAGACTTGTAATTAGATGGCGCTGATTCTGCAAGTTCCATTAAGTCCCCATATAGAATTGAAGATACCGAGAGTCAAGTGTGTCTTGAGTCTTGGGCTCAGTGCAAGCATGGTCTTATCTGATCCACGTATGGCTCTTATGGGATTCAAGATTGAAAGAGCATGTGTGGCTGCAACTTAATTTATATTCTGTGATATTGGTTGCAACATATTTTGTGATTTGTTCATGAATTTGATGTTCATAAACTCATTGCCATTATTGCAGTCGGACCAAATAGGCAACCAGCTAAACTTAACGTGCTCAAGCAACGGTAAATCCAGCATATATATATTGCCCAATGTAACCAGTTCTCAGATTCAGGGGCTATGTTCTCAGCTCTGCAGTTGATAAATATGAAAGACACAGATGGATGCTGCCATGAGCTGCTTAGACGTATGATCTCTTATGTAACCAGTTCTCAGATTCAGGGGCTATGTTCTCAGCTCTGCAGTTGATAAATATGAAAGACACAGATGGAGGCTGCCATGAGCTGCTTAGACGTATGATCTTTGTAAATGCAAACAGTTTAAAAATGCTTCCTTATGTTCTGGCCTTTCAGTTGTTACATGTACGTATTTGGTCTCTGAGTTCATATATTTCTGTAAATTGACCTCACATGGAAATAATATCACATTGATTAATTACAAAGTCGAAAGTTGATAGTAATGTGCATATAATCACCCAGGATTTAGGATCCTGTTTGTACCAGAATGCTCATTCTGTGCATTTTGTTAGATTGTGATCCCCAATTGTAATGACAGTGCATGTATACCAATGATGATTTAGCTGTTCTTGTCCTTGTTTAGGCCAGGCTTGGGTTATATAGGTCAGCACAGGTGGTGTTGACTCAGTTTGGAGTTGAGACCAGGTAATTTATCCCTGACTTGGTCCATACCAAACCTTGTGGCGAAGTATATGATGCTGAAAACCCAAGAATTTATTGGCCTAATGGCATTGTATTCTTAATACAAAGTCAATTATAATGAATCCATTTGGACAACCAAACACAACATAAGAGGGTGTTGGGCAAACTTAAGAACTTGACTAGCTGAGGATAAGCCTGTCTAGTTTTTATTTAGTACTGTTTGGTAAGTGTATTTTTTTTGTAGATCATTTCAATCCTGTCCAGAAAATAAGGCATAAATACAGTTGTTTTTCAACCAATTGTAAGTTGGTTTACATAAAAACCATATAACAAAAAGAGATGAGAACTGGCCAAAATCAGTTTTCAAAATTTCCAAACAGGCCCTAAGTAAATAAGAAGAATTTAAACTACGACTCCTTTCCATTCACATGAAAATGGGATAATTTGACTCAACTAAGTCAACTAATTGAGCTTGGTTAAAAAAAAAAATTCATTAGCGTACTGCAGGACCATGATGATTCCAATAAACTCATATCGAGCAGATAATTTCACTCAATCAAACGGTAACAATTCCGTCCACGGCCATATGCGTTAAATTCATAAGCGAGTAAACCATCTCCATCCACGTGGCACAATCAGAGGCATTCTGGTAATTTCGTAACATAATCTCTAACCCGTTGCAGCATTATCAACAAGCTAAAGAAAAAGAAAAAACCTCACTAGTTTACAAGCTCTCGAATCAAAATCCTCACACAGCGGCGTCTCTCCTCCATTCTCATTCTCATACCAACCTATGGTTTCTCGTCAACCTTCTCTCTCCACATGAACTCTACAACTCTCCTTTAGCTGCTGTGTACTGACTATGGCGGTTCGAGCCGTTAACACCTGCTCAATCTTTCGCTCTGCTTCGTCGTCGCCTCCTCTCTCTGCCTTCCGATGTCGGTTACACCATTTCGTGCACTTCCAACCTCGGCGGCACCAGAAATCATCGATTCGGTTTCGGATATTCCGGTCCGAAAAGCACCTTCTCGGTCATGCCGGTGTTCGTAGCTTTTCCGTTCAGAGTTTCGTGGATAGCGTCATAGAAGAGCTTGAGGCCACTCGCAGACGAAAGAGAGTCTCGGCTACAAGCAAGTAGGTTCCGTCAATCTATATTTCTTCTTCTTCGGTGCTTTTTTTTTTTCTTTTTTGGTTCTGATGGTACTATTTTATACTGTACTTTGTTGTTAGTCTATTATTATATTCTTGGATATTATTATACACTGTTCAATTAAGCTCCTTGTGGAATTGAATGAATTTTTAATTTTATGTATGTAACCGATACTGGAAAGCATTGAATTTCCTTCTGTGCGCGTGCTACGAGGAAATTTTTGGCGAGAGTAGAAGAATTTAGTAACTAACACACACTGGAAAAGAGGAGATGTTGGCTGTGGTGTGCAACTAGTTCTGTTTTAAGAGTTGAATTGCACCGGGGACTTGCAAGTGCAAGGAAGCAGGTAAATAGATTGTGGTTGTTTGGGAAATAACTGAAATTAAGAGAGATTTAGTAGTATAATATAACAGAACAGATGTGATTTTGAAGAGAAGAAGGAGAAGTAGTAGTTTTTCGGTGTCTGAAAAGTTGCCTAAAGATTGTGTATAAATAAATGAAAAAACCCAACATAAAGCTTAATTAGTTCCAAAGAGGAGGCGCCAAACGTGGGAGTGAATCTTATACTCGTCTGTGTGCAATAATTGCTTACATTGCATTCATTTAACCCATTTCCCACATTGCAGCTCCAAGTTTTCTTGGGCGTGGCCCTGTTTTCATATGTGCAAGATGCTTATCCTATCTCACTCTATATCCAAACAGGCTGAGATTGTTTTTAATCTTAAACTCAAGACAGTAATGGTCTACAAGAAATGTGGGATAATAATTAAACCAAGTTTTGAAATGATCAAAGAAGTAATTTTCTCTAGTTGAAGTACACACACAGAACAACGTAAATCTCTCAGCCAAATTTCAAGAATAACTACTGATGATGCAAGTTTCAGCAAACGTCCAACCGCCGAGTCTCAAGCCTGCAAAACAATGTTAGAGAGGCCGGATTGTATCCGGCGAAAACCCTCCGACGATCAAATTAGTATTCAGAACTCAAAACACCGAGAGTTTTTTTCTGCCCTTTGTTTGTGTTTCTTACCTCCCTTAAATAGGGTGTGTCCTTCCTTTATTCGAGCTTATTTTTCTCCTGACTTGTAGCTGATTTCCCATATATATAGCTGATATTGCGGATTCTTTGCATGGCCGTTACTTCCAGCTGTTCCCTTGACCTAGCGTAATCTTCGTATTGTGACTGATCTCATATCATCGGCCAAGATCCGATATTTAAGACGTCGGTTTTTGTAAGACGCCTCATCCTTCCCTTATCAACTACTATGAATATGTAGTTGTAAAACTAACAGCAGACAGGCAATAACTTATGCTCCAAAGATGTTGAAAAACCATGGGACACCAACCAGAAATCTGTTAATCAACACAAGAGAGATACAATAGTTATTATTGAGCTAATTAAATGTCCTTTCGAGGTTAGCAATGAGGAAAAAGCACAATAAATTGTTACTTCCTACGGAGCATCTTTTTTAAACTTATTTCCAACTCTTTAGAAGATGTAGAAAATGTATTCTAAATCAATTCTAGAGGAAATTGTGTTTCAATCCTCATACAGTGGCACTAAATTCTTTAAAAGTAGAGAACTACAGGGAGAAATGACAAACTTTGCTTTCTTGTGCTGCTTCTTTAACAAACACTAGTTGAGAGAGAAGACTTCCTTTTCTCGATCTCTATATCAATTAATTTCCACCATTCATCAATTCTGCAAGGAGATTACCTTGTCACTGTTTTCCATATGAGACCTTGATCAAGGCCCAAGCGCAACATTTGTTATGACTTGGTGCGGGATAACTCTACTTTGGGTTTAGATCCTTCGATGAAAAACAAGCTAACATAATGAGATAATTGTCTCTCAGTTTGCAATTTCTGATAATTTACTTGACAATCTTTTTCCAAGGACTATTTGTTTATCTATTGGTTATGTTATGCAATCATTTTACTTTTCAGAATGGGAGTAAAGATCAGTGGAGAACTTCTTCAAGATAAACTTGAAAAGCGAGCTCTACAGCAAGGGTTGCTGCTGGAGTTCAAGAAAGATTCTGATAGAGTACTGCTGGCAGTTGCTCAGAAACCTGATGGAAAGAAAAACTGGATGGTGTCTGATCAGGTTCTAGTAGAAACAACTAATGCGGCATGTTGAATAGGTTGCTAGGTGTCAGAACTCTTTTTTTTTTTTTCCCCCTCCAATGCTTAAGAATTCATATGTCTTCAGCTAATGTGATTATTCTCTTGTTCTTTTGAAGCAGAATGGGGTCACATCCTCCATTAAACCACAACAAATTACTTTTATTGTTCCGGGTGTTGAAAATTTTGACCACACAGAGATTTCAGACTTTATTCAGAAAGCTCAGGATAACTTGGTTGGTTCTTCTTGCATGATGAAGAATAGTGACAACTATATGGTTTTTTATATGGTGGCTTGTGTGATAAAGTCAGTTTCATGTAGTGCAGGACCCAACACTGCTTGAGTTTGCTTGGAGTGAACTTCTTGAAAAGGATAGGTCAGTGACAGCAGAAGAATTGGCAGAGGTACTATATACTCAAAGTGTCATAGATTTGTGTCTTTGCTTTTCTAATGACTTCAACTCATTCTACAGATGATTTTTGGTAGTGCGGAGCCTCTTGAGAGCTATTGTGCCCATCTTTTGCTGTCTAAAGACGAAATTTACTTCACTGTGCTGGAGACTAAAGGTTCTCGTTCGGTTTATGGGCCTCGACCTACTGTGCAGGTATATGTTCTTACTTTTGGTATGAGCTTTTCTGTCTTAAATATGGTCAACAAGAAATTTGGACTATATAATTCCACCCGTTACATGTATTATGTTGGAATTGGTTCAGTCATGTGTACCTGCTAGTGTGCCGGACCTGCATATTGCTCTGGAAAAAAACTGTAGTTTGGTGTCATTTGTTTATAGGTGCATATTTGATTTATATGATGTTAGGGAATTTTGAAACATCGTAAGTTGACTCAATTTTTAAGGTATAAGGGAAATTGGGAATGGTTAGGTCAGATAGGCAACTTTTGAAGGTATGAGCTCATGCTGTTTCAAAGATGCTTGTCATATGATATTGATTTTCTTCATGAAATGGGATTTCCAAGTCCTGATCTTTTCATGAGGTTTTGTGATAATTGAGATCTTGTATTCATTTCTTGTAACCTTGTATGTCCAAAAAGAACTAAGCATACTGAAATTAGCTTCTGTATGTGAGGTGTGAAGGACAATTAGGTGATATTTTTATGAAAGCATTTTGAAACGCTAACTTTTGTGACATTTGTCATGAGCTGGGAATGAACAATTTGTATGCGCTAGCTTGGAAGTGTGAGTGAGTAGTAATTAGTTGAAAGGGCAATAAAGTTTTTTTGCCTTATTAGTGACCTCACCTAATGTAATCAATGCCTATTTCTTTTTCTTTTTCTTCTTGGTAATGGATTATAAATCTGTTATCAAGTTACGATGCTATCCAATACACTTTCTGTTCTTTAGATTATGTGGATGATAGTCTGGCATGTATAAGATGTTTATGCATGTTTGATTGGTTAACTAAGTGATGCTTAATTAGTTATTGTGTAATTGCTTCCTTACTTGTAAATGATTTAAAGATGGATCCCTGTCTGTTTGAAAAACTAGGTGGAAGAACTTCTACGGAGGAAGCTTGCAAAGGAGGCTGCTGATAAGGAACTTCAGGAGTTTGTACAGTTACTGGCATCAGCCAAGGCAATGCCTCCACATGCAAAACCCCTGAAATCTTCATGGAAGGTTGAAGATAAAATCCAACACAGAATTGAGTCTCTTGAAGCTTATGCTATTGATGCATGCAAAAATGATGACCAGAAGAAAACAGCTGGGATGGTAAGTGTTTGTTTCAGTCTGGAGTGGATTTTATATTCTATTGAGCTGAATATCCTGAATTTGAGGTTCTGGTCACGATGAACTTGCAGCCGATTGATGAAGTTGATAATGTTTCTTGAATGCCAATTGCTATTTATGTGATCCATAGACATCTGCATATCTTATTTCTTACTTTCTATTATATATATTTTATTCTTGCTAGATCCTTAAGGCGATGGGGCTGGCAAAAACAGCATCTTCAGCATTAAATCTTCTCATAGATGTTGGGTATTTTCCTGTGCACGTGAATCTCGATCTGCTAAAGTTCAATATCCGTACTGATTATTCAGATGAGATATTATCAGCTGCTGAAAGTCGTCTGTCAGAGGCATCTGACCCAGATGAGGTAAGCCTGTTTTCTGTACCAAAAATCTCAGATAATACTGAAAAAGTAACTGGAGGTGTTTGACAATATCTCTCTAATAAATTTTTAAGAAAACTGTTGGATAGATACCCCCCAAAAAAAAAAAAAAAAAAAAAAGGGAAAAGGAAGTAGATGACCCCTTGAATGCAGAATCACGTCTAAACTTAAATAGTTATGCTACAGGTCAGCAGTTAGCACTATGTGTCTGCTTGTTTTGGCCTTCTGAGTCTTAGCGTCTGTTACTATTAATGGAGACCTAAAAAAAAAATTGAACGGCTGTTGTCTCATGTAAAAGTTCCTTACTTTATGGGCCATGGGGCTTACATGGAGTGATTTGTTATAAACATGGCCTATAAGGGGGTCTCCCATAAAATGGATATAACGGCTAAGCCCTCCATACGGTGAAAACCCTTTGGCAAAAGCTTTATTTCCAACTAAACCTGAGGGAAAGAAAGAAAACATTACAGATTTGATATTACATGATAGTTTTTGTTACTTCTTTTGAAACTCTTATCTCTACATGTTCATTTGGTGCTACCTATAGGTTGAGAGAAAAGATCTTACTCACTTGAAGGTTTACGCCATTGATGTTGATGAAGCTGATGAGGTGTTGTTACTGTCTATTAAAATATTTGGAAAGTTATGCTGTGTGAAATTGACTTTGTGTGCTGTGTGAAATTAACCTTGTATATTGTTTTCATTTGTTTGGGAGCCTTACTCTTAAATGGCTAATTGACCAACAATATGCAGCTTGACGATGCCTTGAGCGCGGCAAGGTTGCAGGATGGACGGATTAAAGTTTATATACATGTAGCTGATCCAACTGGTTTAGTTCAACCCGGGTGCATAATAGACAGGTATTTTGAGATTACAGAGGACAAATGAGTAAAATGGTTGTGCTATCTCAGGCGTTTAATGTAGCTTATTTTATGTAGAGAGGCAATGAAAAGAGGGACTTCTATTTTCTTGCCTACAGCCACTTATCCTATGTTTCCTGAGAGACTCGCTATGGGTGGAATGAGCTTGGAACAAGGAAAGCTTTGCAATGCTGTTACGGTATCTGTTGTCCTTCGTTCTGATGGCAGGTAAACTGTAAATATATTGGATGTGTTTTATGTGGTAGTTACTTACATCTGTTGCATACAATACTGTTTAGGTAAATAAATGGAACTTTAGGGATATAATGCACAATTTTGGATTTGTGGGCTGTCAAATTCCAACCTTGAATAATTTAGGTTGAGTAGACTAATGAGGTATTTTCTGTGGAAATTGAATGAATTCATTGTGTTTTATATTGATTATGAAGTGGTTCATTTATATTTTTTATAGCATTTAAAAATCAATCTAGATGTTAATTAACACTTATTTAATTAAACATTGAAGAAATTCAAAAAATGGCCTCAATTAATTTTTTTTTCTTCGGTGAGTATGGCGATCCATGTCACACAACCTACTGTGTGTTAAAATGCTATGTAGAACGCAATGGACTTATCCAATTTTCATGTACCATGAAACATTTCCTTAGGAATTCCTTAGATCATTGGCCAGATATGCGGACCTAATTTGCGACAACCATATAGTAAGATCGTCCAATTCTTGCAAATTTTGACATATTATTTTACTTCTTTGTACCATTTACATGCAGTTTATTACCATTTTGAAGAAAGGTCCTCTTATCTTTGACAGTCAGACTGTAGATTTACACATATACTGATGTTTGTTACAAGGTTTATGAAGATGGTATTATCTTTATGTAGACAATTTAATATCTTCTTTTTCTATGTAGCATTGCAGAATACTCTGTAGATAATTCGATCATTAGGCCAACCTATATGCTGACATACGAGAGTGCATCTGAACTGCTTCATTTGAACCTGGAAGAAGAGGTTGAATTGAAAATTTTATCCGAGGCTGCAGCTCTCCGGTTACAATGGCGTCGGCAACAGGTTGGGCTTTATGTTCATCAAATCCTATCAAATTTTACATTTTCCAAAGGTGTTTTGGTTTAAATTTCCATCAAATTGGTTTCATTATTAAAGATCTTATACTGTGCTTGTCTTTTCATGTATGATTAGCAATTTTGATTGATATTCTTGGTATTGATTTTAAGAACTGGTATTGTTATTTCTAATAAAGGGGGGAGAGAGAGAGAGAGAGATTGGTAATACATCTTGCCAAAAAGTGAAAAAAAAAAAAAAGAAAAAAAAAAGGTATTTAAAATCTAAAAAAAGAAAAGAAAATGAATAACATGTAGCAATCACATTGATAAAACAAACATGTACTATACGTATAATACATACCAAAGGTTGCTTACATGCACTTATCACCAATACTTGGATGTTGAAGACTAAATAAGGACTAAACATCTTCTTCTTGTGCTCTATAATCAGCATCCTTATTGTCAACAGTATCATCACAACTCTCTTCTTTAGCATAATCACTATCACCTTCACCCTCAGCAGCATCAGCATATTCCTCAGCATGTGCTTCTTAATATTTTTTCTTTTTTTAATTTCTACAAAAACCTGATTTGAATCATGAACTTGCTTCCAAAACGATGGTTCTAAAAGATATGTTAGATCTTGGTCATTAAAATTGTATTATTTTTTATATACTTTGAAATCTGAAAAAAATTATGAAATGAAAAAAAAAAAAAAAATTTAAGAAGGAATTTTTTAAACATAACACATTTTAAACAGAGTTGCTTTCAAATCCATGGCTTTACATTAGGTCTGAAATTTCTAAATTCTTTCCTTTCTCTACCATTGTATGTACGTACGTAAGTGTTAAGTTTTTTCTGGGCAAAATTAATCCTATATGGAAATCTGGCCCTTTATCAATGAATTCAGGTATCTTATTCAGAACAAGCTTGAAGGACATAAAGTTGTACGCATTTATGAAGAAGCAAACATGGATGAGAATGTTATGGAAACTTTAGCCTATGAGCAGGTTCAGGATTTGAATTAAAACTCAAAATTAATATTCTATTGAAATCTGGCCTGATGAATTTAGGTATCTTATTCAGAACAAGTTTGAAGGACCCAAAGTTGTATGCATTTATGGAGAAGGAAACATGGATGTGGATTTTTTGGAAAATTTAGCCTATGAGCACATTCAGGTCTTGAAGTAGAACTCACATTATAATTGGCGTTTTAATAATTGCAAAAAATCTAGTAGGCAGGTTTTTCCTAGGAGTGTGGCTGTTTAGTCCTACTTTTACCAACCAAAAAGAAAAGGAAATTTTTTGCATCTCTTCAGCAAAAGTTTGTCTCCTTCAATGTAGTCTATTTGTGATAGGTTTCTTGTGACAGATGATTGACTTGTTAGCAACGTAGTTCTTTTCATTAACAATTTCTGCATTCCTCAGGGTGCAATCGACACAGCCACGTTAGAAACACGTATCAAGGTGGTTAATCCAAATGATCCAGAGCCATTGATCAATCTTTATGTTGAAAACCAGGCAGACCCTGCAATGCGACTTGTCTCCGAGATGATGATACTCTGCGGGGAGGCTATAGCCACTTATGGTTCTTTTAACAAAATTCCACTACCCTACAGAGGACAGCCACAGTCAAACATTGACGCATCTGCATTTGCCCATCTTCCAGAAGGACCTGTGAGGAGTTCTGCTTTAGTTAGAATAATGCGTGCTGCTGAAATGGATTTCAAGAAGCCTATACGGCATGGGGTTTTGGGACTTCCTGGTTATGTTCAGTTTACATCTCCCATTCGTAGATATATGGATCTTCTTGCTCATTATCAGGTAATTTTCTTCCCGTCATGTTGATAGTATAGGCATTAATGGACTAAAATTGGTCAAAAATCCTGTTGCAAGGCGCTGTTGAGTTTGTTGGTAATCAGGCAACCAGGCAAGTGCCTGGGTTTGTGGGAGTCTTAGAGGTCAAAAGAGAATAAAAAGTTCGCCATGGTTTTAACGTTTGCAGTGATTTTGTTTTGTTTTGTTTTTTTGTTTTTGTTACTGTATTTTGTGTGTGCACACGTGCGCAAATGTTTTTACTTGTTGGCTTGAGAAGTGGTTACATTACTCACAGGGGACCTATCCAGGTCACTTTGGTACGTAGAGGTCTAGTTCTGCAGTGTTCAAAAAGTTTTTAGGGAGAATTGTCTTGTGTATAATAGTATATATCACATATTTTGTGTGTGTGTGTGTGTGGGTGCGTGTGCGTGTGTGTGCATGTTGTGTTTACTAAACCAAAAAGAAAAAAAATGCTTGGTATGTGGGTTAGGTACCCTTTAAGAGATTGGTGTGTGACTTAGGCCTGTGTTTGTGTGTTCTTTCATGTTGTGTTTACTAAACCAAAATGTCATTGTCAACATGAGTTTTGGTTGATATTATTCCCAATAGTAAGAGAAATTTTGTTTTCTACCTGTTAAAGTTTTAGAACATTTTAAACATGTAAATATGTTTATATAGGTGAAAGCATTTCTTAGGGGCGATTCTCCTCCTTTCTCATCTGGCCAGCTGGAAGGGATGGCATCAATAATAAACATGAATGCTAGAATAGCAAGGAGGCTCTCCAATAGCAGTCTTCGTTATTGGATAGTAGAATACCTGAGAAGGCAACCGAAAGAAAAGAGGTTCCGTGCGTTGATTCTTAGATTCATCAAAGATCGGATTGCAGCCTTACTGTTAATGGAGGTAAGCATACAATATTGCATATGATATTGTTAAATATTTTCTGACAGATAAATGATTAGTTTCCTGAAGCAATTCATGTCAATTATCTTATCAGTCGATAGATTGCTAACTCAAACTGGAAGATAGTATAATCAATATTTCTTAAACCTTGTTTTGAGGCATGCTGAAGAAGGTTGCATGTTGGTTGAAACTGTTTGAAGCTGTGAGAGAGGTTCTTGGTGATGATGTGATGTAGTAATCCTCTAGCCAGTAGCCTCCTAGTATTGATTGCCACTCCGTTGCAGAGATCATACAGTTCAAATTAACTCATTTGACTGAGATCATCTGTTTCTTACTACTTTGTTCAAGATTTTTTGCTTCAACATGCTTATAGGATTTCTAATGAGGCCAGTCTCCAGTTAATTGGTCCTCACTCGCATATCATGCTCATTTTTTCATTTTTGGTTAACTTGTAAGAACTTCAAATACATTTTTTTTTTCATTGAAAATGTGCCTAATCCAACCTTAGTGCTTGATCACATTTGTGAACTGTGAGGTCGCAAGTTCAAGCCTCAGCCAGACCAGCTAGATGTCATTACCTTGTATCAAATATGTTACCATCCCCTCCCCCCAGCACCCTTAAAATCTTTAATGACGAATCAATCTCTAAATTTTGCAGGTGGGACTTCAAACTTCTGCGTGGGTGTCTGTGGGAACACAGATTGGGGATGAAGTGGAAGTTCGGGTGGAAGAAGCTCATCCACGTGATGATGTTCTTTCTCTTAAGGAGGTTGTTTAAGGACGTAACAAGATTCTTTCTACCAGAACTTTTCATCAAAGAGAGATTGCCCATTGCTGGGTCAAATCAATCAATGGGTGATCAGAAAGTGTTTATTTTAAAGGCAACCAACTCAGGGTTAGTCGGTTGTGATTTTGGGAAAATGACTTAATTCTCTTTGATGCCTCCTACATCATTGGTTTGTGAGAGAATGGTTAAAAAGCATCATTACTTGTATGGCCTTCGAATTCCTCAAGACTTGCACACTACAAAAGACAAGACATAATTGCGAAGAGAAACTTTATTGATAGTGAGCATCCAAGCGGCATTGCATTACAAGCAGAGACCCCTTCTGGTTGCGGTTCTTATGACCGGTGTTTCAGAAAACTGGAAGACAAGTACAAATTGGTTAGAAAGTTTACTCCTCTTGTTTTTGTGTTAATAGTGTCCGAGTTCCAGAGATTTTGGTTGTTTCCTTGGTCTTCTTTGAATTGCCCTCCCTTTTCCCTCTTTTTTTTTTTTTTGGAATATACAAGTTACTATTCCTGATAACATTCATTGGAATCTAATGTATATTGCTTAATAGTTTATTTATAGTAGTGCATAAGCAATTTCTTGTAACAATTTTTATTTTAAGCCTGCCCATCTTACTTTGTTCTTGATTGAGATACTCTCATCTCTCTTGTTTTAAGCTCTCTAGTTTCTTAATCTATTTTGTGCACCCAAATCAAGTTTCAAGGCATGCATCACGTCATAGTTCTTATTGCATTGAGTTCACCTCACCAAAATAAAATTTAGCTAAAACTATATGAAAACGGGTTCTCGCTAATTTGTTGAACAAACTTAAGGAGGATTTTGATCAAACATTGTTGAATGAAAGAAACACAGAACTTTGATTGGGGGAAGTGGGTAATTAAATGACATGGTAACATAGGATGAAATGTTATATGTTACTTTTGTAGGGTTCATTACTAAATGGTAGGTATGGGGAATTCTCAGTAGCCTCAACTTTGTTTGTCAAGCCTCAGATTCTAAAGTTTTGGAAGAATGCTATTTGCTAGGTTTGAGACCAACCGTGTTATATTGTGGAATGTCGGGGCAATGTAAATGCTATATAGGTGAAATGAGGAGGTCAGGAAGAGGATGGATGAGTGTGGTTAGTAAAGAGAGGAGACCGTTAGGAAGGGATGTCGTTGGCAAGAGGTAGCAGTAGAGTAGGAGACAGTTGGGTGAAAACAGAAAGGACAGGTGTCATAATCTGATCACGTGCCATGACAAAGATTAATGATTGGATCAGTACTCTGAAAAATGACAGTAAAGTTCGAAAGTGTTAGAAGTTACTAGGGTGTGGGTAGTGGCAAAATCAACCTAGTCTTGAGTTAAAGAAACAGGACATTTGAGAGAGAGAGAGAGAGCGCACGGGTGGGGGATAAGGCTGCAAAAAAGTCGAATCGAGTAGAGTTTTGAGTTGCTCGACCTTGATTTAATAAAAAAAATTGATTACTTAAGTTTGATTCAAGCTTGATATGAATTCAACAGAGTCGAGCTTTTGTTATACCTGAGATTTGGCTTATTAATTAAATGAGTTTTGGTTTGTTTAGTAATCTATCAATCTCGAATGAATCTTTATATATTTGTTTTGCAAGCTAGTCATAAACGGGTGGGTTCATTACAGTCCTTAATATAATAAAAAAAAATTGAAAATCAATATAGAAAAATCCCACACGGCCCCCCCCCCCAAAAAAAAAAAAAAAAAAAGTTTCCATATCAGAGCCTATCATTCTAATCTTAATTATGGGTCAACACGAGTTCATTCATTTGCAAACACATTTTGGGGGAGGGTGGGTTGTTTTGCACATGTATTGGAACTTTCTCTGTTTCACATTCTATAACTTGGGTTATTGGGAAGTCGCAAGCTCATATAATTGAATATTTCCATAGAGTCCACGAGACTAACTTCACAAAGATCCTGCAAGAGAAGCAAATGTGTCAGTCAACAATTCCGCAGGGGCATCACATGATATACCAGATTGCAATTGAAGGTACAAGTGAGAGAGAGAGATCATCATGCACCATGCCCATGATGCATGTGGTGTGTGTGCTTGCAATTATTTTTCGAGTAATCAGTGTACTAACATGGCCCCCAGTAAGCCAACTGGACACACTTACCTTGCTTCAGAGGCAAATCAACTGTGGCCCTTTTGGGCCATTTTGAAAGGTGGTTTGGTGGGTGGTTGTGCTAGTTGGTCTTCTATATGTTATCTTGAGCTACCTACTGAGAGAGTGCACTTAAAAAGAGTGATGATCAATTGAAAGTTGACCCACCCTCCTCCTTGTGAATTAAATGGGAGAATAGCCCTATGTTTTATTTTATTTTATTTTATTTTCAATCAGCGTGCATGGTATCCAAAAATTTGGTATAACTAATCCTTAAATACGACATCCACTCTGCATAAGTTAACGCTCGAAAAATTGAGTTGGTAGCTAGTCTCATGAGAAGAATCAAACTTGAGATCTTTCGCTTTCTGAAACATAAATATCAAAACTAACTATTATCTTGTGACAGGATTTTGGGAGGATGGCTTTCGAGTACTTTCGGGTCTTTAATTACCCAAAAAAATGGTCAGCATTAGCTAATGCTAGAAAAATTAAGATGGTGGTAGAACCAGTAAAGAGAGTCGAACTTGTAACTTGCTGCATCTTGAGACGTAAGCATCAATACCATTAATTGTTCTATTCCATGATTGCATAAAAATTAAGTTGGCCGCTTCTTGAGAGGTAAGCGTCAATTTCAACTGTTCTATCCTACGATTGTAGAAAAATTGAGTTGATGATTGAACTTGTGAAGATCGAGAATCAAACTTATAATCTTATTTTGCTTCTTGAAATATAAGCATCAATATCAATTGTTCTATCCCAAGATTATATTATGGGAAATCGACTTTTGGGTGCTTCAGACTTTTTCTTTTTTTATTTTTATTTTTTATTTTTTTTTGGGTGGACATTACAAGTAGCCAAAACAAATGGTGGTAGGAGTGGGTGCTAAGGAACATAATTCCATATATGATTTCATGTATGCATGCTTAATAATATTGCAGGCTTTCTAATGCGCCTCAGCCATTGGCCGACTATGGAGCGCGGTATTGGTGTCCCCTAGTGGCTCGGGCTACCATTTGCATGCGGGTTCTGCAAATATATAAAAATGTGTTCCATGAGTAGATTTCTTTCTTAATTTCTTTTGTTATTATTATGTAATTTTCTTTGTTTTTCTTTTATATATATATATATATATATATATATATATTTTTTTTTTCTTATGAGAGATATCCCATTTTAACTAAAATCGGTTAAGATTTTTGAGCCATTAGATTGTAATTTTGAGATGAATCATGCATTAAGTGAATGAGAATCCAAGTATTTGTGTTCTTATCTCATTTGAGTTAAAATGGGATATCTCTCACAAGAATATATATATATATATAAGAATAAAATTCACTCTGTCCCACATCACCTAAATGAAAGGCTTGCTATAGCTTTATATACCTGTATTGGGCCATCCACCTATAAGCTTAGACTTTTAGGTTGGATTGGAAACTTAATATGGTATCAGAGCATTGGTTATCCACGTGACAAGGCCCAAACGAGCCTGCACGTGAGGGGGAGTGTAGAAGAATGAAATCCACTCTATCCCACATCACCTAAATGAAAGGCTTGCTATAGCTTTATATACCTGTATTGGGCCCTCTACCTATAAGCTTAGGCTTTTAGGTTGAATTGGAAACTTAACAATATATCTATATATATAAAGACTATGAAAACTTATGATAATATCTAATGG
Source organism: Hamamelis virginiana (assembly GCA_017140935.1). Classification (NCBI taxonomy): domain Eukaryota; kingdom Viridiplantae; phylum Streptophyta; class Magnoliopsida; order Saxifragales; family Hamamelidaceae; genus Hamamelis; species Hamamelis virginiana. Next base: position 260,922 of record JAESVK010000214.1, read on the forward strand.
TAACAGTTTTTCACCGTCTGTATTTTCAAAACCGAACGTTAGATTACTATGATTTTTGGTAGGTATGTCATACATTTGAAGAATATCTAATCTAACGGTCGGTTTTTCGAAATTACTATCTTACATCGACCAAAAAGCCAAGTCCTCATAAGAATATATATATATATATAATTTTTAAGTAAATTTTTCTTCAATTTATTCCGTACATGTACATCCCCATGATGCATGTTGAATCTGAAAGCTGTCTGCCTATTTCCCACCAAGCATGCTATAAATTTGTAAGGATCACATCAAAGAAGATATGATGTATGATTTAGGAAATGGTCCAGCTGCAATTGAAAAAGGTATGATTGGGCATGCCTTAGTTGCTTTAATATCCTTGCAATTTAGTACACAACTGCTAGTTGGAAATGTGATTTACTGAATTTCCTTTATAATGTTTGGAGGATTGTCATGGAAGATGCTTAGAAGAGTGGCATACTATCTTCATTGTGTTATTTCTTTGTCTGTTTAATAAATTTTACCTCCAAGTAAGTTAATTATTAGGGACCAAAAATAAATTACACAGAATCTCATGATTGGGATAATTGCAAAATAGTAACCCTGAATTTAAAATATTAAAAAAAAACCTTAAATATTAGAGGGTATATCATTTTTCACCCAAAAAAAAAGGTATGTAAATAACAGAAAATGTAGAATGGCCCTCTCACCCTTGATATTAGATCAATATAAAATATTAAAATTTTGAGATTAAAAATTGTTATCATATATAATTAGTAAATTAGTTGAAGGGCAAAATCATAATCAGAAGTTTCAAGTATAATGGTTATTGGACTCATTTTGTTCAGTTTTGTAGTTTTTTATTATTGTTATTTATTTTTCAATAGAGGGGCAACACAGTTTTTGGTTAGACTAGTCAGTCTTCTTCGGTTCCATTCTAGACATCCACACTAGAAAAAAAGTAGATAGAAACTATCGGGAGTCAAAACTGAAGCCTCCGCTTTGTTCAATTTTATAGTTTGGGAGGCATATTTCAATTAATTTAGGTGAATTTAATATAATTTACCCAAATGATTTTGTTCAACTAAAACTCATTTACAGTGGGTAAAGATGAGGGGTTCTTTAAATCTTGAGGTCACATTTATAAAAAAAGATGAGGGTTTCTTTAATTAGTTGGGTTTTGGGTCCATGTAGGCTAAGCTCCGGTTACGATATTAAATTTGGTTCAATCAAATCCACACGTGTACATTAGAAACCCCACAACCTATTAAAGAACAACCCTTTTTCAAAAGCCAAAGGGCCCAAAACTCAGGACCCATTTACCAAACCTAAACACTTTTTAAAGGCTGCAAAATGAAGCAAATGGCTGGAACACCTCCATTTCTCGCCTCATTTAAAGCTTCTTCACCAGTTTGAGGCTGGGCATGAAAATTTTGAAAACTTAATTGTACTACATATTAATTATACATGAATTTTTTGCATTAAGTGCAATAATTTATCCCTAGAAACTAACAGTACAAATTGATAGGTGTAGCGAGTCCCACGTCTTGGTTTTAAAAGTCATCCCAAAGTACATAATTGAAGTGAAATGGAGATAAATTTTTTTTTTCCCCTTTCTGGCATGTCAAAATTTCCGTAATTTAACTGTACAAAAATGTACTCTAACCTAAGTTCGACATGTGAAGATTTCTCTCTCTCTCACTCTCTCTCTCTCTCTCTCTCTCTCTCACATGTAACCCTAGCTATGGGTTAGGATATATATCTTGAGAGAGAGAGAGAGAGAGAGAGAGAGAGAGAGAGAGAGAGAGAGGCGGGGGGGAATGGTGTTTAAGGTTAGATGGGGGTATAAATGAATATCCACCCCTCAAAATAATATGGTATTGAAAAGGGTGGTAGAAGCATTGTGGCCTTGTGGGGTGGGTCCAAGAAAGTAAAAATTGTACAAAAATCAAAGAGATACGCAGAAGGCAGAGAAGATTACATGAAGATATGTATAGGGTCCCCCCAACCTGATGGATGGGTTGGGGGGGGGGGAAGAGAAGTCTTATTTTTGGTGTTTCCTGTCCCCTTTGGGAAGGTTACCCCCACATGCTTCTGTCCATCCCTTTTCCTCTTTCTTTCTTTTTTGGTTGAAATCTTCTATCCATCTTTCATGCCAGCCCCATGCACCCTTGCCCCTCCCTCTCCCTCCTACACACTTGTGAAATGATTTTTTTCAAGCTTTTGAAACAAGTGTTTGGCCCATGTTAATGATGGGTTTAAAGCCCATGCGTGGGTGTGCTTTTAACCGTATGAAACAAGAAAATACTGATTACTATTATTGTTAAATAAATTATTTGTGATTCAAGGTCGGTTGCTTTCTCCTCCAGGCCAAAAAAGAAAAGAAAAGAAAAGAAAAGAAAGGTCGGTTGATGCCAAGATCTGTAATGACTCTAGTGCTCTTAATTACTTGAAGTAAATGTTTGATGATTTTCGCATGCCATTATCTCATTAATTCTTAATAGTGTTGATGCCATAAGTACGTATAGGGTACATAACGTACCCTTTACTATTTTATATATAATACATAACAGTATATTATATATTAATAGTCATGCTAGCTATTATAAGGTGGACCTTATGCAATTTTGTGTAAAATAATATATGTAGAATTCATTGCAGGACAAAGTTTGATAAACCGGCTTTTAGATTAAATGAACTGCTTATGAATTTTATGTTCGCAAAAAATCACCATGATCCAACATTCGGTTTTTTAAAAATTTTTTAAAAAACCAACTGAGAAAAATTAATGACATTTTAAGAAACAAACAAGTCATAATTTTTCACTATAACATTTTTCATAAACCGATCATTGGATCACTATGATTTTTGGTAAACAGGAAATTCATAAGTAGCTAGTTCATCTAATCAAACATCAATTTTTCAAACTTTATCCTGTAATGGGCTTTAAAAATAGGTCACTTTATGCAAAACTACATAGGTCACCGTAACGTTATAAAGTGTATATTACGCAACTTTGCATATACGACCTATTGTAAAACAGATTTTAAAAAATTGACCGTTGGATTAAATATTCTTCTTATTCATTGTAAACTGACCAAAATTCACAATGATATAATGAAAAACTAGTTATATTTTGAAAAACAAAAAAAAAATCTCTATTTCTACATTTTAAAAAATGACTGTTTGATCATTATGATTTTTTGTAATCTTGAGATGAATAAAAAGATTATTTAATCTAAGAAAACGATTTTTTACAATTAACACTACATAGATCATCCTAGGTGTAACTTATAGTAAACATTCTTATGTATAATATATATCAATTGAACCGACAAATTATGCATAATTGCTATCAAGTGGTACGGAAGAAATGGAATCCAAAGTACCGTCCTAATTTCCTTAGAAAATAGCACAACCTATGGATTAAACAACAGTCTCTCATATTCTACATTTACGAAGTATTTGGATAAAAAGTTAAAAGTAATTAAGGTCCAAAATGTAATTTTTGCTAAGTTTACAATATTGCTTTTGGGTATTCCAATTTTATTTTTCGAGCTCTTAATTACTTTTATGAAGTATTTGGATAAAAAGTTGAAAGTAATTAAGGTCCAAAATGTAATTTTTGCTAAGTTTACAATATTACTTTTGAAATATTATTCTCAAACACAAACTAATTCTATTATGATATTATGTAATAGTAATTAAAAAACCTACATCAGTTTATTTGAATTATATAGTGTATTTTATATTACATACATTATAATTATGTAGAATGATTACAGATGTTTCTGCACATAATTACATATATATTAAATTTATATCTCATACAATTATGAGAAAATAGGTCAACTCATTATGATTTGAAATCAAACATGCATCCATTGGCCCAAATTTGAATCTTTTGAAACATTTGAAATTAAAAAACACTTTTGTTTTTTAAAACCATTTTAATCCGGCATTGATAAGAATGATTGGACAGGTACCACAAAATGTTGCCTCCTAGCAAATGAGTTAATATTCTCGCAGCTGGGGCTGCTTACCCACCTTTAATAACTAAAAACTCAATGATTTAGGGCTATTTAGTGGGGTGCATTATCCTCAAAAAGTCTATACTCAATCCCTAAGAAGACTCTCTTATTATATCGACAAAGATAATCATAGAATCCCATGTGAAATTGGATCCCCAATAAAACTTTTAAAAATGGCGTGCCCCTAAAGTCAAAAAGAAAACAACCCCCCCCCAAAAAAAAAAAAAAAAAAAAATTTCACTTGCCTTATGTGCCACAAAAAAACTATTTGAGAAACCCTAGGTTGTGTTTGGATGCGTTTATTGGATACGTGGGTGTTTGGATGTGTGTTGATTAGAGTTATTAATTTCTAGAAGAAGTTCCAATTCTTGTTTGGATATGATCAATATTGGATACGTGGGTGTTTGGATGTGTGTTGACAGTGGCAAAACCAGGTGTATGGGTGGGGGGGCCGACTTTTCACTTTCCTTTGCTTATATATACTATTATATTATATATGTATAAAGTAGCAAGAAAATCAAATTCCCCCCCCTCCCCCCAATTATGGGTAGTCTAGTTATCCATGCTTTGATGCCCAATTTTTACTACTATAAGACCAATAAAAATTATATGAGAGCCTAAATTAGTAGTCCAAATTAGCCCATCATCAACCCAAATAAGTAGCCAAATCCCAAATCCAATTAAATAAGTAGTTCAATTGTTGAACTTAAATATTTGGGATTGGAGAATGGCTCACTTTAAAAAAAAAAGAAAAAAAAAAGACGTGTAATATGGTTTAATGGGTTTATTGTTTGTATTTGTTATTGAATTTTTATTTATATAATTGGTTGATTAAGTTATCTCGTGATATATTTGCAGTAGTGATAGGAGGTTTGGGATAAGCCTAACGAAAATCATATTTGTGATTAATTATTTTAGCATGGTTGTAGGAGGTTGGGAGTGAACCAATTGAAACATGTGGTTTGATTTAATATTTGATATTTCTTAAATACGTTTTGACTGTCATTACATGGGCTTACATTTATTCACAATTTCCTTTTGAATTTCATGTTTCATAAATATCAATGTATTACAAACCTATAGTTTGTAATTCGTTGTGTGTATTCTAAGTATTTTTTGAAGGTCTATTGTTTGATAATTTTCTTACAAAAATTGATGATAAAAAAAAAAAAAAAAAAAAAAAAAATGGCCCCCTAAAATAAAATCCTGGTTCCTCCCCTGTGTTGATTTGTGTTTAATGAGTTCTAGAAGAAGTTCCAATTCTTGTTTGGATTATTATTGACGATTAGATGTACTATGAACTTGTGTACAAGTTATGCATGGCATGGAATTTATTTGCATTGACTTGCGTATATTTTGCATTATATAAGAGCATTTGGTTTTCAACTGCACAGGTTCAGGTTGGTGCGTGATTAAATATTTGAAGACGGTTAAGATGTATGGTACAAATATTTTTATTGATTTTACAGTACAACAGGCATAAAAAGTGAATTCCACATTCTCAAAAGAATTTAAAGCGTCATATATTGGTAGGACTAATGTCATAAAGTAAAATAACTAAAAAGTAAAATGACAATTTCCATGAATAATCCTAAGTTTCCAAAATATTACGGCTACGAACCCGATTCAAAACATATTACGACTATACATTTATTACTGTTTTTTTGGATGAAATTATCCTTAAAATTGAAGTTTGAATAATCTGTACAGAATTCCCAATTTTATGTATAATCCCCAAAAATAAACAGAATTCTCAATCCCCAATTTATCTAATAATTACCAATATTGTTAAAAATCTCAAATCCATTTTATGTCACTTCAACAATTAATGATGGTCATTGAATGTCCCCCGAATTTTTAATTACAAAAATTATTACACATAATCACCAATTTAACACGAAATTCCCAATTTTATAAGCAATTCTCAATTTTTTACAAAGTCCACAATACTCAATTACTGACGGAATACCCATATTTGCACAGTATTCCCATGTGCACATAATCCCCAAATTTATACACAATCCCCAACTTTTCTAATAATCATCAATTCCAATATGCCACATCATGCATGTCATTCAATGTCCCATAAATTCCAACATATCACATCATGCATTCACATCATGCATGCCATTCAATGTTTCCAATCCTCAGATTTATACACAATCCTCAATCCCCAAAATTGGGGATTATGTGATAAATTGGGGACTCTTCAATTTTTTTTAATTCATCCGCACCAAATTTTGATCATTTCTATGGTCAAATTGTATATACCCATACGAGTGGAGGGTATTTATGTCCTAATTTTTTTTTTTCATAATATGTTTTGGATCGGGTTCGTATCCGTAATATTTTTGAAACTTAGGATTATTAATGGAAATTGTCCAAAATAAAATAAAATAAAATAATAAAACTATATCAAATTTTTCACTTACATTATAGTACACAATAACCTAAAATGCATCCCATGTGGGTGATCAAATTAAAATGGATAAGACTAAGACTTAGGAGGAAATCACATGCGTACACAAACAAACGTGTTACGTGTACATGGGGTAGAGACTGGAGAGGGGTTGGAGTGATCTTGGTGGCACGTTCACATGTCTTGGCATGGGAGATCATGGCTGGTGTGTTGTTTTTCAAAAACAAAAACAAAAAAATTGCTTCCATTTTTTTGCTGATGTATGTTGCAGCTAGATCTGCTAGATTTGGTTGGTCTGGTCGGTGAGTGGGACACCATTTATAATGTACAGCAAGACTAACCGTATTTCACCTCATTTGGTTAAATGAACCATCAATGATCAATGGACAGATTGATGGATTGGATGTATACATAATAATGAAAAATAATTCAATATTGAACTCAAGACCCCTGGTGCAGTTAAAACCAACAAATGTGCCTACGTGGTGCTCCCTCGTACACACATTCTCTCTCTTTAAGTTACATCAGGTGATTTTGGTAGGGTTAGCTTCAAAATAAATTTTGACAAACTCATCGTAGAATTAGATACTCATCTTATGTATGTTATATTTGTCAAAAATTATAGAAATTTAATAATCGATTTTGAAAAATATTATCACGAAAAACTGTGGCTTTATTATTTTTTAAAATGTCACCATTTTTTTACCGTCAGTTTTTTTAGAAATTAACCGCCCCATTTGATTACTGTGATTTTTTGCAAACATAACCATACATAGAAAATATATTTAATTTAACAGTCGATTTTTTAAAAATTATACTGCAACTGACTTTATGGATGTCATCTTTATATACTAGCATCTTTATATATATATATATATATATATATAGAACAGTCCATCCTACGTGGCGCTCTCCCTGCTCTTCCCTCCCCCATTCTCTTCTCTCCTTATTTCACTCTTTTTGCTATTTTCTAATTGGTTCATGCATATTTTATTTTATTTTATTTCCCATATTTGACTTTTTATTTTGATTTCTTGCTACTTTTTAATTGGTTGATGCCCATAATTTATTTTATTTTATTTCCTATATTTGACTTTCCATTTTGATGACTAGGGCTTCTTTATATTTTCTCCCTCTCTCCACCTTCTTTGTTTCTATCAACTACAAAGATACCCATAATTTATTTTATTTTATTTCCTATATTTGACTTTCCATTTTGATGACTAGGGCTTCTTTATATTTTCTCCCTCTCTCCACCTTCTTTGTTTCTATCAACTACGAAGAAATAAAACCACACGGAGATGCCAAAGCAAAAGCAAAAAGGTGAACAGTTAATAGTATATGTTTGTTTGTTTTTTTTTTTTTTTGCAAATGATGGATTAGGGTTCGTTTTCAATTATTAGGGAAAGCTATGCTATCTACGTAGTTCCAGGTCTTTTGATAATTGTAATGTATTTGATAGAAATTTTGTGTATAACTTTATTGAAATATGGTCTGCTGTGAAAATATGGAACTCACTAAGCAAAAAGAATCTGTAGATTGAAATGATGTTACTATGATGATGAGGGCATTGCATTACTCTGTGTCATTATTGTCATGTCTGGCAGTTGAATTTAGATTTGAATGCCTTTTAAGAAATTGATTTGAAGTATTAGAATTTTCACATAGGCGAGGCCCATAACATCAGGTTGTTTTAGGAATCTCATGACAAATAATTTAGCTTAGTGTCATTTTTTTCAATGTTGTGGATGCTTTGTGTAAAATTGTGACTTTTATTGTGCAAAATATATTTTTTGCCCCCATTTTTCGTTTACTCAATTGTTTTGGACATCCTACTTGATGCAAATACTCTTGACTACTTATTGAAAGAAATAATAAGAGTGTCCATTGTTGCATAGAATCTAACAGTTTGAAATAAAAAAAATGAATACAAATTTTTGAATGCTACTTAGTTTTGGTAGTAGTTGTAAAAAGTTGTATTGGGAACTATGCCACATAGGAAAAATATTTTTATTTCCAACTTTTGAGTCATTTACATTTTTTTTTTTTTCTATATTGAAGTGTCTAAATGCCAGGCTTATTTATTTACTTAAATTTCATTTGTTTGTTTATTTGAAACTTTAACCTAGGCCTTCACCATTGGTTGCTGGTGTGGTGAGTTTCAGAGCCTTGCATGATTAGAATCTATTCTCATTAGACCACATGGCCAATGGTCCTGAGCTGCATCTTGCAAGCCTTAATTCATGTAGTGAAAATGGTTTAATTTTCGAGTCTCAAAGTCAAAATTTTACAATTGTCAAAGCCTAAGGATTTGTGTTAGGTAAATTCTAATTTTAATGAGCAAATAAACCTAAATTTACTTCTACAACATTTCAAATCACCATATAGCAAATAAACCACGTACTCAAGACGATGATCACAAAATAAATTATCCCAAAATTCAATTGAGATTGTCTGTCCTTTACTATTTGATAATTAATGGAGTCAAAACCTGTAATACTGATCTAGCATACCTTGGAAAAACTAGAGTGATAATTATATTACACATTTGGTTACTCAAATTTTAGCTGCATTTTCAATTTTATGATTTGGATATTTGAAAAAAAAAATTTTGATTGTGTATGCATATTTGCCTAATATAGCATGTTCTCTCATGTATTTTCCCTATTTGACATTTCATCTATACAATTGAAATCTTAAATACGAGAATATGATATTTCTTCGTAAGGTTGTCTTCTTCAATTTGCTGCACATATATAATTGATGTTCTTTTATTCACCCTATGAGTTTTTGTTTTTTAGGTTATAAAAGATCTTAAGGGATTGTATCGATTGGGGATGTGGATTCTATGAGGTGAGGATGCCAGAGTCATGAACTGGAATGCGAAGATCAAAGTGGCTTGATTATCTTTAGCCTTGGTATCAATCGATTGATCCAATGAAAAATTAGCTTTTGAAGCACATTGTGAATCTCTATCCCATAACTAAATGGGACATTCGTGTTTCATTTTGCTAACATCTGCAATACTAGAATTTAGGAGTAGATGATCAATACTTGTGTTAGCATTTTTTTCAAGGCTTTTGAGCTCTCTACACTGCATAATTTCACAAATTCTGCTTCTATATAATTGATGTTATAGTACTTGATATATATAAAAACAGTGTAATTAATGTCATAGCTTTATATATGTATATATATATAATTGATGACAAAATAATTTGTAATGAAAATGTATAATGGATGAAATTATGAATTTGGTTCATAAGGTTGGGTTTCGGTGATTGCCGTGCATCGCACGGGATGGCTACTAGTATGTATATATATAGAAGTGGTAGTGTTTTTACTTCTTAATGTTATTAACATGTATATATTGGTATTAATAGTATGAATTAAGTGCTAAAAAAACTAGGAAGAGGGGTTTTTTATTTATTTATTTTTAATGACACCATTTTGAGCAGTGCCCCAAATATGAGAGATGAAAACCTAAAAGATTAGAGTGGGTTGGATGGAGTTTTTATTTCTGTTTTAAGTTTTTTCATACCAAATGATAGATACCTCTCCCTATCTCAAATTCTCTATCAGCATACTACTAAATGCATGAATATTAATATATTTTTTATGCACTAAAATTCAAAAATAAATAAATAACTAAAGTAAAGATACATACCATTGAAATATAATGTCATTCGCAGTTGAAAAGTTGAATTAGAATTACGTCCACAAGTAGGAAAAACAGAAAAATGAGAGAATATTATTCTTTTTCGACATTTGGGTAAGTAAGTTGGCCATTCAATTCATTGTATCAAGAGCATTGTTAAAGTAATGAAGCTATATTTTTAATTCATGAGCCCTTTATTTAAAGAATTTATTAATTTAATTAATTTTAAAAGTGTCCTGACCATTGTTCCTACACTTGTGACTACTAATATCGATCATTAGCTAGCTGAGTAGGAAATTCATCAAATTTACTAAAGCCTTAAATGGGATCAAAATTCTATTCAATGTACTTATAAATTCATCAAATTTATAGAAGTTTCAGGACACATTTATACTGTCTATGCAATTCATGACAATGTAATGTGCATTGGAGGATTTGGAGCTCTAGTACAACTCCCTTAAAGGACCCTTCCCCTTTTCACATAAAGGAAAAAAATAAAAACATTAAAAGAAAAATGGCATTAATTAAACAATGAGTCCAACCAATAAGATGTTATACCAATAGCCCCCTACAGCTCAAATATAAGGATAATACATTGTCTATTATGCCCCCATTTCTTAATTTCAGTAAGCTTGTTAATTTCTATAAATTTTGTATTTTAAAATTAAATATTTATGACGTTTTTTATTTGAAATTTATGCTGAATGTTTTGGATAGGAAAATGCTATGTATCACTACAATGTATCATTATAAGTATCGCTACAAGAAAGAAAGATCGTGAATTTCTAAAAATATCCATGAGTGATTTTCCAAAACTACCATCATTTTCTTCTTGCAGTGATTTGTTATATGGATGCATAACATTGCTCTTTTGGATATGGTAAGTTTTTTTGAATTTGAAGTGAGATTAAAGATTTCATGGAGTTCATATTATCTAAACAATGGTTTGGATTTGGATTTTCTAAATCAAAACCGGAGTCATATACTTGCTGCTACTGATCTTTTTTATTGTGAAGATTATTAGTTGATGAAGTTGAGGATCTCTTCCTTTCTTGTAAATGGAAAGTCCCAACTGGTTTAATCATACATAAGTAGTAAATACTAGTTTAATATAATTTAAGTTTTTTTTTCTTTCTTTTTTGTTTTTTTTCGATGGAGGGTATCCCAATCTTGCCCATCCCAGGCCTGAAAATCTAGAGCAAATTAAATTTTTTTTTTTTTTTAAAAAAAAAGAAAAGATAACAAAAGAAGCCGAAATAACTCTAAATGGAAAAAAATACCAAATAAGCATATAAATATATCTTTTCAACTATAAAGTAATTTTAAAAAAAATATATTTTAAATTTAAAAATGTCATCATCGTTATTAAAATTAACATAATGAAAATAAATTAAACCATTGTCACTGAAACTTAAAGCATAAAAAAAATTATGTTTTTAAATGAGATTTATACAAAAAATATTATAATAATAAAAATAGAAATATTTTCCTTTTTGGGTAAAGAAATAAAGTGGGTTGCAATTAGTGAAGGCACATGGGGTTGGGTTAAGGATGAGATGGAAAGAGGGAGAAGTTTGGAGGAAGGGAGAAGAAGCAACCAAATCAATTATTCGGTTCACATGCGAAGTTGGGCGCTTTTGGATGGATAGATGGGGTTTGAATCATGAAACTCTCCTTCTTTAGCCTTTTCGACTCGCAGCTGGGAGAGGCCACGTGGCTTTTAAGGTTGTTGACGTGACTGTGAAACTCTATCCTATAGTGCTAGAATTTCTGTTTGCGAGAATTCGATTTCGTGAGAGAGGCAGGATCCATCTAATCAAGAGATTTCAAGCATATTCCTTGTATTATTTTAGGACATAAATTATTTAATTATATTATTTTTAAGATCTTATTTGTATTAACTTTGTCTAAAATTATTTATGGATAGATATCTCTTTATATATCTTTTTCAAGTTGTATTCAAACCAACTCTTGTTATATTAAAATTTTTATAATAGAAGGAATTGTGATAAAAGTTAGGTGGCCTAGCTTTGGCTAACCATCATATATCTTTTAAGTCGTCTATAAGCAATTATCATTGGGAATTTAATCAAACAGTCCATAATTATTCTTTAAGGATTATTAAATTAAATTCAATGAATTTTATGCATGGATTAGACATAAGTCTCATTAGGAATATCGATAAGATCATTTTTTTTTTGTGTGTGTGTATATTAGGGTGCATTTAAATAAGCTTCTACTTCCTATTTTTCTACTTTAAAAAAAAAAAAAAAAAAAAAAAATTTATAGTGAAAAAATTTTGGTAGTCACTTTTAAAAGCTGAGGAAGTAAGAATTTTTTACTACCTCAACTTGCTACCTCAACTTTTAAAAGTAACTATCAAATTTTTTGCACTCAAAACTTTCATATTTTTACTTTTAAAAGTAAAAAAAAAAAACAGGAAGTAAAAGCTTATCCAAACGGGCCCTTAATGTTTGTACGTATTTGCACAAGTTAATAAAACAATGGGTCCACTAAAATGCATTCTTATTTCTTCCAAAATGTTATTTAAATGTCATTTCCTCTTTAAAACATGGGACCTGCATGCTTTGGAAACAACTAAAGTTTTCAAAGCTTTTAACAATTGAAAACATTTTTTCTCTCTCTCTTTTTGTTAGGGGGTGTTTGGTGGGTACTTTTGTGACAATGAAACCACATTATATTTATTGTGCTTAATTCACACTTCAAATACAATTAATTTACATCAATGTGACAGAAGTAATCTCATTCAAAGATGCCAGCTATTTACTACCTTAGTTGAAGAGAATTTCCTCTATAGGCTCCAACCTTTGTGTCCTCTAGTTTTAAAGATTCCAGCTAGTTCAACCATATCTAGAATTATGTGTGATGTTGTCTCCTTCTCAAGTTTTAGATTTCCAATTAGAGCAAGGATGCTTTTTGCACAATGAGTTCATCCAATATGATGGACTACAATCACAAAAAATAATGGTGGGTTATAAAATAATAGTGGGGTCTATATCTACTAATGATAAATAGAGTGTCTGTTATTACAGAAAGTAATTACGTACAGACTATCACATTCTCTTTTTTCTTTACATAGTTTATAAATAGTTAGAAATTGAAAAGTCGAAATGGAAAATAGTGAAGAAATTGTCGACTAACAACCAATCACAATTTTAAAAAATGCGTGATATAGTATCCACATTCTCTTTTTTTAACAATCAAAATGGAAATCTCTTTTTTCCTTTGCATAATTTTAAAAATGGGCATAAATTGTGCAAAGGAAAAAAGAGATTTCTATTTCGATTTTTTAAGAAGGTAATTTTTTAAATAAAGAGGGGTGAAATAGGAAAATAAAACAGGGTAAAATCTTAAATAATATTTTAAGAAGGTAAAAAAAATAAATAAGAAGAATCAAAATTGAAATTAAAACAATTGGTATATATACTAACAAATTCAAAAATAAAAATAAATTGAAAAAGTATAAATTGACTTCTCTTGGACCCTCCTGCTGGCCAACAACGCTATTAGTCTACTAGATAAGAAAATCATATTATAAGTTCTATTAAAAATTGGTCGGTGAGAGGAGGTGGAAAGTGAAAAGATTTGAATGTCTTCTCATTTTTCCTGTATTGACAGGTACTAATTATTCAAATAAATAGAGCTAAAATAGTTTCTCCTATATGCCGGACAAAAAAACAAGAAGAAAGGGAGTCCTCACTCCATAGTTATCAGAATCGGATCAAATATGGACTCAGTCAAAGTACCGATTCATTGATCTAATCACTGGATTAATGGTTGGACCACTTAATTATAAAATATATATTATTTTAAATATATTTGATATTTTTACAAGTATATGAATGTAATAAGGTTATATTTTATAGATTGCATTATAATAACAAGTAAAGTATAGCCTAGTGGTAAAGACTTCCATTCTCTTCATACCGGGTCAAGGTGGGTTACTTCGATTTTCTTCCTTATCCGGTCTAATAATAAACCCAAATAGGTTAGGAATTCGGTTCACTGGTCCAACCGGTTGGTCCAGATTTGATAACTAGGTTTCACACATCAAATTGAAAAATCTATCCCTTTTAGAGCAACTCCAATGCATCCTTCATGAGAGGAGCCGAAGCCTTTTTTTATTTTTAAACTAAAAGTCCAAAAATGTCTGCTTTAATGCATTAGCCAAATATTTCTTCAAAATTAGCTCTACCTCTCTATCTTCAAAATGCATATGAATTTATGCTTGATGGTAAGATAAGATAGAGATAGTTTGCCAAAAAATAGATTTAAATATTTAATACATTGAAGAACTCTATATAAAAAATAACTTTAAAAGGCCAAAAATGGCTTTTAAACTTCTATACTTTTAACCTTTCTATAGAATTAAAGGCAGTAAAAATTTGCTCCGCTGTTAAATTTGTGATGTAAGAGTTTGGTAAAACAGATACTATAAGGGTAAATAAAAGATTCCCTTTTCATGAAAAGCAGAGCAGAGGGAGAGAAGCAGTTGGGATTGGTGGAGGCTGAGCTGAAACCCAACAACCCAAAATAGTTAAAATAAAAAAAACAGAGACTTTAAAAAAAGTCACTGTGTGCTTATCCAAAAAAAAAAAAAGTCACTGTACTCTCGCAACTGTAGAGTGAAAAGAGTGCATACTATCAACTCTACCATACTAGTCTTGGTACGGTGAGACTCCGGAATGGGTCCCACGTACGGGTAAAAGCCCATGACAATACTTCCTCGGCCCTCGGCCCAGTAAATTCGGACAGTGGGCCCACTTTTCACGCGGTTTTACGTCCTTTGCTGAGTCCTCAATTTCTTCTGATTCTCGCACCCTTCTTTATTTTGTTTTTTTCCTCTCTATGAAATTTCCATTTTCCATTTTTTTAAAAATAAAATAATATTAAATAAAAAGGATGAGAGTCGTTTCTGTCTCTATGAAATTTCCAATTCCCTTTTTTTTTAAATTAATAAAATAAATATTAAATAAAAAGAATAAGAGTCCAAAAAGCCACAGCTTGAGATTGAAGCAAAGCTGCATGGGTCTGGTATTTTCGTTTACCTTTGAGATTAAAATGTTCAAAGTACCCTGAGCTTTTTGAGAAATTACATTGTAGAGTTGTCAAGAGAGAAGAGACGCCCAGGGTATTTATGTCCAAAAAAGTTGAAAGGTGATTGGTTGGTTTGTGGTAAAGGATGGAGTATCATGTGGGTATCCTTTTACGAAGACCTCTTTAATTAGTGTTTGAAGGACTAAAAAGCCACTGCCAAACCTATTTTTTGCTGTAAATTTTTTTTTATATATTTTTGTAAGAAAAATGTTAAAAGAGATTTGATAAATTTAATTATTATTTTTAATCGGTTGATTGATGCCGTAAGTGTTAAGTTTCCAACTTAAATTCTAAATTGATTGGTGAAGGACCTATACAAGTATACGAATTTATAGCAAATTTTTTATTTGAACGATGTGAGATAGGGTGGATTCTTCTACAGTAATAATAAATTAGTAAATCAAACAAATATTGAGTTTCTTTCGTCTCAAACTTAGAAGAAAATTTTACCAAAAAACATTAATTTTTTTGAAAAAAAAAATATAATAATTTAATTCATTAATATTCATTCATTAGTGTTAAGAGACATGTAGTAGAGATACGATTTTGTCTTTCTACAAAATATATATTTATAATATGGAACTCGCGTGCAATGCACGCACAGTCCTAATGAGCCAAGCACACTCAGATCCAAACTATATATATATATATATATATATATAAAAAGAATAACGATTGCAATATCAACCAATAAATGAATTTTATAAAAATATTCCGTGCATATAACAATATTTAGTTACCCACGTGGCATGCTAGAGATGCCTCAAAATTGGCAAAGGGGACTAGTTTCTACTACATAATTTAACCAAGAAGCATGATTATTATTATTTTTCTTGCTATATATAAAATGAAAGGGAATTTAATAAAATGACTAGAAAAAATGGCTTGTTTGGACATCTCATGGAAATTAAATGATTCCATTAATTTTCACATATTAACTGAAGTTGAAAGAGATCAGCTAAGAAAATTAAGGCTTCTACTGTGAATAATAATATAAGATTACTTTTAATATTTTCTTGAAACATTATTATTTTAAATTTTTATAATGAGTTGTGATGATAGTTATCATTTTATGTTGAAATCGCATTCATAATAGTAATTGAGTAATGCGATATATCCCAGAAAATTATCCCAAATCAATCATATAATTCATTTATTATTAATTAATGAATTTGCTAAAAAATAGAAATATTAGATCAACTGCTACATCATTTGAGATACATTTATGGGACAACATTTTTGGGAGAAATAACATTTTCCATAATAATTTTGTGTACAAAAGTACAACTAAGATAATTCAAAATTAAAAAGAACATCAAAATTCATTCTTAAATTCTGAATTTTTTTTTTTTTTTTTTTCTTTTTCAAATGAGGAAGCTTGCCAAGGCAGAGAGACCTTTGGACTCACCTTGGGGAGTAAAATCCCGGATACACAGCACCACTCGCCAGCACCATGTATAGGGCAAAACAAGGCCCTAGTGTGGAATCGAAACCAAAACCTCTATAGTAATTGTTGTAATTTTCTTAATTTTTTTGACATTTATTAAGATTTAAATCTACATTATTTGTATTATAATAATTATAACGTAGATTCAAATCTTATTAAATGTTTCTTTTTTAAAAAAAAAAAAATCAAGATAACTAAATTCATTTTGTAAATTTCAAATGGATAAAATGCACTGACCTCACCTGAGGTTTGACATAATTGAAGGAACGTCTCCTAAGTTTTGAAAAATTTCAATGACTCCCCGAGATTTGTGTTGATGTGCAAATACATCCCTTCCGTAATATTTTTTGTAAAAAATTAATGAAAATTGCTGACATTAGCCAATAAATTTCTAAAAATGCCAAATTTGTCCTTATTGTTACTGGCAATTACCTCCCCGATGTTTGACATAATTACAGGGACCTCCTCCAAGATTCAAAAATTGCCAACAACCTCCTAAGATTTATTTTTATGTTTAAACACCTCCCTTCTGAAAGCTACTAACATCCCTGTAATTTTTTTGAAAATGTCTATTTTGTACTTACTATTGTTGGATGCATGAAAAGACGAAACTGACCTCAAATTTAATTAAATTTAAAATTTTGACCACCAGTATATAGATAGTGTAAAAGTCTGATATTAACCTCATTAAAGTAAGCAAAAGACACATACTTCAAAATAGACTCCCTTATATAAGACGAGCGTGAATTTTATAAGAAATTAATCTAACTCAACGATCATTTTTTCAAAATCTATTTTACAATTGGCTATTTGGATGTAATTTTTTATAAATTTATCTATAATTATAGTATTACCAATGAAAATGTAATGTAAATACCGATCCAATTGTAACTTTTGAGGAAGTTACAAAAATAAAATCTCTTTTATATTAATCATAGTTGGCAATAAAATAAAATAAAATATTCAAACTTTGGAGATCAGTAATTTTTTGTTTCAAAGCCAAATTGAGTTATTCAAATTATTATGGAAAGCTCATACATTCTACTTTGGCACCCGTAAGGTGATGTACAATATCTCCCGCAAAATCTTATAAAAAAACAAGCTCAAAATATTTAATTCACCAAATTTTTACAATATTTCTGAAACAAAAATATTACAAGCCTTCAAAGTTAAAGAAAAGAAATTACATTTGACTACATAGAAGACTTGGATCATATGTGAAAGATATGGTCCTTCAAAGTGAGTTTGTTAAATAGCGAAGGTTTTTGTAATTTTGCCAAATCTTAGAGGAGGTTGATGCTATTTACATTTGCAAAGAAATGAGAGTATTTTAGTCATTTTACTTATCTATTGAAGGGAAAGTAACGGTAATGAGGTGTTACAAATAAATATAAATCTCAGAGGATTGTTAGAATTTTTCAAAATCTAGGAAAGGCTCCTATAATTACGTCAAATCTCAGAAAAGGTAAACATATTTTTCCCATTTTAAATTCATATTCCGATAAATATGACTTCATAAGATTAATTACAACAATGCAGTCTCAAAACAAAGATTAACTATCTCATATTTCAGCCTATTAGTTTGGTTAGCTCCTCTGACTTACAGACCAAACAAAAGTAACATTTAAAAAAAATGAAAAAGAGAGAAACAACACCGGGATGATCACGTGCGTGGCACATGTAGCCCTACATCAGGTGATTGAGACGTATATCTCTGTCAAAAAGGCCAAAAGTAAAATAAAATAAAGTAAAAAAAGAAAAGATAAAAAAAAAAGAAAAAAGCAATTAATGCAGAGGGAATAGATCTGAGAAGGCATTAATTGCACAGTAAAATTTCAGACCCTTGGTCCTGTGATTCCCCCCTCACCCTCCCTCCATAAGTAGCCCACCTTCCTCCCTCTTTCCTCTCACCTCATCCCAATCCAATCCAGACGCCTCCCCTTATCTCTCTCTCTCTCTCTCTCTCTCTCCGTCGCTGAAATGGCTCGCTGTAATCTACTCTACATTGTTGCTTCACTTCTCTCATTTTTTACGGTGGTTAACGCTCGAATCCCAGGCGTTTATACTGGCGGAGAGTGGCAGGGCGCCCATGCTACTTTCTACGGTGGTAGCGACGCCTCTGGAACTATGGGTACTGTCCCTTAGCTATTTAACTCCCTGTAATCTTTTACGAAGTTTTTTCTTTCATTTGCTTCGAATGAGGCATTATAAGCTAGTAAATCCACGATTGCTCTGTTTTCTTTTGCTGTGGATTGAAACCATTGCTAAGTCCGCCATCATTCACTTGTTAAGAAAGTGCAAAAACCCACATTCACTTCTTCATTTTGTTCAAAAATCTCACGGCGCTCATCTCATAGTTTGCATTTTCCCGCTAAATATTGCAAAATCCTCACGAATCTCTGTTTTACAGTACTAATCTTACCCATTTCTCTTTGCAAAATCAATCGCATATACCTCACTTAAACATCACAAACCCACTTAAAACGGTGCGTTTTCGAATAAAACCCTAATGGGCTATCTCGTGATTTGTATGTACAGGTGGTGCTTGTGGCTATGGCAATCTCTACAGCCAAGGCTATGGCGTGAACACAGCGGCACTTAGCACGGCGCTGTTCAACAACGGGCTAAGCTGTGGCGCTTGCTTCGAGATCAAGTGCTCAGACGACCCCAGGTGGTGTCATTCTGGCAGCCCCTCAATCCTGGTGACGGCCACAAACTTCTGTCCACCAAACTTCGCTCTTCCAAGTGACAATGGCGGCTGGTGCAACCCTCCTCGCCCACACTTCGACCTCGCCATGCCCATGTTCCTCAAGATCGCTGAGTACCGTGCCGGAATCGTCCCCGTCTCTTTCCGCCGGTGAGTCATATTTTTTAGTGTTATTTTTCGCTTTGTTTTGTCTTGTTTGACGCTTTGTGTGTCAGATCCCGGTCTCAGTTCTATACTTGGCAATGTGAGTGCGTCAGTTCTTCCGTTACAACTTTTTCGTCTATTGATGGAAATGCCCTTTTAGTTTTCATTTATTACGTTATGAGATTTTCTGTTTGGTTGCCAAGAAACTAGAGGAGAGAAGAAAAACCGAAATTTATCTTTTTCGTACCTTCAACTTAAACAGTTAAACTCCTCCTAACCTCACACCCCCTAATTTGTTTGGCGGAGTTAATATTTTTTTGCCTGGAAAATTGACTGCAGAAAATGCAGGAGATTAATTTCAAAACCTGTTCCTTCCCATGCCGAATCTTTGCAGTTTTGGTTGAGAAATAATGCGAATCCGTTCAGGCTCAATGTCGTTTACCTTAACAAAGCAAACCGTTTTTTGGAAACATACGGCGGATTGTATTCGCATCTTTTCGGCGCAAAAGACCAAACTAACCTCACTCTTTAAAAAAACCTAAGTTCTTTTCTCTTCTTTTTCGAGGGCCTTTAGGTAATTTAACGCAAGCAAAAAACCCCGCGTAATTTGAAGTAAATTTAAGGGCAGTATAGTAGTTTCTGTCTTTTGATTCTACCCGGGAAATCGGGATTGGCTCAGTGCTGTGAAAATCAGAGAATCGAAGACATATGTCACGTTATTCCACGCGGGTGTTGGGTCAGTTCGGTGTGGGCTCAGCACACAGCTCTAGATAATCACCGTGATTACCGGAAATACCGGTCAACCTTGGGTTTATCAGCGGCCAAAAGTTCGCCTGCCACTCTCACAGTAACTAATTCTTTAATATTAATTGTAATTATTTTTTTTTACTGCACAGGGTACCGTGCCGAAAAGTAGGAGGGATCAGGTTCACAGTTAACGGGTTCCGTTACTTCAACCTAGTTTTGATCACCAACGTCGCTGGGGCAGGCGATATCGTGCGCGCGAGCATCAAAGGGTCAAAAACTGAATGGATGAGCATGAGCCGCAACTGGGGCCAGAACTGGCAATCAAATGCAGTGTTGGTGGGCCAGACACTTTCATTTAGAATCACAGGCAGTGACCGTCGCACCTCTACATCATGGAACGTGGCACCAGCTCATTGGCAGTTCGGTCAAACCTTTTCCGGAAAGAATTTCCGGGTCTGAGACATTATAATTTCTTAAAATTTCCCGCCTTCAATTTTCTCTTTTTTCTCGGGAAAATTTTGAAGTGCTGGGGTGGGGGGAGGAGTTTTAAAGTAAAATAGACGAGTGAAATGGGGCTTTAGTAGAATTAAAGGGAAAAATGGGCTTGAAAAAGTGATAGGGTGTAGGAAGGGGGGGTGGGGGTAGCTTTTCTTTGTTCTTATTTTCACTTTCTTGACTTTTTTGGGTGACGACGGGTGGTGGTGTCGCTGTTGTTAGTGGAGCTGGTGAAAGTTAAAAAGAAACCGGCAAAAAAAGTGTAGATGCTGAAGCGGCTGCAATAGAAAGACATGTAGCCCGCAGCTCTCATAATATATTATTTCATCTTTACTCTAATATATATATATATATATATATTTGTGATATTTTTACTGCCTTTTATTTATAAGTTGTTCCCCTTCTAATTTCTGTATAATTTTGTTTTTTACTTACAACAAATATTTACAAAATTGCTTGAATGGGTCTCGAATAAGTTCTTGTTGGTATATTTGTGCTCAAGTGGATTAGTGTCATCTTACAATCAATATCTTAAAGATATTAAGATTGGAGTTTTGTCCGGTCCTACACTTGATACATAATGTATATATTTGTGTCATCACAAATATATATACATAATATATATATATATATTTGTGATATTTTTACTGCCTTTTATTTACAATCAAATATTTATATATATATATATATATATATATATATATATATATATATAAAAGCGCAAACCCACTGCATGAGACTTATTAATAAAATTTTATTTACTTAATTATAATTGTATAAAATATATTTTGATCATATGATATTGAAGTTTGATCTTAATTAAATTTATAAGATTAATATACAGTATATATCTAAATAAATAAGAATGGTAAAAAATATTAAGGAAATTGAAGAGCTTCGATCTAGTAGATAAAAGAGCTTCGATCTAGTAAGCATATATATGCTTACATAAGCGATGTTAGTATGAAACCCATAGACAATTGTAGAAGGCATATTTTGAAAAATTGACCGTTAGATTATATATTATTCTTATGGATGTCATGCATGTCAAAAATCATGGTGATTCAATATCAGAAATTCAAAATATAACAATTGAAAATAGTGACTACTAAAAATAGTCAAAATTTTTTTTTTTTTTTTTTCAGTTGCATTTCTGAAAACCAATCATTGGATCACTGTGATTTTTGGCAAACATGACATGCATAAGTACAATATCTCATCCAACGGTCAGCTTTTCAAAATGTGCATCACACTATCACCTATGGACTTCATGCTAAGATAAGCTTATTTAAGCATACGCTGACTTGATCATTTTATACGGAGTTCTTTTCTTATGAGGACATCACCACATAAGCTTATGTGAGGACTTAGCTTTTTAGCCATATAGGATAGATATTTAGAAAAATCGATTGTTGGATTGAATAATGCCAAAAATCACAGTGATTTGTGACGGTCGATTTCGACAGTTTTCAATGATAAGAATTTTCAATCTGTATTTTGAGATGTTGACATCTAATCATTGTGGCTTTTGACATAGGCGATATCCATAATAAGAATATTTAATCTAACGGTCAATTTTTCAAAATACATATCCCATAATTAATTGAAAGCCTCATTCTAACTTTCAAAAAAAAAAATTTAGCATACATGCACAGAATCAAAACTTTATATATTATAATATTTTATAGAATACCATAAATATATATCCAGTTTTTAATTTTTAATTTTTTTTTTTTGAAAGGTATATCCAATTTTTAACGGCAGAATAGTTTTACAATTTGAAATATCATCATGCAGTATCACACTTCTTTAGCAAAAGATAACCTACACTACTCAATAGTTTTAGTGTGCAGGTTAAATTAGAGTGGAGATCTTTTGTCTCACTTTTTATGTACCACTCTTTATCCCTTCTCACAAAAGTCTACATTGAAATTATAAATATAAATATTTATTAAAAGGTGAGATTTTCAAGATGAACTTTTGTAAGAGGGGACATGGAATGGTACATAAAAAGTGGGACAGAAGATTTCCACTCTAATTATTTTTGAGTAAAGTGAATTGCTGGATTTTTGAGTAAACAAAATTTATAAATAGGATATATGGGTAAATACCCCTAAAAATAAAAGAATCCATGTGGGCTCCCGAGACGATAAAATTTTACGGTGAGTCGGGCATGTAGATCCGATCATAGACATTAGTGTATTAGACCTCACATGAACATGAAAACACAGAGTCTTTTTATTATTTTTGGCCGGACACATATGCTTGGCTCACACAAATACACAATAATTTGTAGGTGAATGGCCTAAAACAAACTTCCTCTATCCTACAAGGATAAGCCTTTTATTTTTTTTGACTGTCCTAAAATAATATGAAGTAGTCCATTTTGAAAAGTCAAATTATATTTCTTTTAATTTTCTCATATTATCCTTTATTATTCCAAGAAAGTCTTGACATAACACTAAATACAATTGTAGAAAAATGATAGTTTTGAAAATAAAAGGTAAAAATGATCACAAATCAATGCATTAATGAGTTTTCTTAATATGCGTGTATTTTGGAAGAGACCTATTTTTATAAGACATGGGGAGTAATAGATTTTCCCATTTTGACTCTTGAAGAGGGTAAAATCCAACCACTCCTTAGGATACGACACGTGTTTGATCGGGTATATCACGAACGGATCGGATCGGGTGACGGGGCATATCCTCAAATGATCAGATTTGAAGTGGTTCGGATCGATACCATGGTACCCCGAAGACATGACCTGATTAAGAGAACGAGAAGGGGATCCAATAGATAGGGAACAATCTCTCTCGTAACCCCGATCTACATTAAGGCAGTGCATGCCGATCAGTTAGACTTGACAATAGCACAGTATAACAGATATCTTGATGTACTTTCTCATGATTATAAAGTGCATTTGACACCAAACCTAAACGTGGGAAAGGTACGAAATGATTACCTAGGTAAGGTCATTCTTAAATGGCCGATTGAACTATTCACGCAAATATTAAATATGATTAGAAGTAAAAGGAATGAGTTAGGTGACTAAACCATTGAGGTGATCACCACCGTACGAATGTCATATCACTCCGACACCTACATAAAAGCTCAACTCAAAGAGAGGAAGGTACGTTCTCACACCTTTCATCTCTTATATCATCTTCATATTAACTCCGGCTACTAACTTAACCGTCAGAGTTTAATAGGTTGGCACCACACCGGTAACCTTCATTCAAAGCATCATTCTAGTCGGATCTTCACACGTTCGATCCATTTCCCATAAACCATATTTTGACTTCATCAACTCCTATACAATTTTCTTGGTAGTTTGGAGAAAAAACTAAATAGGCTTTTGAACTACGCAATGGATTGATAGCCTTCTTCGTGAACCTTCCTTATGTAGAAGTACTGAAGTCAAGTCAATGTTATGCAAGTACACAAGTCACATCAATTGCAACTATTTGAACAATATATTTTAAAAAACCAATGGTTGAATTTGATATTATTTTTATATATGTCATGTATATATATGTCATGCAAACAATAGTCAATGTCGGTGTGAAAAAACATAAATGATACATTACATGATGGTGTATCGCCATGGATGAGTATGTTGTTGGTCTCTAGCCGCAACATAATCATTCAAGTTTCTGTTGGTTTGGAACTCCGAATATGACCCATCCTTAGCCTGCCTCGCCAGAACTACTGTCAGCACTAAAGACAGTATGAGTGAGAGAGAGAAGAAAAAGAGAGGAGAGAGAAAGAGAGAGGTGCATTGCGTTCATGGTAACAAAGCATTGTGAAGAAGGCAATGCAAATGCATTATAGAGACGTCCCACATGTCGGTGGAAGACCCGAAACAGCATGTGCGGCTCTACTGGCATTGAGTTGTTTTTGTCCCCCCCATTCACTCCTTTTCTCCTCCTACACAAAGTTCTCTGTGTGGTGCTCTGTTTTTTTTCAAATTCCTCTGCCGTCCCTGCTTTTATTAGAGCAAGGTAACATTAATGTTTCACTCTTTGTGATCATATGGGTTTGATTTTGGCTCATTTATTTTACTAACAAATTTAAATAAATATTTTCTTAAGCTGGTTTCGAGCAGTTTGATTATTTAGACTGTGAAGTATTAGTGAATTTATCAAACTGAGTAGTACTCTACATGAATTTGGTTTAACAAATTAACTCGATCAAAAAGGAGGTTTGAGCTTAGCTTGTCATCTTATAAGTGGCTTCCTATAAACTTTTACAAACTGATCTTAAATCAAATTCGGATAATTTTGTTTATCCTACAACTCTAACAGTTAGATTTTTTTTTTTTTAAAAAAAAAAATGGTTTTATTGTTATTTTATGTAGAAAACTTAACAAATTTACAAAAATAAAGAATTTGTTGAGCAACGGTAAAATAAAAACGGACTACATTTATTTTTATATAGCTAAATTTTTAAAATTTCCAAACTATCCCTTAAATAAACAAAATTCATTGTGAGATATATCTACCATGCTCACAACTTATTCAAATTGGTTGATTTATTAAATAAACCTTGTTAAATTATATAAAAATGTCAATAAATTTCATACAATTCAAGTGAATAAACAGCACTTCTTCTTTGAATGTTATTGTCATGACAATGTGTCATTCCATTGCATTTTCACACTACCAAATGCAAGATGAAATAACAGGCTGTCAATGTCTCATTTTACTAAATGTTCATCCTTACTTCACACTCCCCATTGGGCAATTTGGGCTCACAGTCAAGCATCATCATCAATGTTTGCCACGTGCCTTACTGTCATTTTTTTCCTGACCTTGCTGTCATTGACATTGCAATAAATTGGCAGGCCTTTTAGATGTGGGGCAATATTGTATAATTTGTATAGGTACCCTAGATATGGGAAAGGGCTATTGAACAGGGTTTCTCTCTCCTGTTTCCACAAACAGCTTATGGATAATTTTTGTTTGAAGCCAAGTAGGCCTAATTAATCAACCCATTAGGAAGCATATATACTCTTAGGGGAAGGAGTGACCTATTGGCTACTGACCCTGTTTGTGTTTTATAGGAATGACCAGATGGGAATGGACCAATCTCATTTTCGAAAATAAAATTTTTAGAAGTAGAATGCTTTGGGTTATTCAAATTTTTTCAAAAATAAAATGCTTTGGGTCATTCTCATACCAATGCATGGGCACACCATAAATGCTCACATGGGTATCTCATTCCCACAAAACTTCATTTCTCAAACGTGATTTTTTACTGAAATTACAAGCTAAATGCAGTAACCAGTCAGATCATTTGTCCATTCCTACATACCAAAAGTGCTCCAAGGGTTTTCATGTATCCAAAGAGTAAAAAAATTATAAAAAAGGGTTTAATTACACTTTTATACCCTGTACTTTGGGGTGTTTTTCAATTTGTTCCCGATATAATTTTTCTCATTTTCATACCGTATAAATTAAAAAATTTCAATGAAGGACAAATTGGAGACGGGGAGTAAGTAAGTGGACAGAAAACTGGTGTGAATTAAGCGATAGCCACGTGCATCTTAACTGGCAAACATGTTGGAGATAAAAGTTCCGTTCGAACGGTTAAATAAGTTGTTTTAATGGATACCCCGTTAAACGAACAGAGATAAAGGTTCCTCCTAATCCACGCCAGCTTTCTGTCCACTTACTTGACGCTCGCCTCCAATTTGTTATTCATTGAAAAAATTTAAATTATATAAATATGAAATTAAGAAAATAAAAAGTATAGAGAGACAACATTGAAAAACACCCCAAAATAATATTTTATTAGCACAATAAATCTTAAAGGTTGTAGTACTCCAAAAGACTCCATCTTCATAAAACCAAAATTAGATAATGACCTTTCCCTTCATGAGCATGGTCATACTATTATGCTTCCCAAGAATATGCTGAAAATATATACTGGAACTCAACCCTAACAAAACCAAAGCAGCAAGATGAAAATGGTCCTGCACCACACCCCTCTCTAGACCCATGGCCAAAATGGCCCCTGTTTTTTTTTTTTGAAATTCTGAGTCTCTATGATTCAGACATAAGGTAACAATAGGCCGGTGGTAGGTTCTGTTAAGATAACTGTTTGAGCCTCCAAAAAGAGCAAAAGCTCTGTCCGGTTTGTAAAATAAAGAATGGTATTTATACCTTATCATGTCCATAAAAACTTTCGGTTAAGGAAAAGGATTGGGGAAGGAAGGTGGGGTGGGACCTCTTTTTTTCACATTTGCTTTCTTACACCAATTTTGGTCTTAGACAAATGCAACTGGACTTGAAATTATTCTTTGGGATATATGTTCTTTCCAAGTAGTATTTTACTAGAACCGTTCTTTTTTTTTACCAATGGGTATTATGGAGAGAGAGAGAGAGAGAGAGATGGTAATGGAATTTGAATAAATACCATAGCAATTGATCTCTAGTTCCAAGTTGGGAATCTTTAGCTAGTGCCTAATTCTCAAGTTGTAGCCAAATTTATGCCTAATGCTTTGTTTGGTTGCGAGCTTCACCCAAGAGGTGGGGATGAATGAAAACCAATAAATCTTATTATTAACTAAAACATTGATGCAAGATTTCTACGGATGGGATTTTAAATCTTTTTGTAATTAACTATTTTTCTCCGAATAAAACTGATCGATCTATCAACAGTATGATGTCTTTCTCATATTAGGATGAATGACACTCACCTGAATTTAAAAAATAAAAATAAAAAAGCCCTGTGATGTGCTGTGGAAATTTTGTTTTATTACTTTCATTATTACAATAAATTTATTTAGTTATCTATTTATTTTAGTTACTACAATCCCAACATGTTATTGTCTCAGATCAATTAATCGGCCCATGGACAATTTTAAGTGGAGAGCGGATGTTGACACACCCTGGAATTATAAGTCCACCCCCTCTAATTTTGATTTTTTACCGTTTTATGAAAACATACATTGTTTTTAAGAAAACTAGCCGCGTAGTCCACTAGAAAACATCATTTTGAACAACTTTGTAGAAGAAAGTTTTTCCAAAATATCATTTAAGTAGACTTTTTTGACCATTTATTATTTTTACAAAATATTTCGTAAAAAATGCCAAAAAGTCTGCTTAAATGATAGATTTTGGAAAAACTTTCTTCTAAAAAGTTGTTCAAAATGATGTTTTCTAGTGGACTACGTGGCTAGTTTTCTTAAAAACAATGTGTTTTTTCATAAAACGGTAAAAAATCAAAATTGGATGGGGTGGGTTTATAATTCCAGGGTGTGTCAACATCCCCTCCCTTTTAAGTGAACATCAAATGATCAAGTGATGGGCTGTATCCAAGGCTACTAGACCATAACAATGAGGGGCCAAGGTTTGGGCCTCTTTCAATGTTTGCTTGAATGGACTTAAGCTCTGAGCCTTCTCATGGGCTTTAGTAATAGGGACTTGGCGTAGGCCGTAGGGGCACAATAAAATATTTAAAATAGGAAAAGATTAAAAAGAGAATTTTTACAATACGCCGTCTGTGGGAATCGAACCCACGACCACGTGGTTAAAAGCCACGCGCTCTACCAGCTGAGCTAAGACGGCTGATGGAGTATAAATGCAATTTATTATTTTAAAGATAAGACAAATGAATAATATTAGGAAGATTAACAATTTCAGTAGTTATACTTAATTAGTTATTTACTCCTCTATAGTCCAAAGAGGTAAAATATCAGTAACACAGAATTAAGAGACCCGAGTTCAAAAACAGTCTTTAATGCTAACATTTTAACAATTTCGTATTAAAAGCAATATAATGCAAATGGCTCACAACCAAACATAAATAAAAAATAATGTTAAATCCATTAATTGGATGTTTAACCCAATCATGTCTATCTTTAAATTTATTGACAATTTTGATCAGAAATCAAATATATCGGACGACTGTGATTACTTGATTATTCTACTACACACAAGCCATTGCAGGTATATATGTAGACATGATACAGGAAGGAAGGAATTCAGAAGCACTTCTAAGATGAAGTCTGCTTCCAATCTCCAAAATCATCTAACAATAAGCCCCATATATGATTAAGTTTAATATCCAGTGAAGTGGGTATCAAATTAAGCACTGTAGCAGTGCTCGTTTGGAATTGTGCATGGCCTGGCTTTCTGAGTAAGTTGACTATATGGACTGATATAGGAACCCATATGTTAATTTCTGATGGCTGGCCCGGCCATGGCTATAGGATTGTTACACATTAAGTAGGTTCAAGCTGGTTAATTAAGGTAGATGCTTCATGAGTTTTGTGCATCCTGATGCAGACCATGCACATGGCTCACCATTTTATGGAGCATTTGGATTGCCAACAGAATAAGATTTTTTTTAAAAAAAAAACAAACACTTTATTTTGGTGTCTTTTAAGGGAGCAACGGTGATTTTAGAATTTGTTGGGCGGTGTTAGAATTCCATGAAAATTGGTGGGTTGATTGGAAATGTCAAGATGATCTTGTCTTTGGTTTTATTTTTCAGGCAAATTCTATCGTTTACGTCTTCAAAAAAATGCCCAACTAGATGCAATGAATGCAACTTGTTGTTCTAATGGGCCCAGATGAATCCCAGAAGATACATCACTTCTGTTAATTTGAGAAGTGCTGAATATTTCATACCACTTATCAATAAGCCAATAACAGAGACCTAAGGTTCACTGCATACCATGCTCTAGGGCTGGCAATGGGCTAGGCTTTGGTTAGAGTTTTATTGAATCATGAATAGAATGTAGGCTTGAAGGCTGACCCAATATGATTGAACATTAGTTCCATTCCAGCCAAAGGAATGGCATTGTTAATTTGGTTAGAATTTTGGAATTACCATTATTGCTTTTGGAACACAAACTTTTTACTTTCAAAAACAAGAAAAATTCCTTGTATTAATATTGTTGTGCACAGTAGTTAATGGGCACAAAGACCCC
>JAESVK010000214.1:293071-320602 GCA_017140935.1 Hamamelis virginiana
AAGAGAATTTTTTTACTTTTAGAGCTCGCTTTTGATACCTTTTGTGCCCTCCCTTCCAAGGTTTATGCTAAGCAGGATTTTTTATTTTTTTTATTTTTTATTCATCAACCCTAAAATCATGCTTCTTTTTATTACAAACTAAAAAATTAAAAATTGATACATTTTAAACTATAATTAAAAGTAAAAATATTTTAAAAAATTATTAATTTACTATAATATGATAACAGGCCTTCTATTATAAGGTGACATCTATAGGGACAAATGAAATATATATTTTGAAAAACTGACCGTTAGATTAGATGAACTGTTTATAAATTTCATATTCGCCAAAAATCACAGTGATCCAACTGTCAATTTTTAGAATAAGAAGAGAAAAAAAAAAAAGGAAAAATTGGTGATATTTTAAGGGGGAAAAAAAAGTCACCATTTTTCACTATGACATTTTTTAAAAACTTTCAGAAACTAATTGTTAGATCACTGTGATTTTTTTACGAACATGAAATTCATAAATAGTTCATCTAATCCAACAGTAAGTCTTTTAGTTATAGAGGTCACCTTATGCAAATACTTAAAGTGCACCTAGTGGTGTATAAGTGGTCGGATCGGGCCGGGCTGGCACGTTAAAGAAGCGGGCAAACGGGCCAAACGGACTAGTGTCCATTATGCTAGCGGGCCGGATCGGGCCGGTCAAAACTTTCGAGGAGGTTGCCCAATCCGACCTAATTGACCTGTCCATTAAGCTAACGGATGGGACAGGCTAGGACGTGCCAAATGGGCTTGTCCATTGCTCGGACAAATGGCCAAACGAACCAAACAGATCAAATGGGGCAAACAGGCCAAACGGATCAAACAGGCCAGCCCGTTTATTCAATTTTTTAAAAATTAATTTTATTTTGAATTTTACAATTGTTTTCCCAACCAATATATATGTAAGACATCCATAATTATTTATTTATTATTAATAATTTAAACTTGATGCAATTTTGAAATGTTTAGATTTGCATCACTATGGTTAAGTACATCCCACCTAGGTTAGCATCCACTTAACCATCAATCATATGCATTATTACTCAACAACAAATTGAAAAAAAAAAATTACAACATTCAAATATACATTAATGAATGTGATAAAGCTTTCATTGCTCAATGTTCATATTTGTAAATTGAGACGCCAAATCATACTCCGGTGGAATTTGGTCTTGAGATCTTTTATCCGCTCTCTTCCAATCTGATATGCAAATTTGTGCTTCCAAACTCTCCGGCAGTAGTGAAGTCCTCCTTTCGTCCAAAGTCTTATTCCCTGCACTAAAAGCTGCTTCGCTAGCCACACTAGACACCGGAGTGGTTAGCAAATCACGGGCCATAATAGCAAGGACAGGCCATATCTTTGATTTATTTTTCCAATATTTGAGAATATCGAGATTTTCTCTCTCATCCTCAGCAAAATAGTCATCAGTATCAAAATATTTTTTTAACTCACTACGAGATGAAGTAGTCGCCTTTTGCTTACCTTTTGTATCAATTATTGTCCAAACAGGATTGAAATATTTTGAAGAAGGTGGTGCTCTAGGAGTTATTTGAACATTATTTCCATATTTTGATTCATAACTTTGATAAATACAATGGAAGATATTTTTAATATCTTCCATATTATACTTTAAATCATCAACCAAATTACCATTAATTTCATTCAATAATAGCTCTAGATTTTCAATCTTAACCCTAGGATCTATTATTGCTCCCAATATATATAATAGAGGTGGCTCTTGCCAATATTTTAAAAACTTACTTTCTATTTTACTACATGCCTCGGTGAACATGGGATCCGATCTAAAATTAAATAAAGTCAATGAAATATTAAATAATACAGTTATCATTAAATTAGATGTAGGATAGTAAACACCGGAGCATAAATTAGTAGAATTGTAAAAAACTTCTAAAAATGACATTAATTTATTAATTGTTTCCCAATCTTGTTCACCAATGCGATAATGGGCACTACATTTAAGAGATATATAATCACTAATTATAAGTTGATATTTTTCACAAGATTTCAACATAAGATATGTTGTGTTCCACCGATTTTTAGTATCGGTGACAAAACGTCTACCATTACAATTATATGGTGGATTTTTGCAAAATCTATCAAAATCTTCAATTCTAGAAGTAGAAGATGTAACGAACATAATACAATTTCTAACCAAGGTTATGAGATCATCAAAAGCTTCCAAGCCATCCTTAACAATTAAATTTATAATATGACATGCACATCTAACATGAAATAATTGAGAGGTAATAGGATTTTTCAAGTAACGTTTAAATAACTCAATAGCACTGGAATTAGCGGTTGCATTATCAAATGTAATGCTATAAATTTTACCTAAAATATTATACTCTTTAAAGACATCCATAATACTTTTAAAAATATTTCGAGCATCATAAGGATGCTCCATCCTTTTAAAAGCAATAATTCTTTTTTGTAATTCCCAATTTTCATCAATAAAATGTGCGGTAACAACAAAAAATCCAAGACGGTTTTTTGCTTTCCAACAATCCGATGTACATGCAATTGTAGTATTATATCTACTCAATTCCTCAATTAATTCAAGCTTTTTCTTTTCAAACAATTTCATTGTATCTCTTTTATTGGTGTCCCTAGAAACACCACGAAATTGAGGATTTATAAACTCTTGAACAAACTCTTCAAAATTTGGATTTTGGGCAAAAGAAAATGGAAGTTCCGACATAGCTATGAAAGTAACTAAGCCATTTCTCATGCGGGCCTCATTGTAAGTAAAATTACCTAAACTCCCACTACTAAAACTATGGTGTGATTGTTTAGTCGCCGTGGTGTTAGCATTGTTATGTGAAGCGCCAGTAGAGGGGGTCATGGGAATGTTGCCCTCAAAATGATCAAATTCATTAAATTCGTCGTTTCCATATCCCCCTTGCTCAAGGTCATATATTCTACGAGGGTCCATACTAATTTGATATGAAATGAACTAAAAATAAATGAAAAATTGGAGATGGAAGATGAAATGAAATGAAAATATAGTAAGAAATAACAATTAAATGCAACACACAAATATAATGTGACACAATTAATTGAAATTGGTGTTACAATTGTGACACAAACAATTTGTAATTTTAACAATTAAAATATATTGGAAACAAAAATAATTAGTGTGACACAATCAATTTGTAATTTTGACAATTAAAAATATATTGGAAACAAAAAATAAGTAGAGTGACACAATCAATTTTTAATTTGACAACTAAAAATATATTGGAAACAAAAATTATTAATGTGTCACAATCAATTTGTAATTTGTCAATTAAAAATATATTAGTTTGACACAATAAATGAATAATTGAAATAAATTACTAGTGATAGCTCAAACTCTTGGTTGCTTGAATTCTTTGATGGAAGCTTGTGAAATAGTAGAGCAGTAGAGCTTTGAGAGTGAACTTGAGAGCTTGAAAATGAACTTGGGAACTTGAGAGTGAGAATTGAGAGAGAAATTAGAGATATTGATTTTGGTAAGGATGAAAGGGAGGGGGTGGGGGTATTTATAGATTTTTTTTTTTACCAAATGACCATATTTGCTCTCAAAACTAGCCGTTATTTGAATGTTGGAGGGACAAAATGGCCATTTCAATTCATTTTACAATAATGTCCTTGAAAACTAGCCGTTTTTTGAATGTTGGAGGGGGCATAATAGTCATTTTGGCCATTCAAAGTTTGAATGATCATTGGAATTGTCTGACGGGCCAAACGGATCAAGAGTTTTTGGTTAGTTTGATATATGTGCCTCATTTAATACTGGCCTCAGGCCTTCGTCTCTAAAATGACTGATTCTGGTTATTCATTTTCCTCAATTTTGTAAGGGTGTATCTATAATTATGCCTCATTTGATAATGAATTAATGATATAGCTAACTTCACTAATCTGCCAGAAAGCTGGTATGGTATGAAAGAAAGCTTCAGGTTGAGGTCGATGCCTTAAGCAGCCGCAGCTTATTTGCATAATGCTGGCCTGAACTGGGGACCTGCAGATAAGAAACATTGAAATGGAAATACTTAAAAGCTATATAAATCCTTAACAGATAATTTCATAAATCATGATTTCATATGAGGAATCCATACATCCAACTCTTCTTCTTCACTAATACAACACATACAAACACTTTAAACATAATCACATCAGTTCTATAAGGAAGCAAATTCTCAAATAAGTGCAGTTACATTTTTCTCGATACTCTTGAAAATTATCGAACCACAAAATAGAAGTACAGAATCATCCACCAAGGCTTTACTGGTAAACCCTTCTTCCCCTTCTTTTTACCTCTTTACCCAACCTTTCTTCAACAACCCATCTTCAAAAACTCCTTTTTTTCATGTATAATAAATGTTCATAAAACTTCACATTCGATTTTATACATGTTCCATGACTCTCAGTGTAACCAGAAAATCTGTCAAACAAGGATTTTTGATACGTCAGCCATAAACACAAACTGTACACTGCTTGAACTACCATGGTTATAGTACAAAACCGAATTTGTGGAACTCTGTTCTGTATCTTGCTAAGACTCCTGTAAATATGGAAAGAAATTACTGATGCAACAAAAAATCTTCTCTCAGCCCTAGGTAAAAAGAGGTGAAGCAGATGGCCTGGGATAAGCAGTTGTTCCAGAAGCTTCCTCCGCACTCTTTCTGCAAGAGCCAGGTTCACCATTGATTTGACTAGGACGATTTACATGGTGATCTTTTTGAGTACTTTTCACTGTGTCTTTTTGGTCCTGAAGCTGCTCTAAAGCTGTTACCACCTCATCCATGCTTGGCCTGAACTTGGGTTCAGATGCAAGGCACTGAAGTGCAAGGTTAGCTGCCTT
Organism: Hamamelis virginiana; assembly: GCA_017140935.1. Classification (NCBI taxonomy): domain Eukaryota; kingdom Viridiplantae; phylum Streptophyta; class Magnoliopsida; order Saxifragales; family Hamamelidaceae; genus Hamamelis; species Hamamelis virginiana. Next base: position 297,964 of record JAESVK010000214.1, read on the forward strand.
TTGAGCCCGACCCATAGTGTACTGGCCTTCAAGACGGGCATCCAGAACACGAAAAAATTTACGTTTGTTTATCAAGTAAGGTTTTGCCCACTCCACTAGATTGTGCTGTCCTGATGGCCGATTCTTGTCTACTGCTCGGCGACCTGATAACAATTCTAGAAGCACAACTCCAAAGCTATATACGTCGCTCTTGGCAGTTAGATGACCTTCCAAATAAAAGACGCAATTAGTGATCAGGACACAGAACAATTCACAAGTTTCCTATAAATATCAATAATACAGAGCTGAATGCTGGAGGAGAGAAGTCGAGAACCTAGTACACATTAAACAGTTAAGAAGAAAAATTTTAAGCATTTGATGAATAAAGAGTGACCTTTCTATAATCCAGGGCAGGTTGGTTGAGAGAGGTTTATAAGAGTAATGTTCTGGAGAAGGCTGTCGCAGATATACTTTCATGAAGGCAGTTTCAATGAAATTGGTGGAGGCTTTTTACTTCTCTTTTTCTAGGTAAAGTACATTTGATTTCTATATTAAAGGTAATGGCATGCTAATTATACAGCTTCCTGAATGAGCTAAAAGGACTATGGGACTAAAGTAAAAGCCCTTCTAACAATAAAAATTGACACATAGATTGGGGGGAATTGGGCATCCACGGAAAGTGAATGCCTCATTGTTAATGGTGCCAATGCAAAAAAAAAAAATGGCAATCATAGTCGCAAATGATAGTGAAAATTGAAATGGTGGAGAAATCCTAAAATTGATCTGCACCATCATATGTACCACTACAAGTACAACTTGACTCAACAAAGCCTCAATCCCACCTAAAATGTTGTCAATTGCATAAATCTTTTTTCACCATTCAGCTCTATTACGGGTTGTATCTTCCATTAAATCTGTAACACGTGTCCTTTCTTAACACCTTTAACAAAATTGTTTTGGGCCTTCCACTTGGCCTTCCAAGTCACCCTTCCATACTTGTAAATTCCCAAGTCTTAAATGCACAAGATTAAACTTCCTCTTCTTATTACTTCTTATGAATGTGTTCCTTTCTTATTTTATCTTTTCTTGTAGTATCACTTATCCATCTTAAAATCCTCATTTCTGCTACCCTCATTTTCTAAACATGTTTCTTAATTGTCAACATTCAGTACCACAAAGCATAGTTAGTCATATTGTCTTATAAAATTTCCCTTTAACTTGATAGGTATTCTACTGCAAGACAGCACTCCAGATGCATTTCTACACTTCATCCCATTATTCCCTAATTCTAAGCAACGTCTTCCCCAATCTCTCCATCTTTATAAAAGAAAAAATTATCCAAAATGTCCAAAACAATCACTTTTAAATATCTCTGCCATCACTTTAGACTATTCCTCCATTTATATTTTTCATTTGACTAAATTTGGATTTTATATATTCTGTTTCAATATTACTTAACCTAAAACTTTTAAATTCTAGGGTGTCTTTCCATGATTCTAACTTAGAACTAACCCCTACTCTAATTTCATCAACTAACATTGTACTATCATTTGACGCTATAACACAACATTCTTGAATGGGCCAATTTAAATTGTAAGTTTATTATAACTTCAACTCTTGTGCAAAAAACTAGTGGACTGATTCAATTTTCATGGAAAGTCCAAACATGCCCTAATAGATTAACATGTAATTCAGATGCAATAGTTAGGTCTGGATTAAAAAAGGAAAAGAAAAGAAAGACAAAAAAGAGTACATTTAATTGAAATGTTATATCATTTGAAACACTAAAGCAGATGGAATGGAACAGGGACAGGTTCACATCGATCAAGGATTGTTTAGAGGAAATGACACGTGGATATAATACCTGTGGATAGATACTCTGGAGCAGCATACCCATGTGTCCCCATGACCCTAGTAGACACATGGCTCTTATCACCAGTTGGCCCATCCCTGGCCAACCCGAAATCAGAAAGTTTTGCATTGTAGTTCTGTGAATTTAAAGCAAAAAGGCATGGTGTAGCAAGTAAGTTTAAATTACCTCTAAAACTCAAAACATATTTCAATTGGAAGTGGGATAAAAGTATGCTATCCAAGTTACATACCGAATCAAGCAAGATATTAGAAGTCTTGAAGTCCCTATATATAACTTTTGTTTCAGCACCATGAAGAAAAGCAAGTCCCTTTGCAGCACCAAGAGCAACTTTCATTCGGATGATCCAAGAAAGTGGCTGGAAATAAGATCCTCCTGTTTCAACAATAACCTAATGCATCAATTACGAAATATATATCTATTGATAGCAATGAAATTTTCAATATATGATTTCTTCAGAAAATAAAAGAATAATAGGTCAAACTGTGGCCAACTAAAAGGATATAAATGTATAATATACTCACTCCTGAATAGATGATTCTCCATGCTGCCTTTCGGCATGAACTCGTACACCAAAAGCCGATGATCATCCTCTAAGCAGTAACCAATTAATTTCACAAGATTAGGATGATGCAGCTGCCCGAGATAGTTGATTTCTGCCTGTATGTTCAAAGGCACAACAGCAAATCAACTATTCAGCACTATTCATCCCATCAAAAATGTTATAAACATTAGGGCATCTGGATGTTGTAAATTTTCCAAAACCAATAATTGCCACTCCAAAAAAATAAAAAAGTATGGATGCTCTATCGGCCATGTCAATGAGATAGGCCACTTGCATCAGTCCAATGGTAGCATGGCGGATTGAAGACTTGAATAATTAATACCCACTTCATTTTCTTTCACAAATTTCCCCTACTCTACTGAGAAATTTGCAACAATGGCATAAAGCATATAGATACAATTCCCCAAGAAGATAAATCAGCTACTAAAAACCCCATAAAAGTCTTAGAATGGGGATTAATAATACTGACCAGCCATTCCTTGTGACCCTGGAACCCATCTTGGTTGAGCCTCTTCACTGCAATCACCATGCCAGTCCCAGGCTTCGTAACTGCAAGTGACTGTTCATCAATCCACCCCTTGAAAACTGAACCGAAGCCACCTTCTCCTAATACACTATCAGGACGGAAGTTTCGGGTGGCTGTTTTGAGTTCACCGAAGCTGAAGCTCTTCAAATTGGAAGACTCCAAGATCTCACCCTCACTCCTAGATGCTAGCGCTGCAGAAGTGGATGACACCTTGCTACTTGAACTACTAAGATCATTTCCATCTCTGCTAGAAGATTTCCAATTCAACCCCACTGCAAGCAAAATGCAATATAATTCCAAAGATTAAAAACAAAAAATTTTCCTTGGTTCATCACCAAACTTAATTTTTACTGCAGAACATCAAATTTCTCATTAATTGAACGAAAACAACAGCCTTAGAAATAGCTAAAATTTAGAATAAAAGTTTTATTAAAGCATCCAAAGAAGATAAATCACTCCCCAAGTTGTAAAGATATCATACCAGGAAACCCACCTATTATGCAACATCATTGAACAGGTCAAAACAAAGCAAATGTTTTTGGGGTTTATACAGAGAATATTACATGGAAACTTAATACCAATTAATAAATTTCATACGTGAACCCAGAATCATAAAGAACAAGTCCCAAGCAAAGCCAATTTCATCAAATCTACATCCACATAGATATACACACACACATAAATATATGGACAAATTCTCAAACAAATGAAGATTTCAGCCAGAATATACCCAAATTATCTACAAAGCAAAGTCCTGCAAATAAACCTTAACAAAGAAACATTAACCATCGCAAACAAGCCATGGAAGTTATACCATAGAAAATTAAACTCAAAAACCATGACAAAATCAAATGTCCAACACCGACACTGCGTAGATTACTGGGTTTAATCAATCAAACGGCAAACGCAAATCATCCAAAAATAAAAATATATATAGAAAAAAATTTAAAAAAAAAAAACCCACAAAGTGAGAGAGAGAGAGAGAGATGAAAATGAAGATTATGAGCAAAAAAAAGTGATCAAAATTACCCGACACACCGATACGATTGCTCCAGCAAGCCCCCATCCAAGCAGAACTTTAAGACAGAGTCTTCTAATACCCAGCTCGCATACAAATCAAACCAGGTCCGCTTCAAAAATCTGCAGATCTGAAGCGAACCAAAAGATTTTTCTACGGCGAAGGCCAAGTTAGGTGTCAATAACTCTCTTTGTCACTAAGTTGGTCACTTTGACTGGTCACTGGAGATATTGGTTGAAAATTAAACAGGAAAGATATGGAACTCAATTCGTACACGACAAAGCAAAGCTCAAGTCTTCCTTTCTGAGAGGATTATTAGGCTGTTTGTTTGGAATTTAGGAACTGGATGATTCAGCAACTGGGTTCTTCTACACATAACTTTCTTGGTTCTTCACTTTTAGTGGGTGTTTGGATTTTAGGATTGTGAAGAAGGAAAAAGAGAGAAAAAATGGCTTTATGATTGGAAGCCATTTTGGACCTTTGCCTAGCTGAAGACGGTTGACCCGCTTTCTAGCTCCTTGTCTTTTACCCCCCGAGTCCCAACAACAAATATACAGAAAGAAAAAGAGAGTAATTTATAAATATTGGTAAATTAAGTTTGTGTTTGGATCTTGAGAAAGTTGAGAAAGAAGTGGAAAAAGCTTCAGAAAATGTTGCGGAACACTCTAATTTTTCTTTAAGCAGTAATAATAATTTTCGAGAACCAAACGAAGCGTTTGAAAAGTGCCTCGGATAAGGACATGGGTTAGGTCCAATTGTAGAATACGTTTTAAAAACGAAACTGTTGTTAGAATTAGGTACATTTTCTATTAATTCTATGGTTGGAAAAAATCACATCATTGAACAATCGATTATAAATATCACTATGTAAAAATTTGTGACTATTAATTTTCAAAATGTCTCGAGTTTTTTTTTAATCTTTTTTTTTTCTCAAAATCGATCGTTGGATCATTACAATTTTTGACAAGTATGAAATTCATAAGAATACTGTCTAATCTGACAATCAATTTTTCAAAATCTATTTTTCAATTGATCCTATGAAAATTACATTATGCAACTTTGTGTGAGATATTTCTTATAATAGACTCCTCCCGTCTTTTTTAGTATAAGAACTTACTCCATGCGAGAGGTGAAATAATACAGTTACCAGCGTGAATAGTAAAAGTTCCTTTCCCATTTTCTAATTACCATTCGACATAGCATTGCTGCATTACTACTGAAATGGTTGCTACATCTTCAAAATAAATTAATGTACAAATTAATCTAAAATATCATGTAATGTGTTGACATTTATCTCTTATAATTGTGGAGGTAAGCTTGGGTTTGTTTTTGATCCTAGTGAACAACACATAAAACAAAAATAGAAAAAAGTAATAGGTAAAATAATAAAACTAAAATTTAAAGAGAAATACTTGTAATGCAATCTTGGAGTTCGATATGAATATTATAATTCTTTTGAAATATTAAAATATAAATGAAATAAAATTACAACACAGCAAATGTGAAAGAAATGTGAGAAAGAAACTTTGAAATATCTTAGAAAGTAACATGGAACTATATCTCTTGAAATCTTTTAAAGTCTTGTATGAAATCTTGAACAGTGACATGAAAAATCATTTGAAATCTTAGCTGTAACCTTGAACAGTGACAGTGGAACCTTATCTCTTGAAATCTTAAACGATGATGCATGATTGTTAGTCTAGTGGTATATATCTCTATTTTTAGGAGAGATTTCGGGTTCAAGCATATAAAAATGGATTGATGCTCATTAACAATTTGTTAATATTAATGGAGGATTTGAGATATGAGTAGGGTTGCGAATGAATCAAGTTCAAGTTTGGAATTAATATTTTAGACTCATTTAATAAACAAGCCAGATCTTAAGTAACCCAAAACCCAGCTGGCTAAAATCTATGGCTAAAAATCTTGAACAATAAACACAATCTCATCTCTTAATTTCTTAAATGATAAATTTAAAGAGATAAGATTTGATGTCACTGTTTAAGATTTCAAGTACTAAAATTCCACTTCACTTTTTATTTAACATTTAAAAATATAATATTTATAGATTCTCCCCCGGTCTTCAAGTTGATTAATTAAGGTCTATGTCTATCTTTAATAAAAGGACACAACAAAGACTTCATGAATGGACAGCCTTTTTACTCTAACCTTTTTGTACTCCAAAGGCCAAGGCTCTTCAAAAAAATTTCTTTTTGAAAAGTAAACATAAACCTTTTTGTCCCCCCTCACAAAATCCACATTAAAAAATTAAATTTAAATATTTATTAAAATATAAAATTTTCAAGGCAGACATTTGTGAGGAGAAACAGAAAATAATACATAAAAAATGGAACAGAAGATCTTCACTCATACCCAGGTCTCTAGTATAATACTTTATTAGCAAGTTAGCTGGCACCTTCAAGTATCTTTCTTTAATGGGGTGTTTACTCATATGTCCTATTTATAAGTTCTGTTTATTCAAAATTTCAGTCATCTTTTCACTTTAACAAAAAATCATTTTTAATAAGAAAAATATCGGTTTGTTTTTTGATTTTGCAGAAATTGATTATTTTGCAGAAAACTGATGTATAGATCAATTTTTGGAAAGTGTTTAGAAAACTTATGCGTAAATCAGTTTTTTGAAAGTATTTGGACTTTTGGATTAAAAAAAAAAATTAATCAATTTGAATTTTTGAGTAAAGTGAAAAGATGATGGAACTTTTGGATAAAAAATAACTCAAAATGGGACTTTTGGATAATTTTGTATATTTTAATTTAATTATCATGTTTTAAGTAGTGGGATTACTTTAATGATTACTCATTTCCCAACTAAATCATCAATGATTAATCAAATCTAAACCGATTTAGTCCGGAAAAAGTTTATATAAGGAGGCCATCTTTCCACAAACCGTTGGATCGAGAGTTTCGATCTACGTGCAAAAGATTGGAATACAGGCGCGACGTTGAATGAGGTGTCCACAGCAAAGTTGGGGAAGCTCATGCTGCTTAGCATGTGGGTGAGGACTTCGTAATATTTCTCTCCTTTTTTGGACAATAATATATATATGATCGCGTTGGCAGCTGTATTTTAAACCGTTGGATTCACTCCAATTAATGATTTGTCCCATTAAATTCAAGGAAAATTATATTTTTTAAACTGTTTTCCAACTTTTCTTTTATTTCACATTAAATTAAAACACTAACTTCGAGCCCGTTTGGATAAATTTTTACATTTTATTTTTTTATTTTTAAAAGTAAAAATATCAATTATTTAAGTATGAAAAATATCAAATATTTGATAGTTATTTTTAAAACTCAAGGTACCCAGTAAAAATTTTATATTAATAAAAAAATTTATTAAAATCTTTTTAAAAATAAAAAACAGTAAAGAGTTTGACCAAACGAGCCCTAACTTTAAAAGTATATACGTTAAAATGTGATAATAATTTGATAATTCTACACTAACTGTAATATCAAATAATTCTATATTAAATTTGATTTGTTAAAAGTATTTGTTATACAAAATATTACACATGCACTGCAAGTGTGATGTGTGATGCAATACTAGTTTTTATAAAAAAGTATTATGAATTATGATATGGATAGATTTTATTGTCATTTTGCATTGATAGTTTAGGAGTGTGGGTTCATAAATCTATTTGCGTCTGTTTTTATTTATTTATTTAAAATTAGTTTTGGTGAACTATTAACCCAAAATTAAAAACTACCCTAATGTGCCGTGATTTAAGTGTTATGTGAAAAAGATGAAAGCAGTTCTATAGAAAAGATCTCACCATTCAAAGCAGGATACATCAGTGTGATTTTTAATTTCGGGTTAAAATGTCTGGTACTATAGTATTTTTAATTTCTTTATATATCTCTTTATATTTATATTCAAACCAACTCATCATATAAATTTTTTATATAAGAAGTGGTTGCGGCAAAAGTTTAAGATCCATATATCTCCCACAATCACTTTGAGGATGAAAATATTATCATCCATTCTATTACCCATTAAGTCATTTTAAAGTAATTATCACTTTATTTCTTATATCAGGTAAAATTTTTTAATTTTAAAAAATATTTTTTAAAAAAAATAATAATACAACAAACATGCTTTATATACGAATTTCCACTGCTAACTTCAAAAATTATAATATTTTTTTTGAAATTATTTAATGACTTAAATTAGTATCTTCATTGGAAAAAAAAAAAAAAAAAATAGCAAATTTTTTTAAAGTCATTGGTAATATATATCAAGTCAAATTGTTGGTGCTCTCATGTCGCTATCTTTGAAATGGTGTCGTCATTTATACTTGGGTTGTGAATTGATGTCGCAAGCAGTGTCCATAAAGACTAAAAGTTGATTTGACTGATTTGTATGGTCTCGTGTAAGTCTACACTCTCTCTCTCATCATTCTAGATAAGTGATTTACTTCATGGAATGTTAAAATTATGAGAGAAGGTAATTAAGATGGCTTAAATTTATTAATAGCATTGATATACATCACTACAACGACGGATCATTGTAAGTATTGCTACAAGAAGAAAATAAAATAATTTTGGAAGCTCATTGGTATTTTTGAAAATTCACGATATTTTTTTTCTTTTAGCAATATTTGTAGTAATACATTATAGTGATGTATATAATTTTTTATTTATTAAACTCCTTAATCTCTCTATATTAGGAAAAGGAAATGCTATGCATCACAACTAGTATCGATACAAGAAAAAAAAATCTTGAATTTTCAAAAATACCCATAAATGATTTTCCAAAACTACCGTTATTTTCTTATTGTAACAATACTTGTAGTGATTCTGTTAGAAATATGCCCTAAAACCAATCTTAAAGGGTATATTAATTTCATATTATAAAATTTGAAAGGTATAACTTATCTTATGTGTTTAAACATATATGATAAGGCCCTTAAATAAATCATAAGAGAAATATACATCTCAAGTTGTTGAGATGGAAAGACTGATATTTCTCATACACATTTATTCTAAATAGTTCCTACTTATAGGTTTATTAAAGTGGATAGTTATAAACCATTAAGAGTAGCACAGATTTTAACTAAACTCCTAAATGAGGATAGGTAGTCTTTCCTATCAGTGTAGTAACACTTTAGTTAATCTGTGGGTGCATATTAGAGAATATGTACACTGAACTTGATCTACAAGAATATTTACAATTGAGGTTTTGTCAAATGATTACGTCCATTTAATTGGTAGTCCTTAGACCTGAGACACCATAGCTGTCTTATGCACAGGTTGCTAGGGTTTGATAGTATCTCATATAGCCTTAACCATAAGGTTGTAATCAATACTCATTGGCTTTAATAAGTTATGTATGAAGATAGACGAGTGTGCAATAAGGAATCATCACTCTCACTTGATGAGAGAGAATGTCAGGATTAGTTCACAAAGATAATTCTCAAAGTGAATCTCTGGCCAGAGTGATAGGTAGACAGTGAAAAGAGTTTCACTGTATTTACCTTATCGAGATTATATTTTGTGGAACATATATCAAATTGTTAAGATAGAGTTTGACCGATAACCATACATATTATCTTAACAGTGACATTAAAGAATAAAGAATTAAGTAACATGAAGGGTTCAAATAGTTCTGCTATTCACCCAAACCTAGGGTACGCCATGATATGTTGCTAGATGTCACTCATGACCAGTGAAAGCCTATTGATAAAATGTTATCAATGAGGGCATAATTGGAATCGTTCCAATTGAACCTTAAAATAGAAAGTTTCTATTTTGGGAGACATTGAAATGTCCTTGTCCACTGCTAGGTTGGGGCGAATCTAATGGGTCACACACAAACAAAGAACATAAGTGAATCTCTTGAATTAAAGAGAGTGAGAATTTCATAATTAATAATTAAACAAGAGCATTGTTATTAATTGTTAATAATTAATGAGTTTAATTATAATATGGAATAATATTAATAGAAACCCTAGTGGTTCTCTATAAATATTAGGTGATAGGTCAAGCTAACACAAGGTAATCCATTCATCAAAAGAAATGAGGCACAAATAGAGTGGGAGAAACCCTAGGGCTGTAACCTAGCTCTTCTCCCATCCCTAACCGTGAGCTCCCTCTCCCCTCTCCAAGTTTGTTTCATCAATTGTTGTGGAGTGCAAGGGTTCTTAAGGTCTTGTGTTCGTGTGGATACCATCGGAGGCTTCATACGCATTGAAGCTCGAGGAAAACTACATCGAAAGGCGAAATCAAGTAAGTATGATTTAATGTGTTAAATATATACTCTTGTTTAATATATATATATGGTTCCATGCTTGTTCGAATCTCAGCTGGATTTCGATGGAGGATTCAAAAATTTTAAAAATTTTATTCTCTGTCTTCCGCTGCGAATCCGTGTTTCATCGAGATCATTTTAGATTCGTTATAGCAATGTATAGCATTGCTCATTAAGAAATTAATACGAACAATTTGAGGAAAACAAAAGAACAAAACACAAATGAAAATGTTTTAAAAAAATAGATTTATTTCTATAAAATTAAATTTTAGCAATTTTCTTTTATTTCTTGTGATCCAAACAAAGCCATTAAGGTTGTGAACTTCTTATTTGAGGGAAAACTTCCAAATGTAGGACCCATACAGGTACTCGGGCCAAAAAAGATAGAAAGAAAGAGAGAGGATTTTTAACACATCTAAAATTTATTTATTTTTTATTTGAAATGCCAACAAATTATAATAACACAATGAGATTATTATTGCAGCAAAAGGAATTTTGTTAATAGCTTTTAATTTTTCATTTAACCAAAAAAAAAAAAAAAGAATTTGGTGAAATTCGGTTGAAGAAGGGGGTTGAATTGGGATTTTAGTACTTTATTATACCCATGCATTCAATTCCCTAGAGTTGTATAATGGGTGTCTTACTTACCTAAGGGGAGGATATTGTCACTCCCTCAAAGTTATTTGCTATCCCACATTTCTCTATTCCAAATATGTCTTGGTGCAAATTTATCAATAAGGACATTACACATTTAAAATTATCAAATATGCCCTTTTAAATTTGATTTCCACATTTCACCCCATCTTCAAGCTATTTAATTCTCTCATCACCCCCTTTGATCCTTTCTACCTCATCTCTCTTTCTAAATTATTCATTCCCATTTATACCCCATCACTCTTTATAACCCCTCACTTTAATAGAAATCATGATCTTTTTGGTAAATCGGTATCGAATATTTTTGGTATATTCGGTTTTAAGAAATTGAATAAATATGTATCAAGTATGTTCGGTAATGGTTTACTGAACAGGCTTGCGGATTTCAATTATTTTCTTGAATTTCACTCGTTTTTTCTCAAATTTTTTTTTTATTATTATGTTATCGTTCTAGAAGATGTAGAGCATGTTTGAAGGTATTTTATTAAGCTTTGAAAAACTTTATACAGTCCATCAATAGAAATCATATGATGGGTGGAAATCACATGGAGATGTGGCAATATCCACCCACCTTCCTAATTAGCCGCCATCTCAATCCCAATTAGTCAAAAGGCCCGGGTCCAAAATTGAGCCCATCAAGCAGTTGAAATGGGTTTGTTGGGGCCACTTAATATATAGGCTTGAGCTCATGGGCTCCTCAAGTCCATAAAACACTTCAGATTGGATCCACTTATTATATAGACGTGTAATTGTGAACAGGCCTGGTCTGTTTATAAATGTAATTGGAAATCGGGCTCATTACTCACAATTCATGATCCTGCGTAACAATTTCGGCCCACCTAAAATCGATCCATTGTATGCAACCTGCCCCCATACCTCTTCTTTATTACCCTAATGAATGGCAGATGACAATAATGAAATAGAAAAATAGTATAGCACTAGACACTTTAATCCGAAATTAAAAATCACCATGATGTGTCATGCTTTGAGTGGTGAGGTCTCTCCTTTCAAACTGCTTTCCTCTTTTTCATACACCACACAAACCACTACACGTAAAAGTGGTTTTTAATTCCAGGTTAAAGTGTTGGATGATATAGAATTGTTGTAATGATATATATCTATATAACTTCATGCATATGTGTACATAAAATTATGTTTTTATAAGAATGTTACAATTTAATTCATACTGCTGGGTGCTTGTAGCCCAAAGGCGTCTCTCCTCATTCTTGAAGGGGAGGTCTATGAGGTCTATGGTTCAAGTCTTGATAAGTGTATGACTGATATTCTTAAATGTATCCAATATATATATATATATACACACACACACACCAAATAATGTGTTTAAAATGTCACTTTAGTTTTCATTAATCCTCCCTCACTAATATTAATAAATGTGTGTGTATTTTTATTTTTATTTTTGGTAAATAAGTAATTACAAAACTAATCAAAATCAAAGAAGCATCCACCTATTAGTTTTTTTTTTTTTTTTTTTTTTTTTTTCTATCAAAAGGAAGAAAATACACACGCGCCATACACTTATGGGGTTGGGTGTAGGAGGCTAGAGTCCAAACACATATCTCAAAAGGACCAGGCCCGGCCCTGAGCTAAAGTTGCTAAAGCAGCTGCTTTAAGCTCCCAATTTGAAGCCCAAAAAATAGGCCCCATAATTTTAAGCTCATACAATAGAGTTAATAGACCACAAATTAAATACCTCATTTTAAGCCCAAAATAATGAAATCTATTAAGCCCAACCAAACATTTCAAGCCAAAATAAAAAACCACCCATTACTAAATTAAACTTCACATTTCCCAAAAAAGTCAGGCTTCCAATTTGCTCAAGAAACTCACGAGTCACGTCCCTCATTTTAAGCCCAAAATAATGAAATACTATTAAGCCCAACCAATCATTTCAAGCCCAAATAAAAGACCACTCATTACTAAATTAAACTTCACATTTCCTACAATAGTCAGGCCTCCAATTTGCTCAAGAAACTCACGAGTCACGTCCCTCATTTTTTATTTTATTTTTTTCTTTTCTTTTCGAATGCAGTGGAAGAAAATGGAGATACTATTTTGTTAACGGACAAAAATCATATTGGTTAGCTACAACATTTACATGGTATATTCTACCATTAAGCAATTCTTTTTTGTTGATGTACTGTTGAGGTTTGGGGTGAGCCAATTGAAAACCATTTTCTATTTAACTATTTTCCCTGCCATAATATGCTATAATATATATTGTTTTATAAGAAACTAAAATCTTTAACGTAGTAATTAAGATACAAATTTTCTTTAGAGTTTACATATATAGGAACCCCCTTTTAGGTAGCCGCCTCAAGCCACCCAAAGTCCAGGGCCGGCCTTGAAAAGGACTATCAATTGAGGAAGTGATGGCCTATCATTTTAGGTTGGTTAGCTAAGAATTATGTTTCTTGGATGAGAGATATCTATTTCGACTTCTGACAGTTTCTATCTGCTTCCTCTTGCTAAACTTGTTAAGGATTGGACTGAATGAGATTATTCTAACCAAAGGTAAGTTGGTATACCAACCTACCTTTGCTTATACCAACCTAAAGCTCTAAACCAAAAAAAAAAAACAACATTACAAGAAACATCACATTTGAAGGTGATGATGCCTCTAGCATCATAGTCTAGGAGAAAAAAAATACAAGAAAGTAAGTGATCAAGAATAACAAACAATATTGACCTGGCATCATACTCTTGTAGAAAAAATAAATACAAAAAGTACTATTTTTTTGGAAAATAAATATTCATATCATTAGACCAATTAGTATGGCAATAATTCAAATGCAAAATTGAAACAGATGAGCAATCAATATCCTCCATTCTTATGTATTGAAAATTCAAAATTTAACAGGGCAAAAGTCGTAGCAACTAGCAAGTAAAAAGTAGAGGTGTAGGGGGTGAGCAGACGAATTTTGAGATGTTTCCCTTTCACCGAACCAAGTTGGGGAAGAAAGGTCAGAGAAACTGAGGTTAAGATTGAGGGAGGGACTGATCTTAATACCCCAATTCTCCACCGATCCCAATACTTCTCTCTCCCTCTGCCAGCTTTCGTTGTACTGCTTTCCCACCTCTTTCTCTCTCCTCCCTTTTCTTTCTCTCTCTAGCCTCTAACCTTACTGCTACTCTACTACTACTCATGCGTACATGGTTCAGTGTTCCAGAACCGTTGGATGGTTAGTGTGTTGCTTTGTATTGGATCTTTAGGGGGGCCATCAATGGTGATGGTGTTGAGGAAGATGTAGTGCCTAGGAGAACAGTAGTAGAATGTTGCAATTGGCTCACTTCTTGCTACCACAAAACCTTGCTTTTTTCAGAGGTGGGTCAGAGTAGAGATTAGGGAGGATCTCCCTCAATTTTACAAATTTCTTTTTTTGAAAAATTAGTGTTTTTTTTTTTTTTTTAAATAAAATTCAGTGTTTTTTATTCCATATATACCCTTTTCTTAGTTGTGGTGCAATTTTTCTATTTTTCTTCCTCAATTCCCATGTTTAGACTAGATTGGTGGTTCTTTTTGTGTTTTTCACTTTTTCTGTGCTTTGATTAATAGATATCCAATTTTGCCATATATTATTTTGAATGATATATTTGGATGATGTGTTATGATTTTAGTATTTAAATAGATTTAATTATAAAAAAATTCAGACGGAGAATCCAAACTCTCAAACTTGATATATCAAAATTTAAAGTAAAAAATAAAATCAAATGAATTATTTACCTAAATTTTTGAATGTTGACCAATATAAAATTAACTGTGTTTTTTTAGGAAAAATTATCTAAAAGTATCCGAATTTAAAAACTTTATATGTTGAGATCCAATTTTATACAATGAAGTCCTAAAGATTTCGAAATCCTTTTATCTTTGTTATGTTTTTTAATTTATATATTTGTTATGTTAAAAAAATTGAACCCAATCGTGTAAATTAATTATGTCAAAATCTTATGGATATTCAATTATTTTATTTTTATTTTTTATAAAAAAAAATTGATGGCATTATAAAAATGATTTTTTTTTCAATAAAAGAATCTTTAAAATAAAGGTATGCTATGATACAATATCACAAAAATATTCATTTAGGCTTAAATTTTTTTAACTAAATACCCTTTCAATAGGCATTTTAAAATTATATGATTTTGTTGCAAACAATATAAATATTTAAAGACAAATGTTATCCGCACTCCACATTTCACCTCCCGCACTCCCCACTAACATAAATAATGTCAAATTCCATTTTTGCCCTTAAGCCAAAAAAAATCTCCATTTTAATATATTTTAGTGTTTTGCACTTCTGTAAGGTCAGCTGTAGAATATAGTTTGAAAAATCAACAATTTGATAAAATATTCATCTTATGAATATCATGTCTGTCAAAATTTACTTTGATCCAACGGTCAATTTTTGCACTTTTTTGAAAAAATTGACTACATAAACTTTATTCTTTTTGTTATTTGAAATGTCACAGTTTTGAAGTCAGTTTTTTTAAAAACCGACTGTTGGATTAGAATAATTTTTTTACAGATAATATATTTATAAGATGAGTATTTTATCCAATGCTTGATTTTTCAAATTATGTTTTGCAACTGACATTAGAGAAACACAGAATGGCAAAATATATTAAAATTAAAAAAAAAAATTAAGGCCAAAAATAAAATTTTGACTTGATTTATGTGAGTGGGGAGGAGTGCTAGAGGTGAATAACATTTGCCTATTTAAAAATTAAAGAATTATTTAACTCAAAAGAAAAAAAGATAAAAAGAAAAAAGTTTATAATAAGTGAGATTGCAGCTTTAAGTTAACAACTTGAGAGAAAAAAATTTTGTGACAAGAGTTTTACTCTGAAAATTTTTTGCAAACAATATTTACTGCAGTAGATTTTCTCTTATCAGCAAATGCTGATTTTTGCTTAAAATGCACAAAGAAGCTGGGCCGTGCGATTGGTGCGGAGGTGAGATTAACGGCTGGAGATGTGTTCCACTTAAACGACCCGGTTTCAATCGCGACCCGCGTGTTTTGTGAATCCAAACCCAGCTTTTGCTTCGTCTACTCTTCTCACGCACGAAACCCCAGCCCCAAATCGCACGGCGCACGGACGACTCTCCGATCACCCTCCATCTCCGATCGCCATCTCCGATCGCACCTCCGATGACCCGCGTGAATGGTGCACGACCTGCAAATGACCTGCGTGAAAGGTGTGCAAGGTGAAACCCTAATCCTCTCCTCTCCCTCACGTTTTCCAACCATGTCCTCCTGCTCACAATGTCCTAGCAACGAGACCGTAGAGATTGAAGAGAGAGAGAGGCCACTGGCAGAGAAGCTCATGCCAGACAATGCCGACGAAGAGAAATCCCATCTTCGTGTTGAAGTTGTTTGGGGGTAATAGCAAAAAGGGGATCTTGAATGTTGAAAGTTCAAACAGAACAAAACAACAGAACAAAACAGAGCATAGTTCAATCGAGAAATCCAAACTGGGCTGAATCATCACCCTCGATCCATCACCCTCGATCTCCATCTCCATCTTCGGCGTGAAGCTTGACGCCGGCCAATCATCACCCTCCGGCGTGAAGCCATGGAGGCCCTTCATCTGCAGCAGCAGCAGAAGGACAAAGAGGATTGACCCCCAAAAACCATAAATCCCCTTTGCCAGCAAGCATCTGCTCCTTTGTGTCGCCGCCGGAAGGAGGATCAGTGCTGCCGCCGGTCAACGTGAGGGTGAAGAGATGGAGATGGCACCTGTATGGGTTAGGGCAGTCCGGGTCTTGGTTTCACGCGGGTTAGTCTGGGTCTTTTAAGTGACTCCATCTCAGCCTTCTATTTTGATCCAATGGCCCAGCTTCTTTGTGCATTTTAAGCAAAAATCAGCATTTGCTGATAAGAGAAAATCTATTTACTGCAGAGTTAATTGCTTTAAGTTCACAAATTAACAGAATTTTTTTTTTCTTTTTTTGTGATTAGGGTTTTTGCTCTGAAAATTATCTATTTATGGAAGCTGGTTTAGCTTTGAATTACTACTGCCCCCCACTGAACGCTGTAGTAAATTCAGTAAATAGAAAAACTCAACCAAGGGCTGAGATAAGAGTCGTAGGGAACTAAGGGTTTTTTTTGTACTTTTAACCTAGAATTAAAACGAAAGAGAAAAGGCTCCATCACGCACGCATATATAAAATTTTGTAGAGAGAGAGAGAGAGAGAGAGAGAGGAGGAGAGAGAAAAAGAAAAGGGCAAAAAAACGGACGTAACGTATCGCTGACAGACTCAGAGAGTGGACAGAAGGTCCCGGTCGAGTCTCAATCAGAGTCGTCCCGTTGTACCGAGAAACCCGGACTACAGTCCCCCCCACCGCACCTCAGTATTTGGGCCCCACGCCCTTTTAACATGTCCGCTCTTTCCTCGGGAACTCCAATTTTCTCCTCTCCCCTTCCTAATGATGGCTCCAGAAGATCCCTTTCACAAATCCCGACCGCACATCCATACCCTCTCTCTCTCTCTCTCTCTCCCTCTATACGTACAGAAATGATCCACTCAGCCTGTGCTTGTACAAACTTACTTTAATATGATGTACATTTTGTATTTTGAAAAATTTACAATTCAATTACATACTATACTTGAAAAATGTACTTATCAAGTAGTTGACTTTAGTTAAAATTAGCTAAAATTATTGAGCTATTGGATTATAATTTTGAGATAAATTATGAATTAAATTAAGGAAATCCAAAGGCTTATGTTCTTAGCTGACTTTAGTAAAGTTAGATAGTGCTGATAAGACTAGCTTTCTACTGTATTTATGCATGTCATGTCTGTCAAAAATCACAGTAATCCATCGATCTGTTTTCATAAATATCACTAAAAAAATACAATAATTTTTAGTTATCACAGTTTTTTATAGATATATGTTAAAATTTTGATATTGAAATATTATAATTTTTGGCATACAAGATATTCGTAAGTACAGTAATTAATCCAACGGTCAATTTTTCAAAATATATATTTTATAATTATTTATAAACTTTATGCTTACATAAGATATATAAACATATGTTTACTAGATTGTAAGTATATATATTCTATTTTATTATTAAAAATAATGGTGTTCTGTATGTACGGAAATCCCAACCACACATCAAAAGGGTGTGAATCCCATTATTATGAGGTGGGCCTCAATTTCTCTGTGTTTTTATACAGGAAATTTTAATATTACTTTTTTTATTTTTTATTTTTTAAACGTAATAGCCTAATAATGAATTTCTGTAACTAAGATTCTAACACTTGTTTATTTGAATTTTTATGTGTACGAATATCTCTAAAATCATAATGCAGAGTACATCATTTAAAGTAAATTTAAAATGAATTTTTTTTTTTTTGAAAGAGGGACATGGACTTGATAAGCCAAAGCCCAAGCCACCTTCATGGGTTATTATTATTTTTATTATTATTATTTTATTATTTTTAACTAATGATGTAAAAAAAAAAAAAAGCTTTACGACTCTCATGCATTTTCTCACTATAGAGTTATGTGCCAAAATTTCACTCTTCTTTTATTTTAACAATTTTTCTTTAAGACCCAATAAATATATGAATATATATCATAAGTCTATATATCATATATCACTCGGTCTAATTGTCTTTTTAACATAATATATCGGCAGAAGAATTTTAAAATCGAATGATATAAAATTAAATCTCAAATATAAAATTCTAAATTCAGTAATTTTTAAATAATTTTCTTTAAAATTATTAAAATTTATGTTTAATTGCAAAATAAGTAAAATAAAAAGAGCTATATTGAAGTAATTTTTTTAAAGCAATATACATTGATATAATTAGTGATTGGTTGAATAATTTTCATCCATAAAAAAATAAAAACCCAAAATGTGAACCACAGTAAGGAAGCATATTTATCAAATAATCTATGAGCATCGTTTAGATGGTTGGACTTCGGTGTATCAAACCCGATATCTCTTCGAATCTCTTAAACCATTTACTCGGTGTATTTGTCCCGCGTCTTATCCGGTATCCGTAATTAGTACAGTATTGAGGTCACCCAAAATATTAATCGATGTGCGCATAAATCATGTGCGATTAATAGGATGTTGCGGTCACTAAAGGCACTAGTCGTGGTCCGCGTGAACTTACCAGGACACCTTCCTCATTTTTAAAAAAAAAAATCCGACTAATTAAAACCGAGTTCTATCATTTCCATTTCCGGAGCCCGCCCGATTTTCCAATTCTATACACCCTGTAATGCTCGTCATGCCTAGTAATCAAAACGCATCGTTAGGGTCTGCAACGGTGACGTTAACAGGTATCGCGGGAATTCTCATCGGAGAGAGGATTGTGTACGGTGGGTTTGATGATAAGCATAAATAGGTGAATAGGCAGTAATTGTGTTTCGCGTTCCCACAAAAAAACTAAAAAAGCGTTTTTACGATTTACTGAATTACTGGTAAGTTGGTATAGGTATTTCTCTCTCTAGTCACGTCGACACAGTGGCAGGCTAAAGAGAGGGAAAAGAAAACACGAGCAGTGAAAAATCATTTTTGCCCAAACCATGAAAGTTTCAGCTTTAAGGATTTTGCTAACGTGCGCTTCGAATTCCCCACTATCCTCGTTTTTTACCCTTTTGTCCGTTGACCCAACAGTTTCTTTGAATTTTTATCTGAGAAAAATGTACCGTAAAATTTAAAATAAATGAATATCCTAACATGACAATTATAATTAATTTTGAATTTAAATCATTCCATCAACGTTTGCTGATTTTATTAAAGTCAATAAATATTTTATAATTATTAGATTTCAATTATAGGTTGACATCGAACAGTAATGGAGTGTTTGTTAGTATTTACCGGTAGAATCATAACTTTAATTGTGTATAGTTTGTTAGTTTAGTGATATATATATATATATATTTTGAAAATACACTTTGCATCCATGTACTAAGGGTCAAAAATACTTTGCACCCCTACACTTTAAAAGTGAACACTTGACCCCCTGCACTTTCAAAATTTGATATAAGGACTTACGGTGGCTTATGGTGTTTAATTCTACTGCAGTTTTACCAATATACCCTAACCCATTCAACTCTCCCATACCCCCATCTTCACCACCTGTGCCGCCGTTGCCGACAACAGCACCTTCCCAAGCCCCTTCCTCCTATAACAATCTCTCACAAATAGATCCTCTATACAAATCCCGCCACCACCGCACCGCCATTTTCAACGGCGGAGGGAAGAGAGAGAAAGTGGAGTTTGGCGCGAGTGGGAAAGGCTATAAAGAAACTTCGAGGAGGAAGATGGTAAAGGATTGGAAAGGGGGAAAGTTGAAAAGGGTGGCGAAGAGAGAAGATTCAATGGCGGAGAAGAGGTGGGTAAGACACTCAAAGACGGCCGGATGAGCTTGTGGATATGGCTCTACTTCTTCTTTTTCACTAACTCCATAGCCACTGCCGCCGCTGCCTATTTTTTTATTTTCGTTACTACTCCATACCCACCACCGCTGCCGTTGCCACTACCTCCTTCCTCATGTTCTTTCAATTGTTCCCTTTTTCTTCTACAAAAGATAAATAAATAAATAAATTTTTCTTAAACAGGATGCGATTTGAAAAATTTAATGGGAAGTTTTTTCTTTTGAGGTTATGATTTTGATTTATAATTTTATTTTGAAATTAGAAAGTTTTTTTATGATGGGAATTGGGGATTTGCATGAGTGAGGGGTTGCTCGTGTTTCTATTCATACTCTTTTTTTTTTTTTTTTTAATATTTGTAAATTAATGTGAGTTTACCCTCATAGATTCATAATCAGAGCAATAGATTGTTTATAGTATAATGGAGGTTGATGATTGTTTATAGTATAATGGAGGTTGATGATATGTTTCAGTTTTGCTTGAGAGCTTCTGCTAAGAGTTCAAATGGTGAGGAAATGAAGATGATGATACAGAAAGAAAATGATGGCTGGAAGATTGATTTCTCAAGAGAAGGATTGCATTTTTTTTTTAAGATGATAAATCAAGCTTGAATTTTATTACAAGAGAAACATGAGCAACCCCTGTAGGTCCGTCAATGCCACTGCCGGTGAATATTTTTCAGTCAGGTAAGCTAAAAAAAATGATTAAGGGCATTTTTGTCCTTTCATAGTCAAATTTAAGTCACGTGATATCATGTGACACTATAACCGTTTAAAAAATAAATGTCCAAGTAACGGAGGGGTGCAGTCTACCAAATTTTGAAAGTGCAGGGGGTCAAGTGTTCACTTTTAAAGTGCAGGGGTGCAAAGTGTTTTTAGCCTTTTGTACAGGGGTGCAAAGTGTATTTTACCTTTTTTTTAAAAAAATTAAAGTCAATAAATTGGGAGAGTGGCTACAAATTAAAAGATATAAATAATAGTTTTAAAAAATTTAAAATTAAAAATTAAAAAAGGTGGTTATAAAAAAAAATAAAAAAATAGTGGGAGAGGGATTGGAATTGGTAGTTTTAAAAAAAAGTAGGTGAATGGAATGGAGATTGCATATATGGACAGGTCACTTACCTCTTTAGTTTTACTATTTTTTTACCACTTATTCTTAGAACATCAATACAGGAAGAATATTTCGAGAAACCGACCGTTGAATTAGATACCTGTAAAAAATTACATTGATCCAGCGGTCAAACTTCAAAAACTCACGCTGTAAGAAATGCGATGTTTCTAATTATAATAGTTTTTCATAGTGACATTTATAGAAAACCAACCATTAGATCTCTATGATTTTTGGCATGTATGAGTTGCATAAGAATGATATCTAATTCAATAATCCATTTTTCGAAATATTCATCCCATATTGGTGTTATAAAAATGAATATATAATATAAATAATAGTAAAATAAGCGGTAAGGATAATGTGAACCCACTTATATATGTGGTTGTAGGGAACGGTAAGTTTTATCCATACTAATATATAAAGCCAACACTGGAGTTTGGTGTAGTCACATTTACTTTTCATAATTACTCTTTACAAAAATAGTATTTACCGTTATTTGAAAAATTATATTTATGAAAATAAAATGGTATATATGAAATTTTCATATGATCCACTACTTTATAACTTTCATATTCCATTTCTCCCACTAATATTTTAGTAATTAGTTTTTAAAAATTCAAAATTTTATATTAAATTATTATTATTATTTTTTAAAATTATTATTTTTTTCTTTGCACACGCATCGGGTATGCTATGAATCTAATTTTTATAGAGACAATTTTGGTAAAAGAATGTAAAACTATCAAAGGTTTCTTCTCCCTTTTCATAGTAGTAGTGATTTGGAATTCAAGTGTATAAAAGTGTATCAATATTTATTTGTTACTATTAAGAGAGAATAAAGAAAGTGTATTTTTCAATTGATTATTTTACTTATTTGCATTAATGCAAACACTTATTTCAATAGTTTATAAATTATTTTAAATATTTTGAATATTATAAATAATTTTTGAATTGTTTTCAAATTTTTTATGAAATAACAATTCTTTTTTCTTATTAACTTTACATTTTTCACCCTCAAAATTTTACTTAATTTTTTAGAATTATTCTAAAATTTTTTGAATAAATCTTGAATTACAAATTATTATTATAGTAAATAATTCATGAATTTGAATTTTGTTCCTATAAATAAAAGGAATTATGTATATGTAAATATATTGTAAATATTTGAAAAATGTGACTGCATGGAGAGAATACGTATACAGTGGAGTATAAATTTAATTATTAATTTTT
>JAESVK010000214.1:343140-358140 GCA_017140935.1 Hamamelis virginiana
ATATATATATATATATATATATATATATATATATATATATATATATACACGCGCACACATTCACAAGATAACTACATTAATTGGATCAAGGGTTTATATATGTAAGAAAAACAATGAAGTAAATAAAAGAAACATACAAGTAATCAATAACCTAATCCAAACTTCCTAATTTGAACTCACAAAATAAAACAAAAATGGAATGAAATGAGCAATCATCATAATATCACTAACTTAATTTTGCCTGTTAGCAAATGTAATTAAATTTTATTATATGCAGCAGTTTAGTGAAAAAAATGGGATTTTGTTGGTTGTAATAGTTTATTAGCACCAAGTTTGATAGATTGTACAGTTCATGCATAGTTGAATGGGATATAAGTGGAGTTAGGGCAAAAAAAAAAAAAAAAAAAAGAGAAATGAATAGGAAAGAATTGTTTCTGAAATGGGTTGAAACATTTTTGTTTTTCGCCTATTACGATATATCTAGCTAGAGTGAAAAATCTAGATGAGGAAGTAATAAACTTAATCAGTTGATGGCTGTTTCCTTTTGTTTGATTTCTGGTTAGGTCTATCCAGCATATTTATGAGTGGGAGGATGATAGTGGAATAGAGTCAAATCAAAATGCTTTCAAAATCAGAAACATAATACTAGAGCGGAATATATATGTAATGAATAGGAAATAAACATTGCAAAAAGGTAAAAAAGTAAACAGAAGGGTAATGAAGTGGCAGTAAACAGAAGAATTGTAAGAACTAAGAAGTAAATTGATCAAAAGTTGATATCTGTAAAGTGAAAATGATAAAAGACAGAAAAAGGAACTTCACATGGTATAACTTTAGAATTAAAAGGGTACAAACAATGAAGTGAAAGAGTTGTTTCTCTATGAATTTCATTTGTCCATGTTCCAAAGTACAAAATTTTTAAAATATCAAGTGGATAATGATCCACATGCAAGAACCTAAAAGATTTGATTTGTCGGCATGTGACTTAATAGATATGTTAATTAAACAAAAGATAAAAGGTTTATTTGTCGGCGTGTGGTTTAGTAGATGTGTTGGTCTAACAAAACATGCATAAAAGGTTTTTTTGTCGGCGTGTGGTTTAATAGATGTGTTGGTCTAACAAAACTTGCATAAAAGGTTTATTTGTCGGCGTGTGGTATCATAGATGTGTTGATCCAATTTAACCAAAAAGATTTTATTTGTTGGCATTTAGTATAAAAAGATATGTCAAACTGTGAGGCCACACGCGCTCCTTTCATTTGGAGTGAAAATCCCTCGAGTAGAGGCATTTTAAGTAAGTTGCATGTGAAATGAAGAGAAGCCATCAAAAGATGAGCCAGAGTCGTAAAATAAGCCGGCTCACCTAAGTGGCTTCTCTCTGCTGCATGGCTTAATTACTTAACGTCCTTTACTGTAGACGATTCCATCTCCTTCCCTTTCTTGTCATTATATTTTTAATGTGTTAGTAACTCAGGATCATGATGAAGTCCTAACAAGAAGCATCTTGGCATTATTTTGAGTCAAAAATTAAGTCTTGATGCCCTAGGCATTATAGTTTTAGTATGATTTCTAATTAGAAAAATACCATGCATATACATATGCATATTTTTTTTTTTTGAGTGCAGTGTAAATATTATTCTTAGAAGTGAAAATCAAAATTTTTGTTTCTACTGTCAAAGTAGGATGTTTTTAATTGCTCCATCCTTGTTTTAATAGATATATATTTAGTACTGTTTCAAAATGCTGTTGAGGTTGCTATACAGCAGGAGCATACAAAATCATCTGTACAAATTTGAATTACATAAGATGGGAGTATAAATATATATACACATATATAAATTGGTGAATTTATGACATCAAGATTAGCCTGTGATGTTTTTTTTTTTTTTTCCCACATATATAAGTTCTTCAGACAAGGAAGTATAAAAAGAAACCCAATCATCCAATAATGAATACAGTTGGTTCTGATACCAAGTTGAGACTCAAGAATTGTGAAAACTGATTTGTTTATTATTAATCCCTCACGCCTGTATTACATTGGGTATTTATAGAGAATATACATTGTGAAAGTTACAGTGAATAAAACATGTGTAATTTACAGTAAATGACTGGTATGTCTAACAAATACAAACCAGCAAATTAATAGGCTTGTCAACCAGTCAAGTGAATGAAAAAAAAAAAAAAAAAAAACTAGAAGTTAGGTTTTCATTTATGTTTCTATGTGTTAAACTAGAAATCGGTTTTAAGAGAAGTGTCCCAAGGGAATACTGGTATCTATTGCCCAAAAATTTGATTCTATTTTTGAAATTCTCCTAGGACTACAGAGGTTTCATCTAAATATTGAAATCTACTAAGGTATTAAAGTTTATTGCTTAATCAAAAGCATGGGTATAGCTTGAAACATGGGAATTACTTGCAGCTTGCTTTTCATGAGCATATGACTGTCAAACTTTGACAGATCGAAACCATTACTTCATCAAAATGAAAAATTATTTGGTAATTCGGGCATATATCTGCTGTGAAACGACAAAACACTCCTCTATTAATTGTTATAGAGTTATAGAGGAGTGTTTTGTCATTTAAGAGCACATATATATCCGTCTTACAGTATAATGTTAATTTCATCAATTAAAACAGATTATATATACATGCATGACCATGACCTTCACAGATTCATCAATGGTTTCTACCCTAGCTTTCCCTCCAAGTTTTTTTTAATCAAACTTAAGGAGCGAATCTGGGGGTTTTCAGTGTGGTTTTCTTGTGACCAGCAACTTGTGCCAAATTAAATCACTGCCACAATTAGTCAGTGAGTTCTTAGATTAATGTTGGTTTAACCATGTCAAAGATGATGCAGCTGCCAAATTGGCATCTAGGTAAGTGCATGTTTGGTGGACTAATATATCAAGTTGACAGTCAGAAGTCTATCGATTAGAATATAAAAAATTTGAAAAATTACTAAGTTTTTATTACACGATGACAACGTTCGTGTAATTATTCAAGTTTGCTAATATTTTATTAAACCAACTGTGTAAAGTGTATGGTTAATTCATCAATAAAAATCCTATAAATATTGATTCAAACCTCAAAACATACAGCTGCTTTAAATTAAAAGATAACAAAATGAACCCAAGTCTAAGCCTATTAGTGTTTGGATCTTGGAAAACTTGAGGAAAAGAAGGGAGAAAAACTTGAAAATGCTTTAGAAAAAAATTATTTTTGAGTAATTCTCAACATTTTCTTGTCCTTGCACTCATTGTTTCCAAGATCCAAACAGATCTAGAGGTTTTACACATAAGAATACTTTTTCTTAGAATTTCTCCTATATACTTCGCACTTAATCAAACAGTTTCCTTGAAAAGTATCTGATCTATGTCAAAGTTGCAAAAACAAATCACAAGTAACACCCAAACTTAAATAATAAAGAAGAAAACAATATTTTACCTCTATTTCAAGCAATCAAAGGAATTACCTGTAACCAAACTGGAAAAAAACCCTTAATTTTCATCAATATGTAAAAGAAAAATCAAAACTCTAGCTTTTAAAGCTGCATACAGAAATGAACAAGTGAACCACTTATCATAACTTAATTTCATAGCTATATATATGTGTGTGTGTAAAAACCCAAATAAAATGTAGATCAAGAGGATATATATATATATATATATATATATATATATATATATATATATGAAGAAACCTGAAGAATAAATTATTACAAAACCTTGTCAATTTTGCCAAGGTATTTGATATTGGTGCGTGGCCTGAGTTCATAGCCCCAACCCTTTGATAGCCCTAAGAATTCTGGGGCCGGGAGGACAGTGTAGAACGGCAGCTCAGGCTGCTTGCATCGCAGTGGCATTACAGCTTGTGGGGGCTGCTGGTCAGTGTTTTGAGGCTTCTGCTCAGCTGCCATATCGTCGCCTTCCTGTGGCAGTGATGAGAGAGAAAGAGAGGAGAGAGAGAGAGAGAGGGGGGGGGAGGTGAGTGATCGGTAGTGGTTGTGAAATGGAATACATATAAGAGCAAGAGAGATTCCTGTTGAGTTGTCAAGTACCATGCAGCAAGGCGTGGGGGGAACACGTAAGAGAGGAAAGAAACACGTAAGAGAGAAAAGAAACGGCTTTTGCAGTATTAGGACAAGGAAATTTATTATAGAGGTTTTAATAGAAATTGCCTTATTTATTTCTGGATTGCCTGGAATCTTCTCCAACTCTCACTGCATTTACTCTCATCTTTCATATTTTTGCAACCCTTTTGGGTTAAAATTTTAGAGCAAATGTAGTAAAAAGTGGGGTGTTTTTAAAGCTACCTAATTTGTGTGGAGAATAATTTGTCGCCTTAATCGTTTTATTATTGTATTGAGTTTCATTCATGCCGGTGTAGTTCGCCTCTTTTTTTTTTTTTTTTTTTCCGATGGAGGTATATCCAACCTTTGTTTTGGTTTGACTTGTCTCCTTCAACTGCATACTCACACAGGAAGAAATTAAACATACAAAAACTGCCCCCAACAAGTGGATGTGGTTGTGTACGTAGTTAGTAGTAAAAAAAAAAATGAGACGCAATATTGAGTATATAGTTTGGTTATTTCTTGAAAAATTAACAGGAAAATATTTGGTATAAAAAATGAAAACAATTAAAATATGAATAGAAATATGTAAGGAAATATGTAAGGATATAATAAGAATTTTAGTGGAACAGGAGGGTTTTTTTTTTAAAATCTCATATAGGTATGCATATTATACATATATAAAATGCGAATTTGCTAACTATGCATGTAGGCCTTATCATCAAGAATCCCTTGTTAAGTGAACTTGTCCAGCGGCTATCTTCATCCTATCTGGACCAGTTTCCTGTCTCTAGAATTGGAGGATTGAAACCAGACAAATGTCATTGATCGGTGAAAACAAATAACAACACTAGAGAAATTAAAATTAGATGAAAATAAATTATTTGTGGGCATGTATGTGTGTTATAAACTGGTTCGATCCAATTTCAAGGGTCAAATTAACCATATTCTAGAAGTAGAAGAAGGCCAATTCCTTGACTTTCGCGGTTATGGCTTGGTTGCATGGATGGTCTTCTACATACATATATGGTACTGGAAATATTTAAGCAAAAGCTAAGGTAAAAGGAAATCTGAATTATTTTATTTATTATTGTTAATGGTTCACATACTGGGTATTTGAGCAAGGTACATTTTTTTCTTTTAATCTTGAAAAAAAAAAAAAACTCAAATGGATCCTTGAGCTACATACAGGGGTGGTCCATTTCCTTCTCTTAACATCCTCCTATGAAGATTGTTCAAGACTAAAATGATACCTCCGTCTCATAAGAGAGAGGAGCCAAATTGACAAGCCATACATAAGGAACTTAATTTATTCGAGGAACAAGACAAATTGTTGGACTTGAGGATTTGATGAAGAATACGACTGTGAGGGTGACCCAATCGACTGTGCCAATGATCCGAGGAGACACGTTCCGTAGCATGAGCAGATGGGGAAGAGAACGGAGAAGAGAGAGCTTGAAATTTGTAAAGGCCAGCATCATTTGCTCTGCGAAGCAAAGTTTTCTGAGTGAGTTGATCCTTAACAAGAAAATGAGATGGGTGAAATTCAAAGAAACAATTGTTATCCTTTGTAAATTTGTGAGCAGACAATAAGGGTTTAGTAATCTGAGGAGTGTGAAGAACATTGGATAAAGTGAAAGACGTTTGTGGGGTGTGGAGGGTAGTGGAACCAGTATGAAGAATAGGGAGACCCTTACCATTACCAACACGAACCTGATCCGATCCTTTGTATTCCTCATGATGGGAGAGGTTTGCCAAATCCGGAGTGACATGGTGAGTGGCACCAATGTCAGGAAACCACTCATGATAAGTAGGGTTGCCATGGACAGTGGTCAGATGGGCAGACGGATGGGTTGAATGATTGAACCGGTGGTAGCAGTTGATGGCAGTGTGAGTGGCACCTTGACAGATTTGGCACTTTGGACGAGAGGGATCATATGAAGAGGTATCATAGGAGCGATTTGAGGGACGACCACCTCGGCCACGACCGCGAGACCGTTGATACCTGCCTCGACCACGTTGAGGAGATGAGTGGGAGGGGTTGGTGCGGTGAGCAAGATTGGCAGTAGGCATAGACTCAGAGGAATTTGAAATAGCAAGGCTGGCCATGGAATCAGCATGAATAAATTCATGGCTGAGGAGAAGACTATGAAGTTCAGCAAATGGCGTGGGGTCAGGGCGAGCACTGATGGTGGTGACAAGGTCTTTAAACTCATAGCGCAACCCACGAAGTATGTAGATGTTGAGATCAGTTAAAGAAAGAGGACGGCCTGCAGCATGAAGCGCATCGGCATGGGACTTGGCCTTGTTGAGATAAGTGATGATTGACATATCATTCTGTTTGAGATTGTGAAGATCAAGGTGTAGTTGCATGATCCTTGTGTTGGAGGCGGAAGCAAGAGAAGTTTCAAGTGTATGGTAGATGTCGCGGGAGGTATCAAGTCCAACTATAAGAGGAATCACATCTTCAGTAAGGGAGGCAATAAGGAGACTGACAAGAAGTTGATCTTGACGGATCCAGAGATGATAGTCAGGATTGGATTGAAGTTTACCATCAACGATGATGGTAGGTGGAGGACATGGAACAGATACCATCAATGAATCCCATGACACCTTGACCACGTAGATAAGGGATGAGTTGGGTTTTCCAATATAAAAAATTGTGGAGAGTAAGCTTGAGAGAGATGAAGTGATGAGCGTTGGGTAGGGTGGAGGGCGAAGAGAGTGATGATAAGGAAGAGGTGGCCGGCATACTAGTGTTGATGGAGGTGATTTCGGGTGAGGAAGTTGAGGAGTCCATGGCCAGGGTTGAGGATGGCTCTGATACCAAGTTGAAACACAAGGTTGAAATGAAAGAATTTGTGTATATTATTTTCTCTCACTATGCATTGCTTACAATGGTCTATATATATAGAGAGTGTACATGAATTACTGTAGGTAAAATAAAGATTTACAATAGGGAAATTATATACAAGGTAATATGTCTAACAAGAGATAATATTAAATCAATAGAGCTGTACGCATGTATGTGGTTACTAAATTAGTAGTTCGCACTCAGTATATATGAATTCATTCTATCAAGCTTTTATCTAACTTGCGGTTAACTTTACACTAGTTCAGGCTTGTGGCATGAGTTGCCGAGACTACCGTTAATGTTAAGCCACAAATACATCCTTTTGGTGTATATATAGTGTGTTACATTTGTGGCAGCTTAGATAAATACAGGATGGCTTGCTCCACTGAACAGCAAGCTTCATGCATATATATATATGTCATAAGCCAAATGAAAGCCTGGCTCTATCAATTTTGACTGTAATATTTTTGTTCGATATGCATCATTACAGTTCCTGAAAACATGAGAAATTAACCTCAGCTATATGTTTTACGTTTACAGATTGATGCAAAAAAGAAAGAAAGAAAGAAAGAAAAAAAAAAGATCCATGACATGCTTATTTATGGTCCTAAGCTAATCGATCACTTCGGTCCCCATAATTCCTCCCAAGTAATTGGGAAATCTGAGATTATTGTATAGTCGTCGATATCTGTATAGTTGGCAGCATCAAAGTTATAATTAGATTTGGCACGAATGAAATCCGGTAATGGAGCTGCTGCCTTCTCCTTTTCTTCTCCTCCTAATTCTTTTATTTTACTGGTTTTTGCTTTCTTTTCTTCTTTCCTCAATTCCTCTCTCTCCTCTTCATTTCCTGTAAAACATTGATACCCCCATCTTAACTTCAGAGAAAGTAACAAATATATATATATGAATATTAGTGTTTAGTTAATGTTGGTCACCATTAATAGAGAAAATTAATTAAACTTGACTCATGTTAAGTGGAAAGAAAAAAGTTACCTGAAAGAGGAGTCAACTCTTCTAGCCCATTCAAAAACTTCATAAGGTTCACATGGACTGCCTCAAGAAACTCCCCCGCAGTCTCATCCGTTGGAAGATTATTGTTATGTGCTTCTTCAAGGACTTTCTCCACTACCGGTGGGGATGGGGTTTCTTCGGAGGACTTCTCCTTGACTGTCTCAGTCATGTCATCGTCATGATGAAAATGCTCAACTATTGTCTTTGTAGATAAATTTTGAAGATTGTTATAAGCATCATTCAAGAATTTCTG
This sequence comes from Hamamelis virginiana, assembly GCA_017140935.1. Classification (NCBI taxonomy): domain Eukaryota; kingdom Viridiplantae; phylum Streptophyta; class Magnoliopsida; order Saxifragales; family Hamamelidaceae; genus Hamamelis; species Hamamelis virginiana. The sequence goes on from JAESVK010000214.1 coordinate 351,331, forward strand.
CACTGATGGAGCTGGGGTTTCTTCAGAGGAGTTACACTCCACAACAATCTCCTCAGATTTGGTACCGTCACAAAAACTTTCAGACACCCTTTTCCTTTTTGTTGAGGTTTTTTTCCTTTTTCTCTCTCCATCTTGTTGCTAAAATATTTCAATAATTAACAGTACAACTAATAGTTAGTATAAATATCATTGAGAAATTAATCCTAACTCTGATCCTACTTCTCATTTGCCAAAAGTATATATAATTACATCCCCAACTCACCAATGTATATATCCTCTTCTACGTACCTTCCTCTTTTTTCCACTTTGATTTCGTACAGGATAAATTTCGTACAGTACGAACTTTATGACCTCCACCATCGATCGGAAGGTCCGGTGAGAAAGTAAATGATCATAATACTGCATGGAAACAATTCATCACTGGTTAAATATATACAAGGTTAATTATATAGGAACATGGTATCATGCAAATAATTATAATTCAATGTTACAAACAGCTAATAAACTGGATCAAGAGAGTTCCAACATGGCTAACCATAGATGTTTAAAGTATGGACTAAGGAAAATTTGTGTACAAGTTCAAATTTTATGTTCATGCAATTGATGAAAATTTTATGTTTAAGATTGAACGATCAATACGATATTAGATTGCTTTATACCTAATACTTTTAAGTGGCAGCTGACAAAATTTAAAATTCTAGAAGTTATACTTTTGTAACTTGTATAACTACATAAACCTTTGTAAAGGGAAAGTATGCATTATTGATGTGTGCCCAAATTTAAAGATGAGAATTCATTAATGAGATCGAGTTTAAGAAGAATATCCAAAGAAGTCCCATTAAACTTATACCATATCATATCTCTCATTATTGTTCCGTTGTCGACACTCAATAAACCATCCCTCCAATCGCTCCGACAGTGAAAAGTGACACCGTTCAACCTACAGAAAGCAACAATGCAAATTAAATGCTTGTTTTCCACCATTTCAAAACTCCATGAATCCCTTGATATATAGATCTAAGAAATTAAGAATCCTAGTATTGAAGATACCTTGTCTTTTGTTACAGTTTTAATGACACGCTCAATTGTCTTCTCCAATCGCTCATACGATGCATGCTGACAGATCTTCTGGATACTCAAGATCATCTCATGGTCCACTTTGGGTAATGGCAGCTGCTGCTGTGTACACATTTAGGAGATTACTCTTAATTATGCTATGAATTTATGTAGACTTCATTAAAATATATATGAGCTGACTTGCAAAATAACAATAAACAAATATTGCTAATTAAAAAAAAACAAAAAACAAAAAAGTACTTTTAAAAGGTTCAACCAAACGGAGCCGTAATTCTTGCATCAACTATGGGAAGCTAATGCTTGGATAACTGGCTAGAAACAATAAAACTATATTTTGATTATGTGGTCATTAGGGTATACACACAAATGTAAGTATAGATCCAGAGAGAAAGAGAGATATTGGGTAAATATATAGAGAAAAACACCCAAAGCATGCTAAAGAAATGAAAGATGTTGGTTTGAAGCCTAAAAACAACAAAAACCTCCTTGTCCGAAAAATATGAAGGAAAAATCACAGTTGGAGAACCATATGCAAACATAAAATGAAGATCACTACCGGGTGCGAATAAATTCTTGTCTTACACAACTTTAAAGCTCTATAAACCCAAAATATGTAGACCTAGGGAAGACTCCAAGTAACGAAGTTACCTTCTCACTTTTCATACAGTTAGTGACATGCTCGATCGTCCATCCTTGGAATCGCTTAGATGTTGAACAGCCACTCATGTTCTGGGTTCCTGGAGTCAGCTGTTCCACACTTGCGAGTTTTTCTTGAGGTGAACCCATATATGATTCCTTATTATGATGTGAAATAGACTTCACATGATTAGGATGCATGCAAGAAGATTAGTACCATTAGAAATAAGACATAGATATATAACTAATTAGTGATGAAATTAATCAGTATGAAGAAACCCTAGTTTTAAAACTACATGCAAACCTTGCAATCAAAATCACTGCCAGACTTGAATATATAAATTCTTTCTTCCACATTTTAGAGCTCCATAAACCCTTAAGCGTATAGATATAAAGAAAAATATACTTGAGAAATGATCAAAGCTACCTGCTTTGCCATTCTTGTGGTATAAATGGCACATTCTTCAGGCAGTCTGAAGGATATTGGAACTGCCTCAACCACTTCTTTGAGTGTTTCTTGTTCTGCAGTTTGTGATGGCGATGGTGGTTTTAACTCTGATGCTGGTTGCTATTGCACGCAAATAAATAAATAAAAAATCACTTTTAAAGATGCTATGAAAATGCACCAAATTTATTCTTTAGGCTGAATTTGATTTATAAAAGTGAACTTCATTCAGTATCGTATCAAGAGAGGCAAACTAATTAATACCTTTTAGAATCATTTAAAATAAAATAAACAAAAAAAAAAGCACCATACCCAAACATGACAAGTAGAAACTCCCTAAGAGAGTGTTTGTACATTATTGCATGCATATATAGATCCAGATTTACAACTTTTTTTCAAATTATTCAATTTCTACTGTAGAACTTTTATATTATGCACCTTGATGTTATACATGGATTCAAGGGTCCAAGTGAAAATTCTTAACTGGGCCACATCTAGCCAGTGAATACAAATTGATGGAATCTGAAGATCGACCTTCAATTAATGAACACAAATCGGTGAAAAACATTAAAGCTCACTTGCTAGTTTTTCCTGAGGTGAATGGACACGTGATTCCTTATTGTTGTGTTATATAGACTCCACATGATTAGGAAACAAGAAGATTAATAGTACCATTGGAAATTAGATACAGATAACTAATTATTAGTAATTAATAATTTATAACAAAATTATTTTGGAGAAACCAGAGATATTTTGAAAATTACTTACAAACCTTGAATCAAGATCACTGCCAGGCTTGAATAAATGCTTTCTTCCACATTCTAAAGCTCCATAAACCCTTAACATATGGATGTAAATAAAATTTTGATTAATGAAGAAGTGAAGCTACCTTTGCCATTTTTGCGGTATCAATGGCACATTCTTTGGGTAGTTTGAAGGATATTGGATCTGCATAAACCACTTCTTTTGGTGTTTCTTGTTCTATGTGTGATGAGTGTGATGACAATGGTGGTTTTAACTCTGATGCTGGTTTCTATTGCAAATACAAAAACTCACACTGGTAAGGATGCTATGGAAATGCAGTGTGTGTATATATATATATATATTATTGAGACTGAATCTGCCATGTAAAAGCGAACCTCATTCACTATAGCATCAAGAGAACCAAACTAATTAATTAGTAACTTTTAGAATCATTTAAAAAAGGAAGACAAAAAAAAGAAAAGAAAAAAGAACCCAAACATGACAATTAAAAACGCCCTAAGAGGGCATTTGTATATATATTATTGCATAGATCCATAATATTATCAAAGAAATTTCAAACTGTTCAATTTCTACAGAACTATTATATTATCCACCTCGATTTATAGTTGAATATATACATCTTGTAGGGTCTAAGGGTGGATTCAAGGGTCCAAGCTAAGCAAAAAATCCTGTGTGTGTACATCTAACCAGTGAATACAAATCGATCAGTAGAAACTGAAGACCAGCCTTCAAATAATGAATTCAAATCAGAAAATAGGCTTATCAACATGTCAAGTACGTGATTAAAACACTAGATCTTGGTTTTGATAGAAGTAGCTGAAGATGATCTAACAGCGTATCATCTGAACCAACTGTATCAATTGCCCTAAAGATTGATCCGGGCTATTTTAGAGATTCTCTTATAGTACAACTAGGGTTTCACCTAAATATTGAAATCTAATAAGGTGTCAAAAGCTATATTATAGGAGTACAATACCTAAAAGATAATGGAAGGAACCTAGCTAGAACCCTAACCCTATCTTTTGATCTTGGAAAACTTGATGGAAAAGAGAGGGATCTGAAAAAACCTGAAAAATGCTTTAGAAAGGAATCCAATTCTAAGCAATATTCAACATTTTAATTTCCTTTCCCTTCCCTCAATGTTTCCAACTAAGATCCAAACAGACCCTAAAGGTTTTATGCAAAATCAAACTCTGTACTATTATGAATGCAAATACTATATGAGATATCCATATATGTAACTAAAACCAGAACTCAAGAAGAACACTGGATGAAAACATTTTCGTAGTAAGTGACTGAAAAGTATCAAAATTACAAAAACAAATCACAAGTTATAACACCAGAAGTTAGGAAATAAAGCAGTAAACACCATATTGCCTCCATTTTTACCAATCAAAGGAATTGTCTCTAACAAACTGAAAAGGAAAAATTAAAATTAATTTTCATGAATATGTTAAAGAAAAATCAAAACCATTGTTTTTAAAGCTACAAGCAGAAGTGAAAAAGTGAACATTTTATCATCTTTCACAACTTTGTCAACCAGTCAACCCTAATAAAGTATAGATCTGGAGAAGAAGCGTGAAAAATTTTTCCAATGTATTTTTCATCAGTGCAAGGCCTCAGTTCAAACCCCAACCCTTCTGACAGCCATAAGTATATATAATGGGGCTGGGATAATATTGTTTACCAGCAGCTCAGGCCCTTTCTGGCCTGCGTTTTCTGTCTTGGGTTGAGCTTCCATAGCCTCCGTTTGCTGTGTGTGTGTGTGAGTGAGAGAGAGAGAGAGAGAGAGGTGAGTGATAAGTTGACAGGAGCGGGGAGAGAGAGAGAGAGAGGTGAGTGATAAGGTGGCAGGAGCGGAGAAATCAAACACATATATAACCAAGAGATCGAGATTCTTTCTTAGTTGTCATTACATGCAGCAAGCCATGAGGAGGCACGTAAACAAGGAAAGAAACGGCTCTTGCAGTATTTGGACAAAAAATATTTATTGTCGAGATTTAATAGGGATTGCCATATTTATTTGAGGATAGCCTGGAATCCTCTCCACCCTTCATCTTTTGGTAACCCTTTTGGCTTAAAACTTACTCAGTAAAAGTGTAGGGTGAATGCAGCAATAATTGGGTTGTTTTCAAGGTTACCTTATATTACCATCCATATTTCTGAAGAATTAATAATTTTCCTAGCTAGTTGTATTACCTTCTATATTGAGTTTCATTCATGTTGGCCTTAGAGTCTTATCATCAAGAATCCCTTGTTCAATGAATTGGTTGGCTGCCTCTAGAATTGATGGATTGAAATTAACCATTCATATATAGTCTAAATTTCTTATTAAATGATTGTATTATTTTCTCATCAGTTTCTTTAGTATTATCTCTATTCTTATTCTTTTTCTTTTTTACACTTTTCAAATATTTCCAGTGAGTTTCCAAGACATACTTCAAAGAATTAACGAAAAGCTCTATGAATCAATGTTCTTCAAGGTTTTAGCCAGTGACTGAAGCCAAATCACAGGTTAAGTACTTTAATTAAGTTGAGGAAGAGGTGAATTCCCATTATAATTAATTAGTTTCAATAACTTCCTGGCTCTGTATTGTATTTGAACCAATATTAAAATTACCTTAATGTCAGCAGTACGTGAAAACAAGAAATGGCACCAGAGGAAATTAGATAAAAATAAATTATTTGTACGAACATCTACTTGTAAACTGGTTTAAAAATCTAATGTTGAGGGTCAAATTATCTAGAACAAGATGAAGGCCAATTCCTGATTTTCACATTTCAACCTGCTGGTTGTATCAATGGTCTTCTACATATGGTGCTAGCAAGCAAAACATAAGCTGGAAATAAAATTTTAATTATTTTATTTAATTAATTTGTTATGGGGAATCGTTCGCATACTATGAGGGGAGGGGGATTGTAGCACTAAAGTAGTACTTGTTGAGACCTTAAGGAGATCCCAGAAATGCCCTTCAACCCCTCATCCCACAGTTGTTTGAATTAAGATTCAAGCTCGATCATCAGCTCGTAAGAGAGGGAAAGACCATACAGCTCTGGCTCCATCCAAGTTAAAAAGTTGAAATGTTAAATAAGCATTAGTATAATAACTTATTCAATATATATTTAATTTATGAACTTGTGGACTTCATACTGGTTCTGGATTGTGGCAGTTGCCATGATCGACCACCGTTAATACGACACCATAAATAACCCTTTTTTTCCCCTGTAGTGTTAGCTTGGCTACAGGTTGTATAAATTAAGGATGGCTCCAATTCTGCTTAATCAATGGCAATCTACATATATATATATATATATATATATACATGCGTCTTAAGCTAGGCAAATGAATGTCTTAGCCAGCGCGCGGGACCTAATCCGGATTGTGAGACATTATAGGGGAGTAGGATAGAATTAGGCTAAATCACAGATTTGATTCTCGTACATTATAAAAATAAATAAATAAATAAAAAGAACGCATGGCTCTATCCATTTTGACCATAATATTTTCTTTCCATCTTAACATTTCTTGAAAGAATGAGAAACCTCACCATCAAAACTAGAAGCGAAGGTGATCGATCATATATTCACATTGAACAAGGAGAACATATATATATATGCATTTTTATGGACGTTAACACCAAAAGGTGAGAAGAAGATGGAGAGAGTTTACAGATCAGTACAATACAACAAAAAGATTCATGACATGCTTAACTTTGGCCTAAGCTAATCACCATCCTCTCAAGGTTCTGGTCTCCGTATATAAATCCTCCATAAGATTTGGAAAATCATTTCTTATTGAATACTCGGCAATATCAAGCAATGAACCTGGTGTGACTTCCTTTTCTCCACCCCTCATTTCATCTCTTTTCTCCAATGCCGCCTCCTTT
>JAESVK010000214.1:363140-365901 GCA_017140935.1 Hamamelis virginiana
AAAAAAGGTACAAAAAATCACTTCTTCCTCACATTTCAAACATAATGACTACTTCCAATCTATTGATTTCATGGATGTCCTTTCCACTTTAGCTATATTGTGGGGATCTATGTACAAAATGTTAGTAAGAAAAGAAAATTTTCAATTTAGAAGGGTAATGATTCGAAAAGCTCATGCTTACATAATCGCGAGTTGTTAGTCAGTGAATTTTAACTTGGGTTCACGTTCTTACTCAAATCACTCTATTTCCTTAATTACATGTTTAAGGCAAAGGTGCATGCATGTAATGACCAACAACTCATACTCATTTTCCATTTTAAAAGGATAATGAATCATGTAGCTCATGCTTACAGAACACGAGTTGCCGATAATTGAAAATTAAGTTTGCTTCACTCATTCACATGACTTTTTTTTTATTATTATTACATGTTAAGGCAACAATGCACATAATGAAAACAATTTTTTTGGTAATGAAAACAAAATGATCCCCATAAATATTTAACCTATTGATTTCACAAATGTCTTTTCAAGTTTAGTTAATTAATTAGTGTGAGATATTAGTACAAATTGTTTGTAAGGAAAGTATTTTTCAATTTAGTAGGGTAATGATTCATAAATCTCATGCTTACATAATCGCGAGTTGTTAGGATATGGATTTTAACTTTGTTTCACTCTTTCAAATGATTCTATTTACTTAATTACATGTTTAAGCCAAACGTACATGTACGTACGTAGTAGTCAACAACAACACTCACTCACATGACTTTAATTTGTTTTCGTTACATGATCGATAAGGCAACATTGCACATAATTAACAACCAATAATTTCAGTGCAAGCATGAGCTAGCTTCATAAATCATTGCCTCTTTTAAAAGGACAGAGAGATTAATTGAACCATTGGAGGTGCCAATTTCCTGTTAAACGTACTAAGGCCAAATTGATGTTCTTATAATTAATGATTCTATTGCAACTGATGGAGCAATGAGTTATTTTAAAAAATTATGCTTCCGCACTTTAGAAAATAAACAGTTTTAAAGAAATCAAAAGGAGCAAAGTAATTACCGTATATTTCTTCTCTCCCATCGTATTTTCCAGCAGTTGCTAAGCACACTATAAGCTCTGATAATGATGGATGCAAATGGCGAGAGATACATGCCAAACTCTGGCTGTTGGATACACTCATAGAGTATGTGCTTGGTGCTGTTGCAAAGACAAATGAATTGTCAATAATGGTACTTTCTAGAAAGTAGCCCTTGCCAAATTTAGGGTTCAACTTGTTCGGGCTAATGAGCATCAACTATATGATATATGTTGGTAATTAAGGTACACTGATCGAACTAATGGAATGATTTATTTCTTAACTGAGTATATAAAGTTATGCTGAGCCTTCTATTTGGGAGACACCGGATAGAGTATGTAAATTCTTCAACGATATGAAATATAAAACTTCCTTTGCTAATCGAGGCTACCAATTACGAAGCGATCACCGCTAAAATGAGATATTAATTTTCTCTTAACAAGGAAATTAACTTTTGCATTTACGAGCGTGATCAATTAATCTATGACTAACAGAATCATGCATATTTCTAGCCATACACACGTATATGCACGTGCATACACACGCAAAGGCAAACAAAAAGAGAAAAGCGACAAACACAAGAAAAACAATATATGGGAATAGAGCTTCACAAGAAAAACAATATATGGGAATAGAGCTTTACGATATGTACTAATTAAATGCATTTTCTTAATTGAAAAGGCGGTTTTATGCATGGAGGAAGATAAGTTTTCTCGATCTTACTACATTTATACTTTGAATTAAGATGAAAAATTTAATTAGTATTGATGGAAACTAGATTTTCGCGAACAGGAATAATAACAAGCTAGTCATACTCAGTTTCATATCAACAAATTAACATCTAGTTAAAATGGAGGTTATCTCTACTTATGATTCAATTAATAACTACTGCTTATCATTTAATCAAACATTAATTTAAAATCATGATTGAAGACGACGGAGAAGGGACAACCTATAATTTTTTTTTCTTTTTCTCCCTCTTTTTTATTTGCTCCTTCTACAAAATAAGATAAATGAATAAAAACTATAGAGAACGCCAGGATATATGCATTCGTCACCATGCAATCTACTGCAGTATACACTCATCATCAACAAATTAAAGATCGTAACATTAAAATATGAAATTAACTTATAAATATGTGACTAATATTTTGGTCCTTTGGGTTGGGGGTGGTTGTAAGGCGAGTGGGTTTGCAGTTCTATTTGGGGAATTGGTGGTTTGTGTTTTGGAGTCTTTTTTAATTGTTGTTGGGTGTAATTTTTTCTCATTTTTATAAAATCTAGTTCTATTTGCTGATTAAAAAAAATTAATTTAAAAAAAAAAAAAAAACACAGAGCAATACCAGGAGAAATTTTTTATTTTATATATATATATATATATATATATATATATGACATTATTTTTCTAGAACCAAGCTGTATATGGATGAGAACTACCACTTGCATGGAAACCAAAGAGAATGCAAAAACAAGATCTATTATCAATTGCTGCAGCCTACACTCAACCTTAATCTGATTCACTTCAAGCACTGATACCACTAGGGTTCATGAACCTTTTGGGTAGCTGGCTAGGACAAAAGAAATTCATTGGCTTTTCTTTATGGAATTCATATATATGCTATGATTAACAGAAGGTTATATATATATATATATATATATATATATATATATATATATATATAT
>JAESVK010000214.1:365911-460541 GCA_017140935.1 Hamamelis virginiana
TATATATATATATATATATATATATATATATATATATATATATATATATATATATATATATATATTAATTCCTATATAAAGAAAAATAAAATAAAATAGCCCTTTAGGAATCAGAGTAAGCAAAAATTTAACCAAGATTAATTATTCTTTAAGCTTAAAATATGAATAGTTTGAAGCGATCTGAAGATAGGGGCAAGCTTATAATTACCCCATCCCTTTTGTTGATATATATATAGTCATTCTACTATAAAGTCAACATTGCATAACCTTATGCAAGGTTGGCTCCATATCTCCAATTTTAGAAGACTGTTCGTAAAACTGACCGTTGGATTAGATGCTCCTCCTCTGTATGTCCTGCTCGCAAAAAATCACGGACAGTTGGTTTTTGAAATAACTGATTTTAAAAAAAAAATGGTGATATATTTTTTGAAGAACAAATAGGTTCATATTTTCACAATGAGTTATTTCAAAAGCCAACCACTGTGATTTTTTGCAGGCATGACATACAGAGATCGGACAGTTGGTTTTTGAAATAACTGATTTAAAAAAAAAATGGTGATATATTTTTTGAAGAACAAATACGTTCATATTTTCACAATGAGTTATTTCAAAAGCCAACCGTCGGATCACTGTGATTTTTTGCAGGCATGACATTTAGAGAGGGAGCATCTAATCCAACGGTCAATTTTACAAACAGTCTTCTAAAATTGGAGATATGGAGCCGATCTTGCATTAGGTTATGCAATATCGACCTTATAGTAGAATGAATTTATATATATATATATATAGAAATGATATGTTGGGGTCCATACCGTAAAGGAAAAAAACAGTACATTGTTAATCTTACAGTCCATTTTAACAAAAAAAATCCGAAGGCCTACATTAATTCAACTTTTTACACACAAAAAGATGACAAAAAACTGGCCAGCTTTTCTTGACTTTTCCTCCCCTTTCTTTTCTTCCTTCTTCTCTCTCCCCCCTCTCTCTCACTCTCCCCCGTGTTCTCTCCCTCTACTGCCCATGCCCACCAGCATCATCTCCGGCAACGACAGCGACTACACCTCCCATTTCCACCTCTCTACCTCATTCTCTCTCATGTCAGGAAGGTAAATGTTATCGATCCATTGAGAGAAGGCGCTGTAAACAGCAAAACTCACACCTTCACCCTTCGGTGCCATCGGCAAGACCCCTCCCCGCTGACAAGTGTAACCATAAGCATAGACGGAGCAGCATCATTCTCTGCCTTGTTAGTCCAACATCCCCTTCCCTAGTGGTGTCAAAATGGGCGGATCGGGCGAGCCGGCCCGTTAAGAAAGTTGGCTAACGAGCTATTAGATTAGGCTTGGCCCGTTGAGCTATCGGACCGGATAAGGTTAACGGGTTTTTTTGCCAATTTTATTTTTTTTCACTTTCTTTTAGTATATTTAAATTACAATATAAAAAAAAAACAAAAACAAAAACAACATAACTAGTAAAGTACATTAATAAATAATAATTAAGCAAATAAACTTATTTTATTCATATTTTAAATATATACAATTTTGGTAGGAGAGAGTTGCACCACCATAATTAAAAATTAAAAATATTCACCATAGTTAAAAATTAAAAAGATTTAAAGATTATTGTAAAAAAATAATAATTTTAATTAAAACTATATGAGATTCTTAATTAAAAATAATAATTTATACTTCTACTAAATAAGTTTTTTTCATCTTTCAAAAAATTAGTGAGTTCAAAAATGAAAAAATAAAATAAAAAATAACGAATAGACTCGTGAACAGGCTCATTTAATTATAATTAAAACTCATTAAAAGAAAAGACTCGTAATTTGTAAATTACAATGCCCACCATTTGATTGAACAAACTTCTTATGAATAATACTATGATTGCAAAGAATCATAATAATCTAATGGTCTATTTTTTAAAAATGCCAAATGTGAAAAATTGTATATATGTTTTGTTCTTCCAAATATCACAAATCTTTTATAGTCATTATTCAAAAATTGACAATTGGATCGCTATAATTTTTTGCGAGCATGGCATTCACGATATATTTATCTAATCCAACAGTTAGTTTTTCTAAATGACGCTGACCCTAATCAAGTAACCTCACTCAATTTCATACTAGGTGCACCTTGTAATTTACTAGCTTAAGTCACATGTGTATGGCTAATTACACAAGATATTTCTAAAAATCTACCGTTAAATTGAACAAATTTCTAATGAATATCATATTGTCAAAAATCGCAGTAATCAAACAGTCGGTTTTTTAAAAATATCAATATGAAAAATTGTCTAATTTATTCTTTAAAAATATCGCTAATCTTCTATAATCATGCATTTTTCAAAAATATAATTGACTGTTTGATTGCTCTAATTTTTCCTAGCATGGTTCTCATAAGAAATTTGTCTAATCTAACAATGTTTTTTTCAAAATATTATTATATATATATATTTAATGGTTATTGAAGAATTTAAATAAAAATAACTTAAATATTATCTATCATCATAAGGTAACACAAGTTCATGCTTAGTCTAATGGTAAGATTTATTAGATAAAGTGATAAAACTTTTATCTTAAAGAGGATTGGGGTTCAAATCCCACACCATGCAATTTTATTAATTTTATCAAAATGAGTTGGGTTTAACGGATCGTATCAAACGAGCTATTGGACGGGCCAATGGGCGGATCGGATCAGGCTGGGCTAGCGGATCAGTCGGGCCGCTTATCGGGCTCGGATTGAGCCATTAGTTATTGGACCGGCTCGAGCCTGATCTGTTAGCTTATCAGATCGGTCAGCGGGTCAAATGGGCAGCCCGTCCATTTTGACACCACTAGTTCGCATTAATAAAGATTGGTGAAGTATCGTTTTCCTTTTGTGGAAATCTCGAAAATCTAGACTTCAATTAATTAGTTTGACCAATGATATAATGCCATGTCATTTTGAAGTAGGACCAAAACCAATAAGGATAAAGAAGAAGAGATAATTAAGGAGATAAGAGAATGAATGAGTGAAAGAATTTTAGAACCGCCACATCAGCATACTGCTCTTTATATTTTGAGGTATGACCTAAACCAATAAGGATATATGATTTGCTGTTATAGCTATGCTTTATCATCGAATTTTCAAAGTGATAAGTTTGCTTGAATTTTTGAGTATATCACCGCATATATAATTTTGTTTATTCATCTTATCATAAATTATTGAGCCAGTTAATAAATCGATCGTAAAATTAAGGATTTGGATTTCAAATACATTGTGCATGGTTCCATATATAATAACCAAATAAAATTAAATATAGGCACCGTTTGGATTTGCTTTCTATAAGTGCTTATTTGATTTTGGAAGCAAAAAAGCAAAAAATAAAATAGCAATGTTTGGTTAAAATTTTATTAAGTACTTTTTGTTAAGTGAAAAAGCAAAAATTACCCTTTAAGCAATAAGCAAATCAAAATAGCTTTTAAAAGCAAAAATCTAATAACAAATTAAAGCTTTGACAAACCTGAAGCCTTCATTACCAAGAAAAAAAAAAACCGACGCCTTCTCTGCCCGACACCGATCTTCTTTGCTTGACACTCTCTCAAGGTATGCACCGTCTCTCTCTCCTCATATAAGTGTGCTAATGTTTTCCTGGTTGATTATTATTACTCTTACTTGTGATTGGAACTTAAAAATTGAAAAATGTTTAGTCAGTAGAGCCTATTTTCCCAGCGATGCTGATTTATATGCTTGTTGCAACTGTTGTGAGATTTAGCCATGGTTGTTGGAGAGATTGACTTTGATTGATTCAGTTCTTGCAACTGTTGTGAGAAAACTGGAAACTGAAATGACTTGGCAGTTTTTTTCTTTAAAATGTAACTTTTTGGTTCTCTAAATGTGGTTTGAAAATTAAAGCCACTGTTGAATTGAGTGTGGCTGCTACTGTGTTGGGTGATTTTTCAATTCCTTAGTGCCTAACTTAGTTTTGATTGGTGTTGCTTATGGTTAAATAGTTTTATTCTTTGAAAATTGGTTTTGGATGTGTCTGGGATTTTTGTCAAACATAGCTATTTCTTGTGCTTCATTCTCTACTAGGTAGATGGGTTGTGCATACTTGAATGCAGGCACATCCGGAAGCAAAAAAACTCCGTACAGAAACTTGCCGTAAGCATGACCAGTTGGTAACAATATTTGGCGATGATACTCATGATATCTAGAGCACTACCTTTCTTCCAACAGATGAAGCTAGTGTTGATATACAGGGGGAGGACTTGAGGCAGCAAATAAATCGTTGTCATTCTAAGGATGACACTTCAAGTGGCAGTCGTCGTGTGAGAAGTCATCAATCCCGAGCATTAGAGTTGTCAAAATCCATCATACTTCTGGTTTAAGTATCACACACAAGGACTATAGTATTGCAAAATTCTATTGGTACAAATCCGAGTGTGGTTGTGGGATCATATTCGATCCCAAAATGCACTGAGGTTCTAGATAGCATTGATGGCTTAGTTGCACCCACTTATTTGAAGGCAATTGAGAAGTTCCATGATATAAAATGGAAGGTTACTTTTATATCAATGCCAAGTGGGCGCCGATTAACATGGTTAGCTAGCTTGGTGTAGCATGCTACTTTTTGTTATTTTTCTATATTAGTTGAAAATGATATTTTGTTAGTTTAGATAGATGGTGCATATTAAGATTTTGTTTTGGGTGAATATTGCAATGTATGATTTTATTTTGGATGGTGCATATTTTATTTTGCTCTTAATTATAAAATGTCCACTTATAAGTAGTATGATTATATAAAAAATACACACACACACACATATATATATATTGACTTATAATAACAAAATATGTGATTTATCAACTATAATTTTGTTTTCAAATTTTGACTTTCTAGTAAATTAAGAGTAAAAATGAAAAATCAAAAGTTATACCAAACATACTTTTTGCTTTTTCTTTTTTCTAAAAAAAAGTAAGCAAAAAGTATACTGTTTGGACTTGCTTTTTACTTATTAAAATAGAAAGCAAAAAAATAAAAAAGAATTTTTTTTTTCTTATTAAAAGTATTTATCAAAAGCAAATTCAAACGGTGCCAAAATTAACATATGATTTTTTTTTTTTAATAAACATCGTAGAGTGTGACACGAAGATCGACATATATATCTTTGAAGATAGGAACTAGAAAGTTCCAAAACTTCCAAATTTTAGATGATTAGTTGAGGGAGCTAGCTTTTTACTTTGGATAAGCAGCCCATCGTAAACATAAGCACGATTAAAATGACGATGATTAGGAAAAAAATGGTCCTAAAATGGTTTCAAAAGACGACAGCTTAAAAACCATCGTGTTTTTTTAATGGTTTTACTATAATTTTTTAAAATAGTCGTCTTTTCCATAAATGAAACATGGCCTTTTTTAAAATTATTTTTAATTACTTTTTATGATGAGGGTATCCGGACCAGCTTATGCACACTTTGACTAATCCCTCGGGTGATCGTAATACCCTACCTGGTAAGACGTACGACAAATATCCTGAATAGGTGGCTCAGGAGACTCGAAATAGGGATTTCGAACTTTGTACGCTGAAGTCTAACCATTTAAGCTATCCTGATTAACATGACCTATTTCATCTTTCATAGTAGGGTGACAATGACACTAGTGAAAGAAAGAAGCCTGAGGCACACGGTTTCAAAAGCGATAGGATTGAATTTGGATTTCGTACTATAATTAAATGATTTTTATAAAAAAAATTTACACTCTGTAGCTATGAATGTGACAATGACACTTTCAAAATTTATAAAATTCGATCATTTCACCTAATAATTCATTTTATTTGAAATTTTAGAAATAGACAAACTAATGAAAGTAGTACAGCATTAATTTAGCCTTAAATCTCGGAGCCCACGTAATTTTCAAGATGGGCCCAAGCATTAGAATTTTTTAAGCCCAACAGTGGCTTAGCTTAGCCCTTCCAATTATAACTGATCATTGCACACGTAGCTCTGACAGTCTACACGCGACACACGACACCTTCTTACCGAATTAGGTAGACAAATATATTTATTTAAAGGGTGATTTTTTGCGTTACATTTTATTTTGATGTTTATATTTAAATTTTATTTTTTAAATACTAATTATAGTAAATATTTTCACAATCCGAGCGTTGGTTTCGAAACTTTTTTTATGCATATCATATATACTAAAATTCACAGTAATCAAACGGTTAGATTTTAAGAAATATTATATCATTATGAAAAACTGTGATGTTTTTAATTAATTATAAAATATAATAATTCTTTACTATAATATTTTTTAAAAATTAATCGTTGGATCGCTTCGACTTTTTTATACATGACAAACATAATAAAAGTATCTAATCCAACGGTCGGTTTCCTCAACTATTCGATGGTATTTTTAAATTAATGTGCAAATATAGGTGTCAAAATAAGGTGTAAGGGAACGTGACCCTTATTTGAATATAGAAAACTTAAGAGGTACTAACATCTGATTTAGAGTTAGATGCATAGCATTTTTGGAAAACAACCGTTGGATTGGATACCTCTCTTGTGTATGTCATGGCTATTAAAATTCACAGTGATCTAACGGTCGGTTTTTGACGAATGTAACTTTGAAAATTTTTTCCTTTTCTTGTTCCTTAAAATGTTACTATTTTTTCAGAAATTTTGTTCAAAAACCAATTGTTGGATCACTGTAATTCTTGGCAGGCAAAACTGTATAAAAAAATATCTAATCCAACGGTCGATTTTCCAAAATATGTGCTGCAACTGGCTCTTAATCAGGCCACCTAATGCAAGATATATCAAGTGCACATGATGTTAGCACATTTGAGAGAAATTTTATTGTGAAATATAAATTTATGTTCAGATGTGGGTCCTAAGATGTAGTGCCACTATGGAATGAACCTTGCATGCCAAAAATTCTAGTAATCTCAATAAGGAATGCGACAGTTATCATCAGTTGATATTATTACAACTTTTCACACTATATTTTAAAAACCGACCATTTAATTATTGTGATTTTGGCATTTATGATATACATATATGAAAAAAAAAATCTAATCCCAAAATACCAACATAAATTATTAATAAATTTCACAAATTATAATTAACCAAAAAAAAAAAAGTAAATGTTTCACAAATAATAATTTTTAAAAGAATTTAAAATTTATGGAAATTTTTTTTTATTAATTATACTTGAAAATAATATAATTTTTTCTTAATAAGAAAAAAATATATATAATTTTCTTGTTTTGGTAATAATAGAAATTAGATTTATGGCATTTTATCTCAATATTGCTAAGGTTTCAATCAATTACGTAAATGAAGCTCACATTGAAATAATTACGGAAATGAAGTTCCGTATATGAAAATGGACATATTTGCCCTTTTAACGGGAAAAAAAATTGAATTTCATTTGAAAATTTTCACATAATCACCAATTTTATAAATAATAACAAAAAATCTGAATAATTACTGATCACCAACAATATAAAGAATCACCAAATTTACACAAAATTACTGATCACCATATTTTATAATAATTACAATTTTTATTAACAATCACCAATCTCCGTACAGGTCATTTCAAAATTTTTTAACATTAAATCATGTCCCCACTTATCCCATCAAACAATAAATGCATTTAGACATGATAATAAAATTAAAAATATATAATCACTGAACTGCTAAACAATTATCAAAATTACTCATGATACCAAAAAAAGCACAGAATCACTAATTTATAAGTTTTACATATAATTATAAAAAATATATATTATTACATTTTGATTAAAATGTGAATTTTATTTTCGTAATTGATTAAAATCTCAGTAAAATGGCTTTAGATTTATATATAAAAAGGAAAAAAAGAGGTTTTAAACGGGTGGCAAGAAAAAGAAAAGCATAGAGCAGCTAGACTATACATACTGAGAAACGCTGAGTAATCGTTAGAAGGAAGATAAATAATCGCGGGTATTAGACATTATCCATTTGCTATAATAGAGCGTTCCAGATGTGGAAAGTCGAACCGCCTTAGGTAGGAGAGAGAGAGAGAAGATGCATGTGTACATAATTGGAGGAACTGCAAGAAGTTGAGTGTGGCAGATGAGGTTAGGGGATTCGAACATCGAAGTCCCATCAACGAATTAGGGTTTCTGAAACTTGCGTACAAAACCTGGGGAATTTGATCACCAACTACTGCAATCCTGGGGAGCGAAAGCTCTCGATCCAGATACTGTTGTTGCTCCGATTGGCTACGCTATTACTTCTCTGGTATGGAGATTGATTCCCCTCCAGACACCAATTCTATATCGCCTCGCGAGCGAATCGTACAGGTAATTCAATCGATTCCTGCCTTTTGTTTTATGGGGTTTTCTCTTGATTGTCTATTTTGGCCCTGACTGTTTTGAGGGAAAATTAAATTAAAATTTTCCGGGGAAAGGTAACTGCCGTTTGGTTGCCGGGAAAACTGAAGGAAAATAAAAGAAATTAGCATTTGGTTATGTTTTTTTTGTTGTTTTGGTTTTCAAATAATGGAAAACTCACTCAAATTTAGTTAAATAGTTGTATTAGGCTTAGTTGAGTGTTCCAAATAATTAAGAATCTTGGGTTACAAATTTTAATTCTCTTCTTTTCTTTAGTTTTCTTGCAACCAAACGAAGCGTTAGGGTCCATTTGGTGTTTAGTTACAATAATCATGGGAATGGTGAGTGTGAACACCTGTTACCTGTTGCTGCATAAATATGTAGGTATTTTGTAAAATGATTGAAGGTTACTTTCTGTAAGAACTAAATCAACACAAATTTGCTTAGTGGTGGTAAATGTCTTTTGTACGTTGGGGTTTAAATGTTCAATTTGCGTTTGTTGTTTCTTTTGAATGTTCCCGAGGATTATTTAGTTGTTGTCTAAATGTGTTGTTATCTGAAGAAAATTTGGGTTATTCACGGGAATCAATTTTCACATATATTGTCTCATAATTTGTACCAGAGGCTCGTTCAACAAGGCGTTCCTGGGGAACTACTTGATCACCTCCAGCATGGTTTAGTTGCTTTTGTCAAGGAGAATAGCTCACGGATACCACAGCTGGTATCTGCAATCTTACCTACTGTTGAGGAGGTGGCGGAGGCTTTACCAAAAACTAATGCAGCCAGTAAAAAAGCTTTGGCGGGCCCAAGCATGAAAGATAGGTTCCGTGAAAGCATGGTTTGGGTACAGTGGATGATGTTTGAGGGTGTCCCAGTTGTTGCCCTGAAGAACCTTGCCAAGATGAGTGTTGGTCAGCGCGGTGTTTGTGGGGTTGTCTGGGGAAACAACGATATAGCCTTCCGCTGCCGAACATGCGAGCACGACCCAACATGTGCAATTTGTGTACCTTGCTTCCAGAATGGGAACCACAAGGACCATGATTATTCTATAATTTATACGGGCGGTGGTTGCTGTGATTGTGGGGACGTGACTGCTTGGAAACGCGAAGGCTTTTGTTCGAAGCATAAAGGTGCAGAGCAGATACAGCCCCTGGCAGAGGAGTTTGCTAACTCTGTGGGGCCTGTCCTTGATGCTCTTCTTGTTTGTCTGAAAAACAAGCTATTGTCTGTGGAAGCTATTTATCAGGAAAATAACAATCGAAGTGAGCACAGAAAGTATGCAAACGAGCTGACATATGTGGTCGTTGAGATGCTTCTAGAATTCTGCAAGCAAAGTGAAAGTTTGCTCAGTTTTGTTTCTAGGAAGCTGTTTTCTTTAAATGGTTTATTGGATATTCTGGTGAGGGCGGAGAGGTTTTTAGCTGATGCTGTCACGAGGAAGCTCCAGGAGTTGCTCCTAAGTTTGCTGGGAGAACCTGTTTTTAAGTATGAATTTGCAAAAGTATTTCTAGAATATTATCCAATTGTTGTAGATGAAGTTGTTAAAGTGGGTAATGATAATGTTCTCAAAAAGTATCCTCTCCTATCCACATTCTCTGTGCAAATTTTCACCGTGCCAACTCTTACCCCACGTCTTGTTAAGGAAGTGAATTTACTGGCCACGCTGCTGGGATGTTTGGGAAGCATTTTTATTTCTTGTGCTGGAGAAGATGGTCGTTTACAGGTAGTGCATTGCATTTTTATTTGCATACCCATCATTGGAATGCTATCAGCAGATATTACTGATGATTTAAACTTTATAGATAACAGTGGAAAATCAACACCTGGTGCTTAAAAAGGCTATCTTATTTATTTATTTATAATTTAATTTTTGGGTAAAAAAAAAAGGTTTTCAAACAGAAGGGAAGTGCAATGAGAGCATCACAAAGTTGTTGGGCTTTTATGCTCTATGGGTTTCTTTGCACACACACACACACACACACACACACAGATATATATATATATATATATATAAGGAAAGATTGTATATATAGATGAAGGGGTTTGAAATGATCCTTGTACATGCAAGATATACAAAGAGATTAAAAAAAGAATATACAATGAATTGAGTTTAATTTTGGGCCCTGAATAGAGTCCAGATACACTTCAATTTACTCAAATCAATTTATTCAACAGCATGGGGCTGGCTACATGAATCCTTTTTTTCCATGTAGCTTTATCAAGGGTCGTATCCTTTGTTAAGTCCCTAGCATATATGTCATTTTTCATAATCACTAATTACATTGTTTTGGGCCTGCCTCTTCTCTTTTTGGGGCCTTCAAGCTGAATCATGACATCTTTTTGTAGTGGTGCATTCCTAGGTCTCCTTTGCTTATGACCAAGCCGCCCTTGATGACTTACCCTCATCTTGTCCTTAATTGGTACTGCTCCAACATTTTTATGAATGCACATATTTTTTATTTTATCATTTTTTGTACTACAAAATCCTCATTTTGGCTATACTCCTTTTCTGAGTTTTTCCTGGGATACAATAAATGGTTTTGATTCCTTTAGTTTGATGCGTCCCATGTAGCTTTTTGTTATAATATTCTATGCTTCCAATGTAGTTTTTCATTTTAATATTCTATTTCAGTTTTCTCTGTTTCTTTCTTCTATTGCAGTTTATTGTTCTTTTTCCTCTTCATTTTTGCTTATAGAGTACATAGTTGATAATTGTTCCTTTGCAGCTTACTAAGTGGGGAAATTTATACTACCTCACTCTTCGTGTGGTTGAAGATATTCGATTTGTTATGAGTCATGTTGAAGTACCCAAATATGTAACTCATGATCAGCGAGATATCTCAAGAACTTGGATCAGACTCTTGGCTTTTGTGCAAGGAATGAATCCTCAAAAGCGAGAAACAGGTCTCCATATAGAAGAAGAAAATGAGAATATGCAGTTGCCTTTTCCTTTAGGCCAGTCAATTGCAAATATTCATTCTCTCTTGGTGGCTGGGGCATTTTCTGTTGCTAATGCTGATGAGACAGATGATGAGACTTTTCTGAACGCATTTAAAGAAGATTTGGATGACAGAGATGACCGAAGACATGCAAAAGTAGGACGACTTTCCTGGGAAAGTTCCGTGTGTAGTGCAGCAGGGAGGAATAGTACATTGGCTTGTGAGTCAAATTTTACTGAAGTGAAATCTGATACTGTAGGTCATCTAATTCCTCCCTCTGTCACATGGTTAATATTTGAGTGCTTGAGGGCTATTGAAAATTGGTTGGGAGTAGATAATACATCAGGGGCTCTTCTTAATGTATTATCTCCAAATGCTAATAATATCTCTGGCAGCAATTTTCTAGCATTGAAGAAAACATTATCTAAGATTAGGAAGGGCAAATTTATTTTTGGTAAGCTTACTAGTTCGGATGAAGTTCAAGAAAGGCCATTTTCTTCACATCTCTATACTGGTTTCCATACAAGTGCTGACTTGAAGAACAGACAATTTATAGGACAGGACAGCAAATCAATAATTACTGGTGAAGTTGGTGCAGATAATTTTCGTGATGCGTCAGCTTTTGATGATAGTGCCATGGAAGGAGAATGTCCCATAGACTTAGAAGCCTTGCGTGTTTTGAGCTTGTCAGATTGGCCAGATATAGTTTATGATGTTAGTTCGCAGGATATATCTGTTCACATTCCCTTACATCGATTACTTTTCTTGCTTTTACAAAAAGCATTGAGAAGATGTTATGGTGAATCTGCAATGCCAAATGTGATTAATAGCTCTGCTAATCCATTGTCGGCAACTTATTGCGACTTCTTTGGACACGTTCTAGGAGGTTGCCACCCATATGGGTTTTCAGCTTTTGTTATGGAGCATCCTTTGCGGATTAGGGTATTTTGTGCTGAGGTTCATGCTGGAATGTGGCGGAAGAATGGGGATGCTGCCCTATTGTCTTGTGAATGGTATCGTTCAGTACGCTGGTAAGTAAATTATGTTATACTTATATTTCAAAGCAAAAAAAATGCCTGGCTTTACTGTGCAAGTTTCTTCAGGGTTGTTGATGCTCAAGGGTCTCTTCTCTGTTGTATTGTTTCTGCAGGTCTGAGCAGGGTTTAGAGCTTGATCTATTTCTGCTGCAGTGCTGTGCGGCATTAGCTCCAGCTGATCTTTTTGTCACTAGAATTCTGGAACGCTTTGGGTTATCAAACTACCTTTCTCTGAATCTTGAACAATCTAGTGAGTATGTAACTAACTTCTCTCTAGGGATGATGAATATTCTTTTGCTTTGGAATCGTTAGGAAGATCTTAAGCACGAGACTAACTACTATTTGAGCTGCTTATTTGAGATTACCACACTACATAGATTGAAAGGTTCTCTTGCCTATGCTTGTCTTACACAAGATATTGTAGTCTATAGTGGTGGTCGTTTTCTTTGGCTGGTTTCCTTCCCTTGTGAATAATAAAAACTGTAAAAGCAACTAGCAAAGTAAGACATCCATGTTATTGATAAATCCTCTTGATGAAACTAAAAAGGTTCACGGTTAATTCATTGCTTTTTATTTTTCTTGCTTCACTTCTTATTGGTGAAGAGAGCACGATCCTTGTTGAATTGGAGAGATCCAAAGCAGGAAGGAAAGATCGTTTTTACCAAAATCTGGTCTGCCGCCCTTCATTTCCAAATCTTTTGTTCATCTAGTAAGTAGCAGGACCTTCACAGTTTTATCTATATCCCCCTTTTGCTCAATCTGAACAACATGTTTTGTACTTGATTAATCCTTTTAGGTATTTTTATTGGCCAAATAAAAGTTACTACCCCTCTAATTTGAACTTCTATTGATATGGAAGAATCCTTCCCATATGAAAATTTTGGAAACAAACATGAAGACAGTAAAATAGGAGTAAAAATTGATGCAGACCTCATAATGCTACGATTGTTCCATAAGCTTATGGAGCCGTTGGATTGCCAAAAGGATAAGAAAAGGTCTCAATTTTGGTTCATTAGGGTTGTGACGGTCTTCAGAATTTATTGGATGGTGCTGGAATTTCTTAGTTTATGGCATTAGTTTGCAACTTCCTATTTTTGGAAAATTTTCCCATGTCTTAATTATTTTCCATTTTAGTCATTTTCTTATTTCTGGGTTTATTTCTATACAAATATGGTTGTAGCCTTTAATGTAGACTCAGTTTTGAGAATTGTTAAGATTATTATTGAGAGTTTTCTCTTTTTCTAGTATTCTGTATTCTCTAAATCAACAAATTCTAGATGCCTATTTTTCTGCTATTATCGTGGTGATAATCAATAGGTTGATAGAAGATTGCCACTTTTTGGAGGAACTTCTCGTCATTTGAGTTTCCATTGCATCAGTTGGTATCGAAGCTTGTGATCGTTCCAACATCACGCTCGAAAGAGGACCTGGTGGTGGTTGAGATATTTTTTTGGATGAGGTGTATGAACGTGATAAAGTAGCTCGGTTGCGGCAAAAGATTGAAGCGATGTAAGGCTAACTCGTGGTGATGGCAGCAGAGCAATGTCATGGCAGCAGATCTCCTTTTATACACTGTGGAGGATGGGAGCTTTGATTACGAGTTCGATGATCTATATGTTGACCTTGGTTTGAGAGGAAGGAGGGGAGCCTCTTTTTTAGAACCTTAGGTTGTGTTTGGTACGGGGGAATAAGGGTGGAATGTAATCCCCATTCCATTCCCACCTTTATTAGAAGTGTTTGGTTGGCCCGAAAGGAATGGAATGGCCATTCCCTTGTGTGCTTTATTCCCTCCCATAAGGGAATAACAATTCTTTTGTAAACAAGTGGAATGACCATTCCCATTACCAAGGAAATTGGAAGAAAGGAAAAAAACACTAAAACCCGTGCCATTACCAGAAGATCACAACCCATTCGCTTCCTCTTTCAACTAACTCACAAAATCCAAATGCTCTAACCCACCTCAACATCGACTACCTCCACCCTGAGAACTAGACCACTGCCCCAAATGCAGGCAACCATAAAAATAAAGAATAGCTTGACGCCAGTGACCACCACCCCATAGATAAGCAAAAAAATGATGAGGACGATGACCAAGGTCAGTGTTGACTGAGGGAAAGAAAAAGAGATGAACAAAAAAAAGAAAAATGATCTTGTCTTGACATGGAGAGAAGTATAGAGGTCTGTTTGGTTTTCTCTTCTTAGATCCAATGAGTTACAGAACACATAGGTCTATTTGGTTTTTTCTTCTTATCTGACAATTTGTAGAGATTGTAATGCTTTTCTCCTTTGGGAAGAGCATCTTCCTTTGGTTTGGTTTAATCAACCAAACTAGACTTCGATAAAAAATTATTATTTTTGGTTAATTGGGGCTTTGATCTCCTTTAGTTAAACAACGCTTTCTCTCTCTTTTTTTAGGGGGTTTAAAACAAGGCTTTGATTATATGTATAGTACATTTAAATCTCAAAATATAAAATATATTTTGAAAAAGAAAATGTTAGTTTTCATTTTAGTTGCAACCAAACACAATCTATGGAATGACATATTCCATTCCTTATTATTTCATTCCATTACTGTTCCCATTCCATTCCTATATTCATTCCATTTAAGCGAACCAAATGCGGCCTTAGGGTTAACCATTATTCTAGGTGATAGAAGAGTGGATTAAAGGTTCAGATTCTTAAGTTTCAGGGTATGACGCAACCAGAAGAGTTTCTGGAATGGTTATATGATGTGGAAGAAGTCCTAGATTTTAAGGAAGTGCGTGATGGGCTGGTTCCTTTGGTGGCTACCATATTTTGTGTTAAGGCGCCTACCTAGTGGCAATAGTTGAAAGTAACTTGAAGTAGAAAGAGTGCAAAACAAAGATTAATTTATGGAAGAAATTAAAAAAAAAACACATGCCCTCAACATTCCTGCCCTATAATTATACTTGATTGATGTATCAGTGGTCGCATGATTTGTGGCAGGGAGCAAGGTTAATTGATGATTGTACTTCAGAATTTTATCAGTTGGTGGCGCATCTCAATCTAGCAAAATAGAGGAGCATTTGGTGTCTTGGTATATTTGTGGTTGCGAACATAGATTCGGTATACGTTGAATTTGCTTGACTTGTTTTCTATAACAGAGGCGCATCGAATGGCTTTATAGTTGGAGAAGTAGTCAGCTGCAGGACGTGTAGACCTTCATGGTATAATGGTAGTTGCAATCCTTCTGTTCCATGGGGGCAGTGGTAATTGCAATCATGGACCAAAATATTCAGTATATTGGCGATATATCACCAATATTTCTATATATAGGAGGATATCAATATGCTATTAGACTTGCATATATTTTCTTCATAATATAGACCGATTTATCGGAATATAATGAAAATATCAAGAATATTGTGATATATTGAAAATATCTATCAATATCTGTAATAAAAACACACACACACAATATATCGGCCGATATGTACCATATTGATAAATATCCAATATATCTGAAAATGTTAGAGGTGGGGATTCCATTGTATACAAGATTATCGATTTATTCATTTGTTATTATGTAAATGATATATATTTTAATTTTTAATGTTACATATATGACATTTTAATTTAGAATTTATAGAAATTTGTAATTTATTTTGCCCAGAGTAGCACATTTTATTGTACCCTATACGACACAAACTTGTCTTATATACATTTAATTTGCATTGTCTTGATTCTAAATTGCGTGTTATAGTCTAATTCATTGTTTTGCAAAGCTCTAATGAAAATTTCCATGTTAAACTAATAATACACCCCAAAAAAAAAAACTAATAATACCCATTATATCTTTAAATCGATATCGATATTTTCGATACGATCGATATATCCATGTTTTGGGATCATCGATATATTCATCGATGCTAATATTTTAAGTCCTTGCATGAAGGCCATAGGAGAATGATTTTGTGCAAGTGTACAGTATTGATGTTTTGTTTAAGAACACTATTTTTTCAGGTATGAACCAGTTTTAGTGCAGGAAATGCTCACCCTTATCATACAAATAGTTAAAGAAAGGCGATTTTGTGGTCTAACTACGGCTGAAAGTTTGAAAAGAGAGTTGGTTTATAAGTTAGTCGTTGGGGATGCCACTCATAGTCAGTTGATAAAATCTCTCCCCCGTGACCTTTCCAAAATTGATCAGCTTCAGGAAATTTTGGATACCATTGCAGTATATTCCAATCCATCTGGCATAAATCAGGTTTAGTTTGTGGCCCCAAGTATCTGCAATTTTTAATTAATTGACATATGTTTAGATAACTTTCCTGATATTTCTCTGTATCACAGGGTAAGTATTCACTGCAGTGGACTTATTGGAAAGAACTGGATTTGTATCACCCTCGTTGGAATCCAAGGGACTTGCAAGTTGCAGAAGAAAGATACTTACGCTTTCGTAGTGTTCCTGCTTTGACCACTCAGTTGCCCAGGTGGACAAAGATTTATCCTCCTCTCAATGGAGTAGCAAGAGTTGCTACTTGTAAAGTGGTCCTTCAAATTGTTCGTGCAGTGTTATTCTATGCTGTTTTCACTGATAAATCAACTCCATCACGTGCTCCTGACGCGGTGCTTCTAACAGCATTGCACTTACTAGCACTAGCGGTAGACATATGTTCTCTGCAGAGGGAATCTAGCGATCAGCCATGTTACGTTGGAGATTCGATTCCCATGCTAGCTTCTGCGGGTGAAAGTATTGGTGGGGGAATAAATAACAGATATGGTGAACAGAGCTTGTTGTCACTTCTTGTTTCATTGATGAGAATGCATACGAAGGAAAATCTGGACAACTTTATGGAAGCAGGCAATTGTGATGTTTTTTCTTTGATTGAAAGTTTATTGAAGAAGTTTGCTGAGATTGATTCTGGATGCATGACCAGACTGCAAAAACTTGCACCTGAAGTGGTCAACCATTTATCACAATCCATTCCAAATAGTTATACAGATACCTTGGGGTCAGCTTCTGACAGCGAGAAGCGGAAGGTAAAAGCTCGAGAGAGACAGGCTGCAATACTGGTAAGATTTCTTGTTCTGTTCTGTTTTTAAAGTACATTCCCTTCCAAGACACTTGACAAAAAAGGAGAGCAGAAACTGTCTGGCCTAACATAGGAATAGTAGTTAGGTTTGGATAATTCATTCAGAAACAAATATTCAGTGCAATCCCTTTATTTTTATAATTTATTTGGCCAGTTTCCCAGATTTATTGGGTAGAATCCCAGAAAGGGTATTTTCCTGAGTTATTAGCCCAAAACTTTGTACCTTTGGTTGATCCTCAGCTTCTCAGTCAATGGCAAAAACCGAGGTGGACACAGAACTGAACCAAACTGGCCCTATGTTGAATTATGTTTCAGTTCAGTTTGTTTTAACTTTCCTAGGCTTGCGTGGATTCTTATGCAGGAAAAAATGAGAGCTGAGCAGTCCAAATTTTTGGAAAGCATCAATTCCACTGTGGATGATGGGTTGAATGGTTCAAAATCCGGACAGGAAGTATGCGACTCTGATGTTGGACATGAATTGGAAGAGTCTGCACAAGATGTTTGCTCTCTTTGCCATGACCCCAATTCTAAAAATCCTGTATCTTTCTTGATTCTTCTTCAGGTAAATAGCTACTTGGTGTATGTGTTGTAGTTTGGGTTTGTTGACTGGTTCTTTTTAACTGTTTTTTTTCTTTATTTTTATTTTTTCCCTGATTTATACTGTTTACTTCTGAACTTCAAAGGTAAATTGAGGTGTGTTTTGTTTACTTGTTTCTCCCTCTCTCTCTCTCTCTCTCTTTCTTCTCTCTCTCTCTCTCTCTCTCTCTCTCTTTCTCTTCCCTGGAAAAGAAATCTAGGCTTGTAAGTTTTGTTGACAAAGGTCCCCCATCATGGGAACAAGTTCGCCAGTCGGACAAGGAGCTGCTTTCTATGGCGACAAATAAGGTGACAGATCAGCTTGGAAGGAACACTTTCTCAAGAAGGTCAGAAACGATTTCATCTTCTCAGTCATGGAGAAGTATTCAACTGCCTTGCACATCCAATGATACAAGAGAGAGGACTGTATATTCCTTTGAGACGTTGGAAGAAGTTATGTACAACTACATTCGGAGAGAAATTCATGATAGTCTGTCAGGGTCAATATCTGTGAAGGATAATATTAAAATTTTATCTGCTGAAGGGGGGCCAAAAGGCAGTGATGCTGAAACTCTCTTGCTTGGAAAATATATTACTGCTCTTTCAAGAGAGAGGGCAGAAAATCCTTCTGCTTCTGAGAATGCCCATTCACATAATGATAAGGACCCATCAGAATCTGTACCGCAGTTTCCAGCATATGATGGATTTAGCCCCTCAGATTGTGATGGAATTCATATTTCTTCCTGTGGGCATGCTGTGCATCAGGGATGTCTTGATCGTTATTTGTCTTCACTGAGGGAAAGGTAACTTGAAATCATAATTATTTTATCTTTTCATTTGGGTTCCCTAATCTTATAAACGTTTTTGAGGCGTAAGGGCCCTTTTTCTGCTTTTATTCTGGACATCTTATATTTAAGGGATGGGATGGAATTTTTCGCGAAAGCAACATACTATTTAGAACTTTCTTATGGTAAGTTTGGAGTTAGAATCAGTGGATACTTCTGGATTTTAAATTGTTGCATATATGAAGAAATTTGATGTTCCCCAAGTTTCTCGAGAATATTAACATGTCCTAAACTAGATTGCCTGTGGCCTGTCTATCACAATATCATCACAATTTAATCCCAAGAGAATCGCAAGCCCGACAAACTTCTAGGTAGGACCCACAAAAATAGGGTTCCAAAGCAAGAGTGTACCTTGAGTAATCACTTCAAGCATGCTCTGAACCTGCAAAAACTTGAAGATTCCTTCTAATGTTAATGGGCACCAAGATACAAGAAGTTATAAGAGACAACTAGCTGTATCTTGTAAGGTCTGCTGTTTATCAGGCATCTTGAAAGGTGAAGGTGTAAGAGAGGGTATTTTACCCTCTTGGCAGTGTGGCAAATGTCACAGGCCATACGCATAATACTTGTGGGTTTTTCATCATTATTTACAGACTTGCAAAACTCTCTGTGTGTGTGTGTGAGTGAGAGAGAGAGAGAGAGAGTAATGATTGCTGGTTCAGGAGCATTGGGTCTTAGCTGCTGAATATTTTGACTATATAAAGGAAAAAGGGAAAAAAATAACCCATTGAGACAGATTTGAATTCCATTTAGGTTCCATTGATTGAACCACCCAAAAATCTCTTTGAAATTGGTTGTGTACACCCATTTGCCATTTTTGACAATCTGCAAAAATGTGAAACCTATGTGTTGCGTATGAATGATTTTGTTATGTGTGTGTTTGTGTTTGTACATTCATTCATGTGCACTCATGTTTGCCACCAAGGCAAGCCTCAAAAATCTAATTGTTGCTTAAGAAAGGTTTGGTGCGTGTGTATGAAGGCCTAAGTATATTTTTGGACTGTTCACACAGATACATCAGAAGAATTGTTTTTGAAGGAGGGCATATTGTGGATCCTGATCAGGTACAAATTTGTTCAGTCCCTCATTTTTCCACAATTGATTAAAGTGGTGTGTTATATTGTGCATGCTTGTTTCCTTTTTCAGGGGGAATTCCTCTGCCCTGTATGCCGTCGACTTGCGAATTCTGTCTTGCCTGCATTACCTGGAGATTCTGAAAAGGTTTGGGGAAAGCCAATGATTTCAACTCTTGGTTTTCCACATGCTGCAGGCCCTTTAGATGCATCAAACAAAGAAATCAATTTGCTTCGCTTTCAACAAGCCTTGTCTCTTTTGCAAAGTGCAGCTAATATGGTTGGGAAGGGTGAAATATTTAAAGCTATACCCATGCAGAGAATAGAAAGAATAAAACCAAATCTTGAACCTATCTTTGGCGTGCTGTGTGGATTGTATTTTCCAGGCAAAAAGGATAAGTTTTCAGGATCTGCGAGAGTAAGCAACTCATTGATTATGTGGGACACTCTTAAGTACTCACTCATATCAACAGAAATTGCTGGTCGTAGTGGGAAGACTTGTCTGACTCCAACCTATGGTCTGGATTCCTTATATAAGGAACTGAAATCTTCTGGTGGATTTATATTATCCCTGTTGCTTAAAATTATCCAAAGCACGCGGAGTAAGAATCCTCTTCATGTGCTTCTAAGATTTAGAGGTATTCAGCTCTTTGCAGAGTCAATTTGCCCTGGTGGTTCTACAGATGAATTTATCAATAGCTCACGGAGGCAAGGAGGTATAGTTGTCACATCTTATTATTGTCGTTTCTAATTTTTTTTTTGTGTGAGCCTTTATTGGTCCATCCGAATTAGTATTATTGCTTTATATGCCCCTTTGATTTTCATGGGAACTGTGCACCATTAATTTTGGCTCTTAGAATTATCAGATGTAGCTTATTAAATTACCCAACTTTGAAATTTTATGGGCACACAATAAAATTTTGACCATTTGGAGAGGACATTTACTACATACTCATAATGATCATAAAGTACATCCTAATTACATGAAAATTTGTTTGTGAATGCCTTTTCTTTTTAAATATTGTTATTAGCTTTGGTAGATGATCTTTTGAAAATATAGAAAGAGACATTGGTACGCACTTGTAATACAAATTATTAAAAAAATACCATGCATATGTAATACGTAAATAAAAGTGTTTTTAATGTTCAGAATGTCTTGCTGATGTGATATTTGATATACAAACATACATCATAATATTCATACTTGGCACTCAATACTTAGAACTAACACAATCTCACTCAAACATAATACATGAGTCCTTTCTCTATCAACTTTTGAGCTGATTTGATGACATCATCCCCTTTGATAGACCGGGCAAAGTAATAGGCCATAATCTTATACAATGAAGTAACCAAACTAGTAGTCCTAAAATCACTTATCTTGATTGAATTTCCTTTTCTTAGGAATGAGTCAGATAAAAGCTGCATTAGTACATGAATTTACCACCCCATTCTCAAACAAATCTATAAACACCTTTAACAAATCATCCTTGATATTATCCCAACAATTCTGAAAAAAAACCAAAGTAAAACCATCAGGACCTGGGACTTATCCCTACTGCAATAAAAAAACAGCTTCTCTAATCTTCTCAACTCAAAAGCCATTCTGATTTAAAGCTATCTATTGGACACCAATCCAAATCCTCAGTCCCCGGCCTATACATCCTTAGAAGAATACAAATCAGCGAAAGAACTTTTAATTTTCATTAACAATGCTACTCTCATCTTCCACAAAAATCCCCTCTCCAATTTCAATTCTTTTAATGAAATTCCTCTTCCTATTACCATTAGCAATTTTGGGAAAAAACTTAGTATTCATATTCCTCATCTTCTCTCAAATTCTCAAATGCCTCTTTATTCTGCACTTTCAACTTCGCCTTCCTCCATTGTAATTGTTTCATAAATTTGAAATCTTCCCACCCTGGAACTATAACCTCACACCATCACTCCTTAAAATTTGGTGAAAGAGAATGTTCCAACCACAAAATCTCAAACCTAAAAGGAGTTGCACCACATATTCTCCACAACTCCTTATAATTTATTTAATCTTATATATACTATATATAATAGAGTTTATATAATATATTTAATTTTGTATAAAATATATTTTCAGTTTCAATAAACTAATTTTATACTATATTATTTTATATAATAGGGGCTAGGGTGCCGATCTTGTTGGGATGCTTTTGGTTTCCTCTATGATGTCTACCATTCTCTTCGTTTGATTAAAAAAAAAAAATTATATAAAATATTTAACCTTTATATATATAAGGCTTAGAAGCCGAGTAGGCCAGGGTTCAGGCAGCTTGGCTCGTATTATATATGAGCCTTAAAATCTTTTTGAGTTCAGCTCATATTAATAACAAATGAGCCAAGCCCTGGCCATGCTCCTGCTTCTCGAGCCTGTTTACAGCCCTACATAAAAGTAGTCTTTATGGTGACCATCAAGGAGCGTATTTTTAATATTGGAGGAATGTGCATGTCCTTTTTCCCCATTCTGAACAAATTTAAGCATGTATTGTGAAGGGCAGATTATCCGCAATATCTGAAAAGGGAAAAAAATATAAGCTAACTGCATGGGTTCTGGCTTTGGCCATGACCATATTTTAATCACTATAAGGATAATACCATGATAACGATGTCATTTAAAATTTTTAATGGAAAAAAACATACACTTCTCAGCTTGAACTTAAAGATTTATGTTTCCTACAGAATGCTAAAAATTTAATTCCCTTAAAATATTAGAGATTCTCAGGTTTCATGTTTAGGCTTTTTAAGGAGGAAGAAGTTTTCTTCACTACAATCACTCGTGTTAGTGCAAGGATATCTACTGGTCAGACTTGTGAATGTTCCCGTAGTTGATCTTTGGATAGTCTCTTTAGTAAGTGAATTGTTCAAGTGCAATAAGTCTGATGAAGCTTGCGGCAGTTCTTATATATATATATATGCAGTCATGCTGTTATAAGGTGCACCTTATGCGTAAGGTAACCTGCATAGGGCTCATTGTAAAACAGATTTTGAAAAGACCATTGGATTAGATAGTCTTTATATTCATATCATGTTCATAAAAAATCACAGTGATCCAACGGTTGGTTTTTGAAAAATGTTACTTTGAAAATACCGCGACTTTTTTGTTCTTCAAAATGTTAATAAGTTTTTCACAATCAGTTTTTTCAAAAAGCCAACCGTTGGATCACTGTGGTTTTTGGCGAGCATGACATGAATAAAAAGACTATCTAATCCAAATATCCAATGGTCGGTGTGTCAAAATCTGTTTTATAATGGGCCCTATGCAGGTCACCTTACGCAAAGTTGCTTAAGGTGCACCTTATAATAGACTCCTATATATATATGAATACAGGTCATCTTTTTTCCATAGATCAGTTTATCAAATTGCCTGGGCAAATACTCAAACGCACATCACATCTGTATATCTGTAGACAGCATTTATAAATTACTTAAATTATTTTTTAATTTGGATTATTTATGATATTTTAAGTGTTTTTCTTTAGATTCATCTGTTTATTTGTTAGTCTCATTGATGCTTTGTGTCACAGGTAATATGTTAAGTATCTTGAAACATGTAGAAACAGATGTACCATATCCTGACATTCAATTTTGGAAACGAGCTTCTGAACCTGTTCTTGCTCATGACCCTTTTTCATCATTGATGTGGGTTCTCTTTTGTCTTCCATATCCATTCCTATCATGCGAGGAGTCTTTCTTGTCTCTCGTGCATATCTTCTATATTGTCTCTGTAACTCAGGTGTGTAATAACATTCATTTCTCTTTTTCTTTGATTCCTTCGTTCCATTCATAGCCTAATATATTAATTTTATTATGTTGTATTGCAGGCTATAATTACATATTGTGGAAAATTTGGGTGCAAAATTAGTGAAATAGGTTTTCATGATTCCCTAATTACCGATATATCCAATGTTATGGGAGAATCTGGAGTTACGCAGCAGTATTTTGTTTCCAACTATATTGATCCTTCTAGTAATATTAAGGACATGATTCGTAGCTTTACTTTCCCTTATTTGAGAAGGTGTGTATTGCTGTCGAAACTGCTGAGTTCTTCTACCTCATCACCTTTCTGTGATAGAGCTCATGTGTTTGATGGATCATCTCATGCTATTGATGATATGATGGATGTTATTAATGGCATTGCGGTGGAGCTCATCGAAATTGAGAAGGTGGAGAACATGTTAAAGATTCCCCCACTCGATGTTGTTCTCAAGGATGAAATGATGCGTTCCATAGTTTTGAAATGGTTCCATCATTTTTGCAATGAGTTTGAAGTTCGTAGTCTTCAATGCGTTTTGCACTCCACCCCAGCAGTTCCATTTAAGTTGATGCTTCTGCCACATGTTTACCAGGACCTCTTGCAGAGGTTTGTTTAAATTTTCCTCTTCAGATATTCTTAGAGAAGGACCGTTAGTTTTCCTGACCTTTCTTTTTCATCATTTTTGAAAATTATAGTTCATTTAGTAATCATGTCTGCATCGTCAGGTACATAAAACAGTGTTGCCCTGATTGCAAAGAAGTTCTAGATGAGCCCGCATTATGCCTGCTGTGTGGTAGATTATGCTCTCCAACCTGGAAGCCATGCTGCAGGTTAATCTTTCACCCATACCCATCATTATCTCTTCAAACTATGCACTTCATAAAAGCATATTTTTTTATTGGTCTAGATGTTATGTAATGTTTTCATGTTTTCTTTGTGCTTATATTGCAACTTTAACATTATATTATTTTTTCCTTAGGGAAAGCGGATGTCAAACTCACGCAATGGCATGTGGTGCTGGTACTGGAGTGTTTCTGTTAATCAGGGTATGCTTTATACTTAATCTACTCGAGTTAATATTTGAAAAACACTCTAATTTCTCTTTTCTTTTCTTTTTTTTTTTTCTTGCGACTTTTTTCCCCCTGTACTGGTTGCCTTTCTATGGAGATAATTTATTAGTCTTTGTTATGATAGAAAACCACAATCCTGCTTCAAAGATCTGCACGTGAGGCACCTTGGCCATCTCCCTACTTGGATGCATATGGTGAAGAGGTAAATTGGTTTTCCTTCAATTTTAAGCAGTGTTATGTCTGTAAAATTGATGCCGGACAATTCTTAAAGTAGAGAAACAGATTGTCTACGATGAAGTGTTAGTGGGTTAGAACCAGCATTTTAAGTATCGGTCGATACATATCGGAATTCCGAAGGTCCCGTACACAAATCTCCCCTTTACTCTACGTGAATAGAAATTCACATCGTTTTGGGCCGATATGATACGTATAGGCTTGTATCGGCCGATATTCCCATAGAGAAGCCGTTATGTACCGGATGTTTCCAACTTTTTCTGGCCTAAAAAAAAAAAATCAGGAATATGAATAATGGAGAAGAGGAGATTATTATGCATCTTTTGAGATTTGAGGAGTTTAATTTAGCATCAAAGGAGAAGAGAGCTGCAAATTGAGAGAAAATAGAGAAAAAACCCATTTTGTAGTCACTGGTACAGCAGGGTGAAGTCGTCGGTGCAGTCGCCGGCTGCCGACGAAACTGTTGCCTCCGTTGGAGGTCACCGGAGATGTGAGCTTTTGCACCGCCGACGTTACAGCAGTCAGTCTTACTTGTGTGTGTGTGTGTGTGTGTGTGTGTGTGTGTGTGTATATATATATATATATATATATAGATACAGCTTTTGCACTGACATTGTATAGCTAATTGGTTACCGCCTCTTACTTGTTTATATATATGCACCGACATATGTACAGCTATATATATGGTGGTCAGCTTGCTTACTTTTTTTTTTTTTTTTCCAAAGTCTAAGATTTGAAAAGTCAAAGTAGATTAAAAGTATTATTATATTTTAATTATTTTATTCTTTATCTATATTTTTTCATTTTGTAATTATTTTTATCGTTTAAAAAAATTATAAAAAGTATTTAAAAATTCTTTTATATTTGTAAAAACATGTTAAAAATTAATAAAAATTCTTAAATATTTGAAAAAATTATAAAATAAAAATCTAGAAAAATAATTTTAAAAATTTATAAATCATAAAATGTATAAAAATATATTGTAAAATAAATATTTTAAAATTATGAAAAAAAATTTAAAATTATAAAAATATTCAATATAATTTAAAACACTAAATTCTTTATAAAAAAATTTCTAAAAGTATTATAAAAGTATTTTTAAAAATTATTAAAAATAAAATACAAAAATTATAAACTACAAGTGTACAAATACTGTTGTATAAATCACAAAAACTCTTTAAAATTATTAATATACACTATTTCAAGGTGAAAATACGTGTATGACTACTTTTGGGGTTGATGTGCCAAACAAAAAAAAATTCACTGCCTCGGTGCCCGATACCCGTTACACCTTTACCATTACCGTTACGGGTCCATTACCCGATACTTAAAACCATGGTTAGAACCTTCTTTCACTTAGGGTTTATGAAAGGGAATGTGATATTAAGGTTTATTGATGGAAGAAAGTTAATTTGGTTGTAGTAAGGATTATATAGAGTGGGGAAAAAAAAAGTGTAATTTCTAGATAGCAATGGAATTTTTAGGTTTTTTCAATACAAGGGTTGCATAAGAAAGGTAGTTTTATGGTTTGTGATTGAAGTAAAGGTCTTAGGGTTAGGATTGTGGTTCAAGGATAGTTTGTGGGTGGAAAGCATGCATAGCAGTGTTGAAGAACAGATACGGAAGAGAGAGAAGATAAATTTTAGAATCTTTATAATCCCTTCTAAGAGTCCCACCTAGAAGATAATCAATGGAATCTCACTATTAATTGATTGCGAAAGATGCAGTGAAGGGAAATTTTATTAATTAATTAATTTAAGCAATCGTGTCTACAAGCAATCAAGCATTGCTTATATAAAGAGCCAAAAGGCCACTTATTCATAGTGAAGTTAGGACTTTACTAAAACAATTACTGAGTTTAGCACCAAACAGCCCATATTTGTAAAATTGCCAAAGTACCCCTAAATATGGAGAATTTATATTTGTCCAAAATCCAGAATAACTTTTTGATCAAGATAGCTTGAACCAATTATTTCACAATTTTAACCATATCCCACTCCACCATATATACCCCTTTATCACGTAGAATGTATGGTGGGACCATCAATATGCTAGTGCAACCCACTTGGGATTCCCCCCCTCTCTTTCTTTTTCTTCCTTTTCATGAGTATAAGGGGCAGCTCCCCATCAGTAATCTTGTATTTGATGTCATGCGCAGAGATCCAGTGGTGAGTGCTAGGTTTTTTCTTTGTTTCTAGGTGGATTCTTTCCCACCTCATCCTTTTTATTGTTAAATGCTGCCTCCACAAAACAATAGTTGCTGCTTGGTAGAGTTTTTATGTTCACTATCTAATGATTGAGAAATTGAGCTACTATGAGAGCACATAAACACTGGCAAGAGTTGTATTTAGTATTGACCCCAAAAAAAGTTCCATATCTAATTTTCTGACCAGTTCAGTTTCCTTCCCAGGGAAAGAGTGTAAATAATCAGTGAAGATTCTTCAAATTTCATCAAGAGACTGGAATTTTGTCTTGGCCATCAGCTCATCACTATAATTTAACACAATTTTTGAAGTGTTTGAATATAGAGTCGCAGAAAATTGAAAGAACTTCTGTAGCTTGCCAAATTAGAACATTGACTTTATTATTTAAACAACTGTTTGTGTATAATGTTGTTGAGCTTTAATTTTTCTGTTTTTGTGTTCATAAAATAATAATTAAAAAAAAAAAGCTTGTGGTTTTTCTTGTAAGTCAAAGATATGTAAATTTTATTTGCTTCTTATGTGCATTATTTTTTAATTATTACTGCAGGATATCGAAATGAATAGGGGAAAGCCACTGTATTTGAATGAGGAACGCTATGCAGCTCTAAGTTATATGGTAAAAATAGAATCTTTTACTTGTGTTCATTGCATAAAAATTGAACTTGGTTGCTGCATTTCCTGGCTATTGAAGTCGCTCACTTTCTGGGAATTTCTCACACTTTTTGTGGGGGATGTTTGATTTCCTCCCCCCCCCCCACATACATTACTGATCTATTATTCTGTATGGTAGGTGGCTTCTCATGGTCTTGATCGGAGTTCTAAGGTTCTTGGTCAAACAACCATTGGTTCTTTCTTCATGGTTTAGTTTAGAATTTATATCCAAATTCTCTTGTGAAGGTTGATGTTGAACTTGGAGCTGATTTCCTATATTTCATTCAGTTTATCTTATTTTCTCCAACAGTGTCTGTTGTAGTTTATTTTGTAACTGTACTGAATATTTAAACTTGTTTTCTCAGGCTGTAGAGAATTCTAAATCAGATTGATATCAAAGGGATGAAAAATTGAACTCCAAATGCTAAGATCGTCAAATTGTCCATATTTCTAATTTGTGCCAATAACAAATGGATTCTGGATTTTGGTGCGGTATGTTGTGATTGGATGTACAGTTCAGGTGAGTTTGCTGAAATTGTATTATGTGGTATTATTAGCTATCTTTTATTCACTTCAGTTTATTTTTCATTATCATGCCAATCTATTCTCGTGGTGTTCTTCTATTTCAGCAAATTTTTCTTTAGAGGAGAATACTTCAAATGGAAAGATAATATCCTTGAAAAAGAGGAAGTACAAAAATTATAGTTTAGAGTAGAAACTTGAAGATCTGTGAATCAATCTTAGGCCATTACTTGGATAGAAGTGTCCATGAAAATCCTCCCTTTGTGTCCGTGTGTCATGTCTTGTTAGATATGGATTTTGTGTTGATTATAGCATGGTTATTCTTTTTCCATGATTAGAGGTTCTCGTGTATGACTTTTTTTCCCTTCTTGTGGGGGTGGGGGAGTAGAACCTAAGATTACAGTAACCTGCTTACCCTTAATTTAGAACAACAAATATAGCTGAAAGTGACATTCAACCATTCAGTATAGAATTACTCTTCCTCGCACTCTCGAAAATATCCAAGAGAAGCTTCACATTCCTTTCTTTGCACATCCCTTAAACAATAGCGAAAAGGACCAAACTTATAAATTCCAAACCTCTCCTAACTGTGTATCTGGCCTGTACCTCTAGAACCAAGCCTCTACATATTCAAACTCCATTGTGTGTAACTAAGGTTCAGCTGAACCAGACACTTAAGTAATGTTGAGGGAAATAACTGTCTACTGTTCTCAACTAAGTGTGGCCTATTCTTATCCTCATTTGTATTATGTATTTGTCGATATTATTAGGTGTTGTGTTGTTTAGGGCATCCTGTTGAGTACCATTTTGAGAGACTGGTTGGCGGTTTGTTCCTCCTCAAGGCACGTCTCTTTACCTTGCTCAGTTTGGAGAGCTTTTAGGGTTATCAAACTCAACTTTGATGGTTGTTTACTTGGTAATCCAGGACAGTTAGGTATTAGTGGGATCTTTACAGATTTTGGCAGAACACAATTTTTTCCTTTTCCATGCCGCCTGGCTCCTGGGAAAGGTGACTCCCGTAAGATTGAGCTCTTCATCATGCTTGAAGGTCTTAGAGAGGCCTCTAGATTGGTTCTCACCCAGTTTCTTGTAGAGGGATATTCCTCAATTGTTATTAGTTGGGTAAGAGCAAGATTTTTGGGGTCTTGGTGTTATGTTGCATCATTATAGATTATTCATTTGGCTCATGCTTTGAGATTTGAGGCTAGATGGGTGGCTAGATCAACAAATGAAGGGGGCCAGATTTTTTGGCTAAAAGTGGGCTTCTACTGTTCAAACCTTGAGGACATTTTTTACGGCCTTGTGGGGTTTGTTCTGTTGGTGGCCCACTCTGTATTTTGTGTGGCTTATAGTTCTTGTTTTTGAAAAGGATACCCTGTCCTCTCTTTGTACCCTCCCTTCTTTTTATAATATATTTGTTTCTTATATATATACTAAGCTGCTAATATCAGGTGCACTCAATGCATCTTGCATTAGGTGCCCTCTTGTAGAGCCACTTGCGGTGAAAATTTTGAAAAACTGACCGTTGGATTAGATACCCCTATCATGTATGTTATGCCTGCCAAAAATCACAGTGATCCAATGGTTGGTTTTTGAGAAAACTGACTGTGAAAAAATGTCATACATGGTAGGGGTATCTAATTCAATTGCCAGTTTTTCAAAGTTGCATTTTAAAGAACAAAAAAGTCACAGTTTTTCAAAGTTACATTTTTCAAAAACCAACCATTGGATCATTGTGATTTTTGGTAGGCATGACAATATGACATACATGATAGGGGTATCTAATCCAATGGTCAATTTTCCAAAATTTTCTCAGCAAGTGACTCTACAAGAGGGCACCTGATGCAAGATGCATTAGGTGCACCTGATATTAGCCTCTCTCTCTCTCTCTCTCTATATATATATATATATATATATATATATTATTTTTTTCTAGAGGTTCAGCAATCAGCAGGGAACTGAATTCATTCTTGTAATTGAACCTTCATTAATATATATAGCCTAATTAATATTATGTCGAGGTTGGGGGTATAGTCCTTGAAGATTGGGTCAAAAATATCAAATAGTTTTTGGTCTTGTAATTTTGCTGTTAGGCCACACTTCATTCCATGCCCTTGAGATGTGATCAAGTTCATCTCGATCCTGTCAATTGAATTTCTCCAAATTCAACCAACCCCCCCCCAAAAAAAAAATAATAATAATAATAATAATAATAATAAAAAATAAAACAATATATTCACTTTCATCTGACAGGCAAGAGAATGAAAAGTTGAACCATTTGTAAAGAGTTTCCTGTTCATTTCTTGTTTGCATTAACTATGTAGTTTACTGCTGCTGCATGTGTTTTAGAGAGAGAATTATTAGAAGTCTTAAGTTTGATAGATTCTTCTTTTATATGTTGCTTCTCAAAAATCTTATCTCATTGGTTTTTAATGTGTTGGCAGATACTTTATTTTGCTCCTAAATCCTGATGAAATTGAAAGTTTGATTCCAATGGCGGTTCTGTTAGCGGGCAAGTTATTCCCCCCCATTCTGATTCTCTACAGGTTGTATAGTTCCATCATCTCAGTTAAAAGAACCCTAGCTGCACTATCCATCCACCGGATTGCTGGTTTATAGAATCTTTCATCAAAATGCCAGACATATACCATTGTATCAATGGTGAGCAGCTGTTTTATGGGTACAATCATTATGGATTTATGTGCTTCGGTTTTATTTATTGTTTTTTTGGTCTGGCTTTGAATACAGGGTAGTCCACAGGATTTATTTATTTTTGGTTGCTTTTTCTCTTTGCATTGTCAATATAGCAGCTTTTTCACTATGATGAAGCAGCATAAAATTTGGAGCCATCTTTTCTACATCCCCCCACGATTATGATCACCCACAGCTTTTTCACAGGTGATCATAATCTGACTAGTGTGAATAGTGAATTGTTGATTAACAAATTATTCATCTCATTTTAAATAATAAAATTGATATAGAGAGTACAGTTTTAGAGAAGTGGAAGTTCGATGCCTTGGAACATAAAACAATTGGATAGGCTCTCTTTTTCACAGTTCCAAATTACAAGCTGGAATTATATACCTTGTGGTTTTTTGCAAGAGACACAACAGAAAGGAAAAGCTCCTTTAACCCTAGATTGCTGTAATATCGTGCCCTTTCCTTTCTTGTATGAATGTTTTCTGTCATAAAGATAGATTCTGGTGGGTATGATACTTTGATTGGACATTTTTTCTTCCAAGTTCAATATTCCCCAGTATTACACAGTTAGATAAGATCATTTCAAATTACTTGAAATTGGATTGTTTTAGGTGGTTTGTAAGATAAATGGATCAAGTTTCAAATTTTATTTTTAAATTTGTTAATTTATTGATCCAAGTTCGTTTTCTACCCTACTCAAAACCAGTAACCAATGTAGCCAAAGGTGCATACAGTATCTACCTTAGTAGTTAGTGTGGTTTTTTAGTTACTGGCTAAGGCCAATATGCTTGAATTCTTCCTGAATCTCTCAAATTTATTTTGGATTTTTCATTAAAGAAATAAAATTCAAAACTATATTTTCTTTTATTGGTATAATTTATTTAAAGTTTGAAGTGCTAACTGAACCAGCTAATAATGTTGATTGCCAAAGGTTTTGCAAAACATGTACCCTCTTGTAAAGTCCTTGAAAATTTTAGCTTTTTTCAGGTTTACTCCAATAGGACATATATACCTAAACTCGGACACATGAGCCAGCTAAATTTTTAAACAGTAGTTCTTTTGAGAGGCAGAATGGTGTCCGGTCACCGTTTTAAAAATATGCGATTCAACCATTTTGGTCTTCTTTTTTCTTGCGTAGATGTGTTATACCACTTGTTCTTAAATCGTGTTCTTGGCTTAATACACACAGAGGAATGATCAAGTCAGGGTATACTAATATCAGCATGGAGGGCGATGGATAAATTGTGTGATGCATTTTTTGAAAAACTAACCGTTTGATTAGATATTGTTGTGTATGACATGTATGCCGAAAATCATGGAAATTATTTTTTTGTTTTTCAGTCACAAGTTTGCCGCCAATGTTTTCAAAAACTGACTGTTGGATCATCATGATTTTTGGCAACCATGACATTCATAAGATGAATATTTTATTCAGCGGTCACTCTTTCAAAATTTATGCTACAATCGACTCTACGGAAGTGTAGAATATATAAAAATTAGTGAATTTTGAAAATGCCAATTTTTCCCTCATTTGTGGATAGTGTGGAATGCCGGTGGTGTATGGTGGAGTGCGAATATCATTTACCTTTTTTATTTATAGCGATAAATACGTAACAGTACAAAGCATTTTTGCATACAAATAATTAGTGGTAAACCCATATGAACCCTTATTAGGGATTAAGCAAACAACCCTTTTGATGTTTTTTTATTTTTAGAGGTACTATTCGTTAGTTGTCAATTAGATGTTTTGCAAATGTCAAGCAAATCATATCACAATGATGAGAGTAATTTCCAAAGGCCTCGTGATCTAGGAAAAACTATACTTTGCCACCATTCTAAAAGTAGGGTAAAGCTCTTAGATTGAGGAAGTGGAAGCGCATTGATATCTATTTTTTAGCCTATAAATTTATTTTTTTTAGGCAAAAATGAAAAAACGAACACAAGGATCAATCTATATCACAAAACTTGTTACAAACTTCAGAGTCAGACAATTGGTAATTAAACGAGGCCAAAAGTTCACTGTTGCCAAACAGCCAATTTGCCAATGGGGGGGGGGGGGGCTAAGAGAAACAATTATTCAACATAAAACCTCCTAAATCTCTTAAAATATACTAGTCCTACAAGTAATTGTTACAATTCTGGCTCTGACCTTTTTTAAATGAGATAACAAAAGAAATGAGACTAAATGGAAAATAGACTACACTTTCGTAGAAATTTTTCAAGCCTTTTTTACCCTCATCTCAAGATGGGGTTTCTGTACAAACCCATTACAGTCTGAATTTTCTTTCACATGTGATTTTGGACCCCATTATTCTTTATTCTACACCGCCGATAAGAAACCTACTGTCACTAGATTTTGTTCAAGACGGTATGAAGAGAAAAAGTCCGCGTGTGCCCGATAATGAGTCATTTATCCACAAGATGTTCGATTCACAGCAGTGTATAATTAATCCATCGAGACTTGCCACTTTTGAACAGTTCTGTGGAATTGAATTTTTAGCTGCCATTCCAGAGAATTTTCTCAGCAAACTTCAAGAGTGTCTCCAGCATTCAGTCCTAAGTACAATACAAGCAAAAGAAGCTAATCGGTTACAAACAAACATGAAAAAAATCATGTCCTTGCTAACTTAAGGGAGATACCAATGGCATGATTCCAAGTGACAAGAAAGCAAAGATGGAAAACATTTAGAGATATTGCAACATGATAATGGTTTAGGTAGATGACTAATAACCATATCTTAATAATATCTTAATGTCCACATCCAAGGTAAAAATGATAAAAATAGATTAAATATCTATAGATCAAAATACTTGAACCCCAGTAAGGCTTGAAACTAGAGGCAATTTGCAAGACCACCACTAACACAATAGTCAAAGTTTGTAGTTATCAACAAATTGCGATAGAAAAAAGTGTGTGATATGTACAAAATTTCTACAGCATATTACATATGGCACTGTGACAACCTCATAGGAGATGATATGGAGCCAATTTGTCTCTTATGTAGTTTAACTGGTAATGGTAATAACATCAAGAACAAGCATTCTGCACTGGAAGATCCATCATCGCAATCAACGGAGTTAAAAAAAAATTAGAACAAAGAATCCCTCTTGATAAGCTAAGTAACAAAACACCTGTAGGAACTACTTGACTCAGAAGTTGCATCAAAAACATAGAAGCCTATATCCTCACATTCTGACAACCCTTGGCCACAAGGCTTGCATTGCATTCTCCATGCCAACAATCATCCACATGGACGTCCATATTTTATTCATTTACCACAAGGCACTTCCTAGTAATATTATACCTGATGAATAATATAAAGAATTCGGATAGCTCACACCCTTTTCATCTTTATAGATATCCTGTCAAAAGAACAAGAAATTCTAATTCTTATTTGGCATAACTTTTTTTCCTAACGTCTAACTAGAAAAGATCCACCGTTACAATCAGTTGACAATCTTACAACTAGAATATCATTAAGAATCACGAACCAATATGCCAAACAAGGAAGTAGTAGGTACTAAACTTTGAAATGGAAATGCAATGGTGATGGAGCTTATCAGCCTCACCACTTCAAAGGAGCTAAAGAAGACAATCACTCACTTCCGTACATCGGTACATGGAGCATAGATCTATTTAATGTGTTGGTTCTAAAACCAACACAGGAGCATGGTTGCATTCCTAGAGTCTTCATCAACCTGAGCTGGAACTTCTCATGATTCAAGGCATCCGGGGTCTGGACTAATATTGGCCCAATGACTCCTTACTGATACTATTCACTCAATATGGAATTTATATATTATTTATTCACCAAATTGATGAAAGACTATTTATACAACAAAATTATGAAAGTTCGATTCATTCACTATTTTGAACTTTTATGAGTCCTTTAGATTGCAAAGATGAGGAAAGCTATTTCTTGGCTTTCTTTCCTACCAAGAAAGCCACAAGCTTATAAAGATAAATAGAGTTCTTTAGATTGCAAAGATGAGGAAAGCTACTGTTGTATGGATTCAAAAGTAGTTCACTGCAGGCTTTTGGTTTGGTCATCTACTATGGATTGCTCATCGTGTGCCCCAACAATATCATGACTATCCTAAAGCCAGTACATCACTTGAAAATTGAAATATATTGAAGGTTTTTGCTTTGAAGAACTTTTGTTG
Organism: Hamamelis virginiana; assembly: GCA_017140935.1. Taxonomy (NCBI): domain Eukaryota; kingdom Viridiplantae; phylum Streptophyta; class Magnoliopsida; order Saxifragales; family Hamamelidaceae; genus Hamamelis; species Hamamelis virginiana. The sequence goes on from JAESVK010000214.1 coordinate 401,139, forward strand.
CTCCGTAAAAGGATTAACACATCTAAATTGAGGTCTGCACGTAAATCCTGCAAGCATTGGACTAGTTAGCCCATGTGCACGCATATATGTATGTGTATAGTAAGTACCTTGTGGGCATTTAGAGGACCAGAAATACACTAATAAGACAAACTGAAGACCCAGCTATAACATTTCCCAATATTAATAATTGAAGGACGATCTAAAGATCTCACATTGATCCAAAATGATAAAAGTTTTTCATCGTAGGGTCTAGTTTCAGTTCTGCAATTAATTTAAGTAAATCAACATCACAGTATATAAATCACAGCAAAAATATACAGTAAAAGTTACTCCAAATGCTAAAAGTTTGAGCAATCATTAAACACAATGAAACATAATGCACAGCTGTTAGTAAAGTTATAAGTCAAGAATGTGCTTACAGTTTATGCCCTAGGTCACCCCCATTTTAGTTGAATGCGAACAATCTTCGGCAATAGGCGAGTTCCCCTTTACAGATAAATCCACAGATTTGGTATTACCATCACACTTCTCTTTGTCAAATGCGAACTCAAGTTGTTTCTCCACAGACTTGAAAACAGCAGTTCGTTTGGACCTTAACCGATACGGAGGAGATGCATTATAAGCCTTACCATTGCATAGCCCAATAGCGGTATTTACATGACAAGCAGGACTCTCACACAAACTTCCATCTCGAGACACAGACCTTTCCAAACTATTCTTAGAACTTTCTTGTTCATCAGAAGCATAAAACCTGTCCTTGATTGCTTCCCCATCAGCTTTTCCAATTTTATTTGAGGGCAGAGGAGTTTGAGCTTCTATCTTTCTCTTGCTCTTGCGTAATATGGAAGGAGTACTAGGGAAGCTCTTAGCAGCAATTTTCAATATAGATTCAGGGCTTTGCATGCACAAACCACTACTCTTCACACAAGGTGGAGTGAAGAAACTAACAGGTGATGTCATCGGACTTGAGCTGTATTCATGCTGCATACACATGTTTAGGGGATCGGAATCTAATGGAATACAACTTTCTAACTCTGGTGGCTCGTAGTACAAAGAACCATAGGCTGGAATTTCAAACTGCAATGATGTTCCAATAACTTTGTCTTTATCTATTTTGCCCTTGGTCCTACATTTCTCAAACTTAGGCACTGACCCTGAATTGCTACAGCTACAATCTTTGTTGGGTGACTGTGGCTTGCATTCTACACCTTCAGAATCAACAGACTCATTTGGAGGAACAGTTGACAAAGCACCCATATCTCGTACTGGGGCTGAGGACTCCAACTGATCTTTGCCATCTTCTTCTAGTTTACATATGTCTGTAGTTCCTGACGAAGTTTGGGCAGTTGAATCAGATCCTTTATTTGAACCAGCAAGCAGTTTTTCAGATGCAGTAGGTCTGTGCGTTTCTTTGGCGTCATTTTGGAGACCATTTTTTGCAACTGGTGGAAGTTTTCCAGTAGCCAAGTAGAAATCTAATTTTTTCTTTAAGGAACTGTTCCAGTGATTCTTTATTGAATTATCAGTCCTGCATAAACAAAGTTGAGACATAAATAAAACTTGGCTCAAACACACACTTTAAATGGAAATCCAAATGAATTTAGTTTGTTTTTTTTGTTGCATTTTTAGAATATATTTCGGGTTATGGAGAGAATCACTTTTAATATTCAAAAAATGAAATCATTTACATCTTCATTATCATTTTATTCCTTTAATTCCTCTGTGATCACTTAAACCCAATTTAAAGGACAAGTCTGCACAATCTTCAAATGATATTGAAACAAATAAATGATTTCATTTATACATGGAACATCCATTTTGACCCTTAATAATTTAAACCAAAATAACTGTAGACTTCCAGGAAATTCGGGATAAATCAATTAGATGCAGCAGTGTGTCAAAACAACTCCCAGCGGCATGGAGATGTTAAAAATTATAAGAACTTAATATCTTTGCATAGAAAACATAATTTTCAAAGAGGAATATACCATGCAACATACACCGGATGGGGACTACACTTCAGTGGTGAAGTACTAGGTACAGGAAACTGTGTGTGGATGAATGGGAAAAAGTTTGCAATTTGTTAAATTTTTGTCTACCCTGAATAATAGGAGCAATATTATCTTTTGACATAAATACTATAGCATGAGGGTGAAGCAAATTTACCAAAAATTTTCTGGGACCAGTTGCTATTTCTTCTGACTTATCAAAAGACCATAACTGTGGGATGTTTGTGACATCAAAAGTTCGAGACTTGGCATGAGATATCTATTAGAACCTAGAAGTTAGAGAGCCATACAGAACATCTCCTCCTGAGCCTTAGACATAACTGTTTCTCTATGGCCTACCAGATTAGTACCTTAATTCCTTTCTTTGAAAATATTAAGCCATACAAGAATAAGTACCTTCCAGGCAAAACCTTGGCGATTTCAGCCCATTTATTCCCATGCATTCGATGGGAATTCATGAGGGCTAGTTCCTCGTCCAATGTCCAAGCATCCTTTTTTATATCTGGATTCAAATGATTGTGCCATCTGAAAATATTCAAAAGCATTAGTAAGTAAATAAATAAATTAAACCATTTCTTTGCTCTTTACGAATATAATAAAATATTAGAAGAGTAAAGCTGTCATATCGGACAGTAAAAAATCTACAGATCTTGATCATCGTCATAGTACAAGGTAAGGATAATAAACAAAATATTATAATGTGAGAACATGACAAATACAAACAATCATTTGAATTTTGACGTGTAAATCAAACTTAAACTTTCCATAAAATAATAATAAAAGAACGAATAAATCAGGTTCACAGATATAAATTGGCATTTTTTTTTTAAAAAAATATAGATATTACATTCAGTAAAAAAAGTTACCTCTCCCGACATTGTTTCCCTATGCGACCCGGCAAAGACTTTGCTATGACAGACCATTTTGTGGGTCCATATTTTGATACCAGTTGTGTGATTTTATCATCCTCCTATGAATTATGGATGCAACATAAAAGTTTAGTTGTCAAAATCTCAATCTACAAGAACATAAAGAATGAAAGAGGGAAGAAAGAGCTATGTACCAACCTCTTGAGTCCATGGTCCTTTAACAAGCTCCGGATTAAGAACCTTCTGCCATCGATGAAGACATTGTACTTCTGATCTGTCAGGAAAAAACTCCGCTGCATGTACAATTATATCCAAATATAAGACCGTCTTCCAATGCAAGTAAGAATTTAAACAGAATATTGTTACCGGCTTAGAGTGTATATTGGATGTAACAAAGCTAAAATGATGTATTTATCTATTTATCTGTGAATGTATTGCTCATACTGTCATGCCATGTTTATGCTAATATTATTTTATTTTATTTTATTTTGTGGGATTCACAACATAGACATAGCTACAAAACTTTTATAAGAACAACTAGCACAATGTTAGACAACGTGTATCACATTCTTACATTCCAAAATCTGGAATGGGCCAGACGCCAGCACCATTTTGGAACGCACATTGTTCAATCTCTTCTTTAAAAAAAAAGGATGGAAGTAATAAAATAAAGATATTAGATAGTAACAATAGAATGGGATAACTTCTACAAAACACAATAGGATTTGAATTGAATCTCAAAGTTAGCTTCATGTAAAATGAAATGCAAGGTAGATTGTTTAAGCCAGTGAATTATTTAAAGGAGAGAATCAATATCATCAGCTAAAATCCGAATTTTTATGGGAAACTATGCAGAAAGGAGCATCACATGACCACAAAAAATTCGTAATCTGTGTAAGTCCATTCCAACTGATACATCACATGACTGTGTCAGGGCTAGTATGTGCAGCATAACATTAAAAATAAACAGCATTATCATCAATTACAGAGGCACTACTGAGGAAAGAAAGAAACCTATTTTCTTCCAACACTTCCCCTTATAAGCTGCAACAGCATTTCTTAATGTATCATCCTGTGGCAAATCAAAGAGGTTGTTGGTGACCAAGGCAATGATCCCCCGAAAGAGTAATGAAAACAGAAGCAACACATAACAGAGAAACAAATGAAAATGGATGAGCAATAGCAGATTTGAGCCACATTCATGTAAAAGCATGGTGGTTTTCTAGTTATTGTGAAGTCACATGTACATTACTGGAAAAACCAGTGGTACCACCTGAAGTTTCGGTGAACCAAACACTATATCAAATCTTTCCATAATAGATGAGTTAATAATTGACCTAAACTATTGACAAGCTAGCAAACGGGATGAATATAATTTAAAGTTTCAATTTGGCCTGCGACACAAATATATTTAGATAGGTAGGAAAAATTACTAACCTCCTGTGGAGTCCAACCCCCCTTCGCACGCCTAATAGGACCAGTGGTCCTCCTGCAAAGTTGATTTCACATAACTAAGCCCAACAACTGGAACATTGTTTAACATGAGTAATGTAAAGTAGTCACTAAACCATTTTTACCAGCACATAGCATTTTTCTGTACATGGGATATCAAAATTTCATGCGAAAAGCAATTTTAAGCTTTTTGGAAAAGTGTAAATAAACACTTATAAGCATACCACAAACAGTACAGTAAACATAAAGTCTGCATGCTTCACGCACGAGCAACAACACCCGCAAGCTAAGTGCCCCAATCATGGAGTGGGAGCCAAAGTATGGGCAAGAGCTTCAAATTTATTAAACCCTAGGATATAGAAAATCTTCATATCATGTATTTGTATATGGGTGTATATAGAGATATATCCACGAACTTTAATACTTTGAATTGGAGTAATAATTTTATTCTTAGATTCAATTGATATATTTTTACAATGTCTATCAATTTCTTGAAATTTTCATGGAATTCTTCTAATTGATCTGTTTTGAAACCTCTCACGAAACATTTTTCTTCTACTAATGGACCAAAATAGAACTCTCAAATGGAATTTCAAAAGCAAAACAAAGAACACCCAATATTCGCTAGGCTGTTTGCATATGAATATGGGGTGGGAAATGACTTCCAAGCCCCGTTACAATAACAAACCCCACCCCACCACACCTCACCCCAATCCCTCCACCCAAAAAAAGTAAAAACCTATTAACCCCATTGCCCTAATATTAGGTTCCACTGGATCTTGAAAAGGGCAAAGAAAAGGAAAATGCTTAAAATTTCTTGAATATCACTTTTCCTTTCCTTTCCTTTCCTTTCCCTCATTCTTTATGAAATCCACATGGAGACTTAATGTCTGTCAGTTGCACCAAAAGAAAGTTAAGGCTGACATAAACAACACAATTGAATCAAAAAATCAAATTTAGAGCAAAAGTTTAAGCTGCACATCCATTTTTGTGGTGGCAGTCCAATGATTTCCAATTTATAGGATCTAATACAATCGCTGTACCCAAAGTGCAAAAGTAAATAAGTAAGAAAACAGTACCGATGAGATGGGGATGTTGTAGCTGGGCTAGATATCCCCGGTGACTTGACAGTAACACTACCACTGCCTTCAGAAACTGAGGAACTCGATGCAGCCAATGATTGTTTATTCTCAAGACAAAACTCCTCTATTTTCACCTCAGCCATCTCCTACTACCTTCACCTCCAAAAACCAGCATCCTAACAAAAATCAAAACCCAGCAACGAATATTCAAAGCTCAACAGAACAAACAAAACACTTGCATGAAACCCTCAAAACAGATTCACCAAAACCAAACCCTAATCACCACAAACCCTACTCATATCAAATACTTCTAAACCTCCACCGCCATACATATATCTATACATAAACCAAAACCCAGATCTTAAAAGTACTGATCAGATCAAACATATAAAAGAAAAACAAATTCACATAAAACCCATATACAATTCTAGGGTTTTTTCATCAAACAACATAACCCAATAAATATAAATCAGACCTACTGAAATTGAAGAAAATAGAAATGAAACGATCATAAATTAAAAAAAAAAAAGAGTTGAATATTGAAAACAAAAATGTTTTTAAAAAACAATTTTGATTTCTGAAAGTAAGCAGCTACCTGTACTTGTATAGAAGTGGCGGGAATCAAAGCAGAGCTCATCGAGAGAAAAATAGGTTCGAGCCCTTAAAGCCAAGAAAACTGAAGAGAAACAGAGCTTTGTTTCGAAAAATCCTCGCCCGTTGAAAGAGAGAGAAGTGAAATATAATTTTATAAATTAAAAATATATATACACACACACACACACGTATATGTATTAAGGCCACCGACGTCTCCGTTTCTTTACCGTTATGAAAAGATTGGGTGTTAATAAAGGGTTTTAAACCCTATCCGTTAACGTCCGTTAACGGACGTTAGTAGGGGGACAAAAGTTTGAACCTCAAACGGCACTCTCCTCTAATAGCCATCTCGTTAAGCGTCGAACATGTTTGGTACTGCGGATGCTTCGCGGGTCTTTTTCGACCGTTGGATGGAAAATGAGTGGTCGGGGGTTTAAGTAGACTACATGTGAAAGTAACGTTTTAACTAATTGGGGCGGGTTGTGTTAAGAGTGCTTGTGTTTGCTGGAACGTCAGATCATTGACTATCAACGGCGGAAAATTTATCTCTGGTTTTATGATCTTTTTGAGTTTAATATGGACCATTAGATTGTTACTTTTATATCATAAAGGTTTGTCGTAGTAGCGACTATACTAGCCTAATAGGTCCTGTTTGGTTCGGTTCTCTTAGCAGATTCTCAAATATGCATTTTCGAAGAATTAAGAATAAAAATTAAAGATATATGTTTTACTATTTCCTAAAAGAGTACAAATTTTCAAAATTATTTTGAAAAAATGCATTACCAAACATATTTTATGCCATGTATTTTTTTCTACTTTTTGTGACTTTGAGAATATAAAATTATTTTCAAAACATAAAATCAAATATTGTTTTTTATTCTAATTTTATCGATGAGGTATCAGAATTTTCTATCGGACTAATATACTTGATTATGGATAAAACAACTATTCACGCTATATCAGTTTATTCTCGAAAAATCAAATTAGTGATTGGTTTCTATGCACAAGGAGAGTTGAATTTGAAAATTTTCTGCTTACTAAAACATAAACCACAATCAATAGTCTATTCCACTAAGTTGGATTACTTCCTTACTTTCAAGAATAAAATTATAAGAAAAATGATAAGATCGAATAGTACATTATGCATTACAAACCCTAAAATTTTAAAGATAGTGTACACAAAACTTCGACCGTAATGACATAATTAGATAACATTCGAGAGTATTTTGAACATTATCCGACAAGAGGGAAAAGTAAAATAATCAAAAAGGTAAACCTAACTAAAAACTCGTGTGAACTTTTCTTGATTATTACTTTAAACCATAAACTTGGAGGAAAAGGGAAAAATGAAAAGAAAAGGAGAGAAAAGAAAACTTTTGCTTGAATGCTGTTCTGGTTAGAAACTTTACTCCTTTTGACCATTTTTAAAACTCATTAAGAAAATGACAAGAAAAATTTATTGACTACTATCCAAAAAACCTGTCAATCCCCATGTCTATAGACAATTTCTAATTATGTCATTTATTCTCCTAGCTGGCACTCAATATTCATCTCAGTAATTAAATTTGTCATGTTAATTTTTAAATTTTTTTAATATTTTTGGTGGAAAAAGATTCGAGAAAAGAATATGTTCGTGTTAAAATTGTAGAATTGGTAAGCTATATCATTGAATTATTTCTAGGAGTAGTGCGGTTGGTTTTGCTCTCCCCAAAAATAATTCTTTAATTTCTCCATCATCCGGGGTCTCTTCCATTCGGAACTCCAATGATTTTATCCTCTCTTTACCCTTCCCTCTCCTCTTCTTAACCCTAAAAAATCAAAAAATGAAAAAAAAAATATATATTTATGGGAAAACACTCTTCTCACTATTTATTTTTCTAAACCTTATTTTAGTTTTTTTTTTTTAATAAAAATGAGAGGTGCAACCGATGACTTTCCAAAAGCTCATCCATCCTAATATTATTTTAATCTAAGAGCGCTTAACTATGGGGTTATGATGGAATTCGGTGCATTAGTGTTGGTATGATCATACCCAACCTTTTCTTAGCTGACATGGCAACTATTGTGGAAATATCAGGCTAAAACAACATTAATTAAAAAAAAAAAAAGGCAAATTAAAGTACCTGAATTTAGTACTTTATCCTATATATGCAATTCCATTTATGCCTTAGGTCCCTCAAATTTTTTAAATTTTTTTTTCTCTATTTGTATGTTAAAAATATTTTTAAATATAATTGTATAAAATACTTGTATTAGAAACTTATGAATATAAAAATAAAAATAAAAATAAAAAAGTTTAATTACATCACCTGGACTTGGTGGTTTAATATTTTACTTTTTTTTATAATTTCATGTGAAATATTGATGTGACACCAGCAACTACTACATCTTATTTCTGTAGCATGCATTCTCATAAAGTTAAGAGAAGCCCTATCTTTTATTTAACATCTTAGCCTTGATTAAACATTCAATGAAGTTTAAAATGGTAGTTTAAACCCTAAAGTACAAATTCAGTGAGATGAAACTGTATTTTAACCCACCATCACATAATTAACAGTGACCAATATGAAGAGACAACCACATCACTCTCTCTCTCTCTCTCTCTCATCTTCTATTGAGAAGAAAAAAGGCAGAAAGATTCTTCAATAATGTGTGTGCATGCTGGAGTGCATTTTGACATACAAAAGGTCAAGATCTGAAGATCATGCTGTCATAATCTAAACAGAAAGGAGCATATATGAATGTTACAGCATCCATGCCCTCACTTCCACATATCTTCACACCTTTCATTAAATGATCTCATATTTAACACTCAACTGCTCTTTGGCTTGAGTCATCGGCAGGAACCTAGCCATTCATGTCACCATGCACCTAATACTGGAACAGCAAGCATTATGCATATTTGAGACATTGGCTCTCTAGTTTCAAATTAGGCATTGGCACATATATGAGATTTACCTAGAAGGAGCAGAAGGGCAAGGAGGAGAAAAAGAAGAAGAAGAAGAAGAATTAGTGAGCTGCAACATCCCCTCATATATATCTTAGAAAGATATATAAATCTATTTGGTGTAGCCATAAGCCACTCTAACCTAAGAAAATAGAAAATGTTAATTTGTGTTGAAGACTTGGAAGGTGATTCTTGACTTTCATTTCGCATAAATGTAATAAGTTTTCTCTAATTAATTGATAGTTCAGTTTGGTTACTATGACTCTTAAACATGTTGCACTTGAAGGGTCACAAAAACAAAAGACTTGAAGGGTCACAAAAACAAAAGAAAACTTTTAAGCAGTTAAGCACCGCAATGCAGGAATTGTGAGGCGCATGGGGATTCTAGACCACCACAAATTCGGCAAAAGCGATAGTCAAATCCATGACCTCTTAGATGAGAGTCATGAACCTCAACAACTAGGCTAACCCCATTTGATAGCTTTATATGTTTTTGAAAAGCATAAAAAAACACATACATAATAGGACAAATAGTAGGACAATGGGCACAATAAATAAGGAGTTAAGGCCCCTTTGCATTAACTTTTATAAAATCACTTTTGGAGCTCAAAATTTTACTTAATCTAATAGATGGGGTGACAATCATTTTTAAACAACTTGAAGGAGGATAAGATGATTGGTAAAATTTTTATATAAAAGTAAATGTGGCAAAAGTTGGGTTCCAAAAAATTAAGGGCCCTAACTTTTGCCACAACCACTTCTAATATGAAAATTCTGATATGAGAAGAGATAGTTTGAGTAAAATTCTAAAAAGATAGGTGAAAAAATAGTTTTGCAAAAGTGAATTTTAAAATATTAACAAAAATGGGGGCCTTAATATGAGATTTACAAGAGCTTCTTTGAGTTCTCTCAGCACAAAGTTAATAACACATCTAAAATCTTCCATGCAAAGAGATATTTAGGAGGCCACTGGAATAAGTACATATTCAATTCCAGGACTTTCCCTTTGTTAATATTGAAAGAGTCCATATCAAAATCAAAATTTTAACTCAGGAAATAATAACAGGCCACGGAACAGTAAATAATCAGGCTCCCTATCATCAGCGATGTGGGTCAGCACCACTTAAATGAAACCACACAAAACCCCCCCACACTATTTCAAACTCATAGCAGAATTCCAAGGATTTAAAAGTGAACCTGCCTTCCAACGGTCAACAAAATCAAAAACCAGTTCCTCTCCTTCTCTTCTCCAGTAATCCTTCTCTCTCTCTCTCTCTCTCTCTCTCTCTACGCACGCACAGATATACTGCTGATGGCAGCCCAAACGAGTACACCAAACACAACCCAAAGGGTAAAATTTTCGACTCCTGCTAAAATGATGCAGCCAAATTCGATATCTAAGGTCAGGGTGATCGTAAGGGTACGCCCCTTTCTTCCCAGAGAAATCCAAGCCAAAAACGGCAACCCCATTTCATGCGTCTCTGTTCTTGATCAAGAATGCGAGTCTGGTGAAGAAGTTGCTGTTCATCTCAAAGATCAAGAAACCAGGTGAGCAAATTTATATCTTTCCAATCACATTCTGTGCACAAAAATTTCTGGGTTTTTGTCACTGATCCTGATTCTGGGTTGTGGTTTGTGGGGTTGCTAGTCGAAACGAGTGTTATAAATTAGATTCATTCTTTGGACAAGAAGACAACAATGTGAGTCAGATTTTCTGTAGAGAAGTAAGCCCTTTGATTCCAGGGATCTTTAATGGCTGCAATGCCACAGTTTTCGCTTACGGTGCCACTGGCAGTGGAAAAACCTACACAATGCAGGTTTGATACTAAACACAAGAACCCAGTTCGTGTTTCTTGAACTATTTAATTTTAGGGTATATTACAAAAAACAATTTTGAATTTTAGATGACTGTTTACTTTAAAAAGTTTCAAAATAATTGTGATTTTTTTATTGAAATTTGGATGGTTGATGATGCAGGGGACTGATGAACTGCCGGGTCTAATGCCACTGGCTATGTCTAGGGTTCTATCAATGTGCCGGAGCATAGGAAGCACTGTAGAGATTTCGTACTATGAGGTCTATATGGACAGGTGTTATGATCTCCTAGAACTCAAAGCAAAGGAAATCATGGTGCTGGATGACAAAGATGGACAAATTCATCTCAGGGGACTATCTCGGGTGCCCATAAATTCGATGTCTGATTTTTATGAGGCCTTTTCTTGTGGAATTCAGAGGCGAAAAGTCGCCCACACGGGTCTTAATGATGTTTCAAGTAGGAGCCACGGGGTGCTTGTGATTTTTGTTTCCACTCCTTGTGGTGATGGTTTTGATTCTGTTGTTACTGGGAAGCTGAACCTCATAGATTTAGCGGGTACATTTTTAGACTTTTGAGCAGCTTAATTATTTGTTAGAAGACATGTTATTTCACAATTTCATGTGGATTCGAATGTCATTTAATCAGGCAACGAAGATAATAGAAGGACTTGCAATGAAGGTATTCGTCTCCAAGAGAGTGCCAAGATCAACCAGTCCTTATTTGCCCTGTCAAATGTGATTTATGCACTGAACAACAAGTCTCGAGTTCCATATCGAGAAAGCAAACTCACCCGCATATTACAGGACTCACTAGGAGGAACGAGTCGATCTTTGATGGTTGCTTGTCTGGTAATGTGTTTTGAGTTAGCTCATGATCATCCATGGTTTATTTTAATTTATTCTTGAACTCAGTATATAAAACTGTAATGAAATTTAATGGGATTTTTCCTTTTATTGTTGTTCGATCAATAGAATCCAGGAGAATACCAGGAATCTGTTTATACCGTCAGCTTAGCTGCTCGGTCACGCCACATCTCTAATTTTGTTCCTTCAGCTCAAAAACAAGATACCCCAAAGATTAAAGTAGACATGGAGGCAAAACTTCGTGCTTGGCTCGAATCAAAAGGCAAGACGAAGAGTGCACAGAGAATGGGGGCATTTGGTTCTCCATTTTTTACCAAAACTCCTGGTTCTGTAAGTTCTGTAAAGAAACCCAATATGTATCAGAGCTCTGTGAAAAAGAAGGCCATTGCCACTCAAGCTTCGGATGAAAAAGAAGGGTAAGGTGCAACCATTTGAATTTCTCACAGTAATAAGTTGATACATTGGTGCTACTTATCACTTAATTACTTAATCTGCTTGCAGGGCTCTGTCTGCACTTCAAAGAAATTTATTCAATAGTGGAGCTCTAATTGATTCTTGGATGGAGGTAAGTTCTAGAATTCAATAAAACACTTTTTTTTTTAATTATTTATTAACGATTAACGATGGTCTATGACTCAATAAAGGATATGCACTCGACCCCATGAGATTGGGATTTAAGGCTATTTTGAATTGAGTTGGTACTATTATTGTCATTTTGTGATTAGGAGCTTAAATAAAATCCCCATTGCTGACACAAGAATGCCCGTCTTTTGAACTCTATCTCTTCATATTCATAATTTAAAGTTTCATTGCAGAGCCTGAATCTTGGTGCTAAGGACAATGCAGGAGAAGAGATCAAGGCTACTGATGATGGGATTGTCTCAGAATCCAAAACATATTCACTATGTATATTTCAATGACATGATGAGATTAATATGTTTCTTTAGACAGTTTATTGAGGGAATCAAATTGAATTTATCGATCATGTTTTCTCGAATGAGGATCCTCTGCTTGGGTTTGCTTGGTGCTTGGGTGATGTGTCATGATCAGGATCATCGAAGTAAAAAGCAGAGCATCCAGATCATGACACATTACCCAAGCATATTCAAGCCCAAGCAGAGGATCCAGACTTTGTTTTCTCTTAGTCATTGTAAAGAGACCATCATAAGGCTCTAAAACTTGTTGTATTTGTGGATTAGATGAGCCATCCGATAACGAAGAGAGAAACATGAAATCTGCCAACTTTGTACCAATGAGTGGGATGATTAAAGCAGCAGTTCAGAGCTCTCCAAGAAAAGTCCTTTCCCCCATCAACTCCAATGTTGAAAGAAAATTCTTTGAGGATCTCTCATCTAGAGACCAAAAATGTTCAGCTCTCTTTGAGGAAGAAACTCCCAAAACACCTTTTGCTGTGATCAGTGAAAACAACATGTTCCAAACCAGTGGCACTGCGCTTGATAAATTTAATGCACACAGTTCTAATTTGAAGGCAAGTAGGAAAAACATCAAACTGTTTATTATCTTTTTGGCCCTTCAATCTAGTGTTTCTAATTTCGATAATTTTAATGTACAGAACTCTCTTGTTCAAGAATACCTTGATTTCTTGAATACAGCCAGCAGGTAACTTCTGTTTTCCTATTCTTCTTGTATTCCCACATTCAACCATTGTACATTATCTAGAGGACTAACCAACTTTCTGGGCTCTAATAATTGCAGAGACGAGCTGCTGGAGTTAAAGGTATTATTATGGTTATTATTATTCGGTTGTTCCATAGTAACAATTTGGGCGGTCCCGATCCTGTGCACATATGCTGACTTTAGCATAATGCCTTTAACTACTTGTGAGATACGTGACTGTTGGATTAAAATTCTATTTTTATGCATGCTATGCATACCAAAAATCACAATGATCCAACAATTTGTTTCTATGAAGTGTCACGGTAAAAAATTTTGGTACTTTTCAATGGTCACAGTTTTACACAATCTGTATTTTGAGATGTTGATATTAGATAATTATGAATTTTGGCTTGCATGATATTCATAAGAAGAGTATCTAATTCAACAGTCGGTTTTTCAAAATACATATACTGTAATTAGTGAAAGGCATGATGCTGACTTTAACTAAAGTCAACATATGCACACAATATCGGCTGTGACAATTTGGATATCAACTTTTTGTGTAACTGATTTATTATCTAACTATATTAATAATAATCATTCAGGGGATTGGAGTGAAAAGGGCAGAGTACATACTTGAGATCAGAGAAACAAGCCCTCTAAAATCGGTAAGAAAAATGAAAAATATGCAACTTGTGGGTATGAACTTCAAGTCTCTTAAATTTAAATTCAGTAATGCTGAAAAGTATAATTTTGTGTACTATTTCAGCTGGGTGATTTGGAGAAGATAGGTCTCTCATCCAAGCAGGTAGTTTGCTCATCTTAACAATTTTTTGGTCACGGAAAAGATTAGACAATGAACTCTAATTTACATGAAAACTTGTTGCAGGTTCATAACATGTTTAGTAGAGCTGCAAGAGGCATATTTTGATTAATCGGCGGACCATGACGACGCAACACCCAGTTGGTCAGAGACTTTGTTTAAGTTCTCTTTCATCGACAGATCTTCCATTGATTCAGATTTGATTTGGTGGCAAGCTTTTCACTGTATTATTTATCTTTTCAATATTACCATTGAGGTGGGGTTAGCTTAATGTATTTAGGTGCAGAAATTTGTTAATTTCTCAGAAACATTTCATGTGATTATCACTTCATTTCTTATTTTATTGCCGGTCAGAGAGAGACGTGGAATGAAATGGTGTCATTTCGAATGTATAAGGTTATTGTATTCATATATTTTCAATATTACCCCACTGGTTAGCTTAATTATTGTCATTATGGTGCAAGAATTTGTTAATTTCTTAGAAAATTTTCATGATATCACTTCATTTCTTATTCTCTCACTTCATTTAATTTCATGTCATTGTAATGGAGAAATTTGTTAATTTCTTAAGAAACTTTTCGAGCGATTATCACTTCATTTCTTATTCCATCACTGCTTAGAAAGAGAGACTTGGGAATCAAATGGTGTCATTTTGAATATTGTGCAGCATTGCTATTCATCCCATTGAGAAAATCCTGTACGTATTGATCCCACTGCCAGAATTTTTTATATTCATACATTCGTATTTTTTACTAGGAATGCTGAAAAGTTTATTTTCCATTTACTTCAACAATAGTTAAATACAAAACTGGGTTAACAACTCTTGGTTGAGATCCTACAATATAGTGCAGTTGGAAACTAATTCCTAAAACTAAGGAACAACAAGGTTGAATGAAATCTGATATTGAACAAGTCGTGGTCTGTTATAACAAGTTGTGATAATCCTTTAATACGCCCCCTCAAGATGGAGCTCGAGAGAGAAGTCCAATCTTGTATTTGAGATCAAGAAAATGTGAACGAGGAAGAGGCTTGGTGAGGGCATCAGCAAGTTGATCTTCTGAGGACACATGAGCAACATGAAGAACGCCACTTTGGACTTGGTCCCTGATGAAGTGAAATTGCGACATGTTTCATTCTGGAGTGGAACACGAGATTGGAAAATAGCTGAGTGACACTAACATTGTCACAGTAGATAACAGGACAACAAGGTAGTTGTATGCCAAGATCAGTAAGAAGATAACAAAGCCAGTTGAGTTCGGCTGCTGCATTAGCCACTGATCTGTATTCAGCTTCAGTGGATGATTTGGCAACAGTTTTCTGTTTCTTAGAGCTTCAGGAAACAGGATAGCGACCAAGGTAGATGACATAGGCATTGGTGGAAGAAAAATCATCCTTGTCTCCTACCCAGTCTACATCGGAATAGACTTGTAATTGCATTGGCAAGTTGCGATGAAGATGATCTGAGAAGGCATGTAGATTCAATGGGGATTGACGATGTATTTGTAGGTCTTCATTTATAGTTCCACAGAGATACCGTAGGAGACGTTTAACAAAAATCTAGTGGTCGGTTGTTGGTGTGTGCATATACTGAGATAGCTTGTTAACAGCAAAAGCAAGATCAGGTCTTGTAATCAAGAGATATTGAAGGCTGCCAATAATGGTTCGGTATTCTGTGGGTTCAGACAAGGGAGATTTGGTACTACTTCCACACCCAAGAAATATGATAACTGACCAAGATCCTTGATTGAAAATCGATGAGCAAAAACACGAACAAAATTGTCAACCAGCTGAGTATTGTCCCCAGTGATGATTAAATCATCCACATATACAAGTAAGTATATAATATGGCCAGCAGTAGTGAGAACAAACAGAGAGGTATCAGCATGAGAATTTTTGAATCGTGACTGAAGAAGAAAAGTGCGAAGTTCATGATACTAGGCTCGAGGTACTTGCTTGAGGCCATAGATTGCCTTTCGAAGTTTGCAGACATATGATGGATTATCTTGATCAATAAAGCCGGGTGGTTGTTGCATGAAAACATTTTCGAAGAGGTGTCCTTAAAGAAATGCATTGTTGACATCAAGTTGTCGTAAGGACCAACTTCGAGAAACAACAAGGCTCAGAACAACCCGTACTGTTGTTGGTTTGATAACGAGACTGAAGGTGTCTAGGTAATCAACTCCTGGGTGTTGATGAAAACCCTTGGCAACCAAGCGGGCTTGAACCTGTAAATAGAGCCATCAGAGTTACGTTTAATACCAAAAATCCATTTAGATCCTACTAAATTCGAGTTGGAATTAGGTGGTACAAGGTCCATGTGCCATTTCTAACTAAAGCATCATACTCAACAGACATGGCCTTACGCCATTTAGGATCTGTAAGTGCTTTAGTTACTGATGTTGGTTCAAGTTCATTGGATTTTGCGAGTTAGGTATGAAGGTTCAGTTTCTTGATGGGTTTATGAATGTGGTTTTTAGCTCGTGTGGTCATAGAGTGAGTGGGAATGGGATTAGGTTCGGTTGGGTCAGGTGGTGGTGAAGTTGGGATGGTATTGGATGGGGTAGGAGGGGGTGAAGATGGCAGTGGAGTTGCTGGTGTTTGGGTGGTTGGAGTTGGGTTGGAGGATGGAATAGGCGCGGGAGAGTGTGTTGAAACTTCACATGGAGGTTGCTGAGGGACGATGACTTCAGATGGCATTGTGAGTGGCGACTGGGGATTAGGTGAGACAACCCGAATAGGAGGAGGTATCCATGTGGCAATGGGGCTGGGTTGAGGACAGGGGGACGCACGAGATAATGATGCATAGGGAAAGTGAGACTCAACGAATTTGACATGCCTAGAGACATAGATTTTTGAGTGTGAGGGATCTAGACAGTAGTATGCACTTTGAGTGAGAGAGTAGCCAAGAAAAACATAAGGCTTGGACCGTGATTCTAGTTTGTGTGAAGTGTAAGGCCTGAGTGTAGCATAAGCAGCCAAAGACCCTCAATTTAGAGTAATTTGGTGTAGTGTGAAATATTTTTTGGAAAGGGGAGGAGAGATTTAAGGTGGGTGTGGGCATTCGATTTATGAGATATACGACTGTAGCGAAGGCATAAGTCCAGTAGGAAAGGGGTAGGGAAGCGTGAGTGAGTAATGCAAGGCTTATTTCGACTATATGGAGATGCCTTCTTTCAGAGTATCCGTTGTGTTCAGGTGTGTGGGGTGGAGTAGTTAGATGCGAGATACCAGAAGTGGAGAGGAAATGAGCTAGGGCGATGTACTCACCACCATTGTCTGAGTAGAGAGTTTTTGATGGGTAAATTAAAGTGATTTTCTGTAATGGCTTTGAATCTGATAAAAACTTCTTTGACTTCGGATTTGTGTTTGAGCGGGTAAAACCAAATGTACTTAGTGAAATGACCAATGAAGATTACATAGTATTTAAAGCCATTATTTGAGAAAATTGGAGAGGTCCAAACATCAGAAAATATGATTTCAATAGGTTGAGTAGAGACAATGGTAGAGTTGGAAAATGACAATTTGTGGCTTTTATTGCATAGACAAGCATTACATGAAAAATCATGAGATAATGAAGAAGATAAACCTAAATGATTGCTAGAAACAATATGTTTGAGAATTGGAAAAGCAGGGCGTCCTAGTCTATGATGCCAGTTGAAGGAAGTGGTCTTTATGGTGGAAAAGGCAATCAAAGGGGAGGATGTTGGCCACTCATAAACACCATCTTTAGTTTGTCCTCTCAACAGTGTTACCCCTATGCGAAGTCCCTTCACAAGAAAAGAATTTGGTAAGAACTCTATGGAAACTTTGTTAGAGTTGCAAAACTGAGATATAGAAATTAGATTCTTTTACATAGAAAGAACACAGAGAACATTGTCTAATTTAAAGTTATTGTGAGGAGTTTGGAGAGAAGTGGAATCGGTGTGAGTGATGGGAAGATTGGAGCCATCTCCGATCATAATATCATCATTGCTTGTGTATGGAGTGTGCAGTGAAAGGTTAGTCAGTTCAGAGGTTACATGGTGAGATGCACCGCTATCCAGAAGCCATGATGGTGTGGTGGAAGGATTGGTGACAAGATGGGCTTGTGGTTGCCATAGAGAGCCGGCTGGAGAGGTGTTGGATGTGGGAGATGTCTAGACTGGGACTAGGCGAAATGAAGGGCACCGCTTGGCAGTGTGTCCCTGAAGCTTGCAGATCTGCAGATCTGATAAAGACCAAGATATGGTCTGGGAGGAGGTCGAGGGCCCTGTATAGAGTTGGGACCTGCATTGGGAGCAGCAGGTGGACGATGGGCAGAGGTGTAAGAGGGACGCCAGTTGGTGGTGGTATTGTTTTGAGGATGAAAGGAAAAAAAATTTGAGGTTTTGGATGAGCTTATAGCTCTGATACCATACTAGATGAATGCTGAAAAGTTTATTTTCCATTTACTTCAACAATAGTTAAATACAAAACTGGGATAACAACTCTTGGTTGAGATCCTACAAGATAGTGCAGCTGGAAACTAATTCCTAAAACTAAGGAACAACAAGGTTGAATGAAATCTGATATTGAACGAGTCGTGATATGTTATAACAAGCTGTGATAATCCTTTAATATTTTTAACTAATAGCACTTTTATTTTCATTTTATTACAATGCTTCATAAAACAGAGATCTTGATTTCAACTTATTTTTATCTCTTCCTTTTTAATGTGGGTATCTGAAATGGATATAAAGGATTGTTATATATATTTGGTATGCACAACATACATTACAAGGTATGTAATCCAATGGTTAGTTTTTCAAAATACCCATTCCACATTAATTAAAAATAATTCATGTCCTCACATAAGTTTATACGTGCACGTACAAATAAAAAAAATTATTATATAAATATTTCTATTAACATATGCTGCCTTTCGCGAAAGTCAACATAAGTTTGATAGGTAATTATCGGATAGGTATTTTGAAAAACTGACCACGAGATTAGATACTATGCATATGTATGTCATGCATGTCAAAAATCACAGCGATTGAACAATCGTTTTATCGGATATATCGCTTGAAAAACTCCAACAGTTTTCAGCAGTCGGAATTTTTCACAGTTTATATTCAGGGCTGGCCCTGAGATCTTGGGGGCCCTAAGCGAGCTCCCAAAATGGGGCCCTTCTACATATTGACATTTTGAGTTTTTGATACAAAAAAATTACACATAACATACATGGGACAAGTTCCCCTAACCATTTTTTTTTACCTTTATTTCTATTATCCCTTTTCAAAACACTAATGTGGGATAACTATTTTGAGAAATCGACTGTTGGATTAGATATTCTGTTTATATACATTATGTATGTCAAAAATCACAGTGATCTAACGGTTGGTTTATGAAAAATGCCACTATGAAAAATTATTATAATTAGAAATATAGCAATTTTTTAATGTAAGATTTTTTAAAATCTGACCATTGGATCAATGTGATTTTTGACATAAACAACTTGTATAAGGAGAGTATCTAATTCAAATGTCGGTTTCTCAAAATATTCAACTCTGCATTGGTATTTTGAAAACAGATGGTTGAAATAATGGTAAAAAGAATGGTTAGGGGAACTTGACCCAACATATATATATATATACACACACACACTAATACTTGTACAAAATTTAGTGGCATATTTCATTAACAAAATATATACTACAAGAAATGCAACGATAATAATAAAGTTGTTTTTTCTTTTTCTTCTTCTTGTTTTTGAATGGTTTAGTCAACGAGAAAATATGGATAAGAAAATAAATATGTTTAGAGTCCGTTTGTGTTAAGTTTTAGATGTTTGAAAGCTAAAATATGTGGAAAGTTTAGAGTCCAGTGGTGTTAGCTTATTCTAAAATCGATCACTTTTAGAAAACTATCTTCACAAATCTCTTTAAAGTTATGTTCAAAGCATATCTTCACATATTAAAATTTCCATGATAAAAGTGATTGTGGTAAAAGTTAGGGTTTGCATAAGTTTTTCTTAAAATTACTTTTGGAACCTAAAATTACACTTGATTTAAGGGGATGTGATGATAATCACTTTTAGACAATTTGAGTAGTGATATGATGGTTGGTAAAATTTTAATACCAAAAGATATTATAGCAAATTAAAGTTAAGTTAGGATCCCAACTTAAGCCACAATCACTTTTATTATAAAATTTTTGAATACGACGGCATAGTTTGAATATAATTATAAAAAGATATGTGAAGTGATAATTCTCCAAAAGTGATATTAGAAAAAAGCTAACATAAATGGGCCCTTAGATCAAGTGGAATTTTGAATTTTAAAAGTGATTTTAGGAAAAGCTAATGTGAACACGCCCTTAATTCACTTTGAGTTGTTTGTTTGCTAAGAAAATAGGGGTTATTGGGACCCTAATTTTTAACAAAATTTTGGGGGCTCAAAGCGGCAGCATTGCTTGCTTGCCCTATAGGCCGGCCTTGTCTGTATTTTGAAATGTTGATATCGGATTGCTGTTATTTTTGGCATATATAACATTTATAATAAGAATATATAATCTAACAGTCGATTTTTTAAAATACACATTCCACAATTAATTAAAGGGAAAATGATCAATAGGACCCTGAAAACAGTTTTTATTATCATCAAGTCCAAATCATAAGATCTTATACCAATAGGCCCCTTTAAGTCAAATTTAAAGTCAACCCATGTCAATAAAATGTCTAATATACCCTCTTCACATATTCAGTTATGATTTAATTATTTAATTATTTTCATATTTAATGTCCTAAATTTTAGGAATCTAACCTATATGATTTATATTTTAAATGCATTTAAACGTAGCATTATCTTTGAATTTGAAATCCTTTTGCACGGATTGGATGGTGCTGAGCTCCCTCTCCTCCATTACCCCCTCTAGCATTATCTTTGAATTTGAAATCCTTTTGCACGCAGTCCACCACAGCTTGCACGCACCATATCCTCAGCTTGCACGCACCATATCACCCAAGCAATCCTTGACGATACGGTAAGAACGTCGTCTTCTTCATTTCCTCCGCTTGATTGCTTGAGCAGGGGGAAATAAAATGCTATATGCATACATACATACATACAAACATTCATATATATATATATATATATATATATATATATATATATATATATAGAGAGAGAGAGAGAGAGAGAGGCTTACTAGGAACTGAGCTTGCTTCATGTCTCTGGAGAGATCGGTGATCTTCTTACGAAGATCTGGAGCATCGTCTAGAGGAGAGTCGAGCAACGCGAGCCATCCTCCGCTAGCTACCGTGCTCTCCTAGAGAGATGCGCACAGGGACCGACAATTAATAAGGAGAAAGATCTTGCTTCTACTCCTATACACCGAAACCGTCTCCGCTGCCATCGTCAGATCTCCGGCAATCCCTTTCAGAGCAGTCTGTACGCACGCAGGAAGATTCTCCGGCGATGAACGGAGGAGCTGGTTCAGGACCAAATGGAGCCGCTTGGCGTAGCCTGAGAACCGTCTAGGGTATTCCAAGGAGAACTATCTCGATTCTTCCACAAATACACTCTCCGGCAACTATTATTCTTCTATGATTTAGAGCCATGACTCTCTTTTGGTATAGCACTCTTGTACTTATTTTGGAATTTTTTTATACTATGAGTCATATATCTCTTCACATGTTGTGGTGAGATTTACAGAGAGTCATGAATCTCTGTAAAACTTCACTTGTTGTGGAGAGATTTACAGAGAGTCATTTACAAAAAAGTTATGTGTATTTATATATTGAGTCATGACTCTTTGGTAACATGTTCTATCATTTTTTGGTTAAGGAGGTCTTACAATGAGAGGGTGTTTTATGGGTAGAGAGTCGTAACTCTCTCTTTTTAATGGACTATGATTTTACAGAGATACTAGTATATTGAGTCATGACTCTCTGGTAACATGTTCTATCATTTTTTGGTTAAGGAGGTCTTACAATGAGAAGGTATTTTATGGGTAGAGAGTCGTGACTCTCTCTTTTTTATGGACTATGATTTTACAGAGATACTAGTATCTCTGTAAAAATAAAGTGAGATCTAGATATATCTTGTTGGAATCATGTTCGTAGAGTGAAGGGCTTATACGTAGCCATATCTAGTAGTCAAGATTGAATAAGCGCTAAGGGCATAGCTAGAGGCACAATATTTGAAATAATCCCTTAATTTTATCTTGATATAATCCCTTGATTTTAGGGAAGTTGATTAGGATTGACTTTCCTTTGTAAATGAATTTCAATATTTGAAATATTCCTTGATTCATGGAGAAAATATTGGATAATATTCTGTTAAGTTGATTTTCTGATAATAGTGGATAATATCCTGTTAATGAAAGGGTATTTTTGTCCATTTTAATCAACTTTCACAGATACAAGTATCATAAAAAAAGGCAGGGGCTTATTGGTATAGCACTCTTGTACCAAGGGCCTATTGGTATAGAACCCTTAATTAAAAATCTCATACTTACTTTAGTTAAAATCATTATATGTATAAAGGATCGAGACTGAAAAATACCTGCTTTATTTCGCATCGTGCACGTACTTTACCTTTTTTTTTTTTTTTACATTAAAAGACGAAAATCTTTACCACTTTAGATAGTTATAATGGCTCCACTTAAATTGAAGGGTTCAAATTCTCCACCATCATTAAAATCTATTATTTCTTAAATTTAAAAAAAAAAAAAAAGGAAAAAAAAAAGAAAAAGAAAAAAGAAAAGAGACCCATGCATCTTGGTAGTGGTAATGTTACGAAAGCTTGAATCATTGGCTTATGACAAAATCTAAAATAAATAAATAAATAAATAATTCAGGAATGGGTCCTCCTTTCTTTAAAATTGTAATGTGCTTTGTCCGTATCTTGTACCCCCGGCTGGACCCTGCGTCCATAAAAGACTCAAAGGGTGGGGTTTTCTAGCCCTACAATGGTCTTGTACGTGATTTTAAATTCAGTACTGATAATATTCTCATGATATTTTTATTATTTTCTTATTATTTCATGTAATGAATGAATTGATAATATTATGTTAATAGAATTCTCTATTTGGATTTATCTTTTTTGTATTTGAATTTTCTCGAGCGTCAAGATCTTCACACATCATCAAAATGTATCATTTATCTCTCACCGTAAACAATATATCTATCCAAGTAAACCCAAACTCTAAAAAAGAATCCATACTCGATTATGTGAGTATAATATGGGGACTCGATTATTTATTTATGTTCTATCAATCTCAAATCTATATTTATAGCTAAAGTCGAACCAAATCAAAATTATTTTTTTTTTTGGGAAATTACGGACTAATATCCTGTACTATCAACGAAAAATATTTTACAATCTTGGACTATCAATTGTGACACATTAATCCCTGTAGTATCAATTTGTTGTATATTGGACACTTCTATCAACTAATCGAACATCTGTTAACAAAAAAAAAAAGTCAGATGCATTTATACCTTCCCTTAATGCACTTGACTTTTTATCTGTTAAACCAATGTCCGGTTAGATAACTTGTTCAGGGGTACAAAGTAGTTTTCTTTGATAGTCCATAATTTTCTCTTTCTTTTTTGAATTGGTTTAATTTGGTTCTGTTGAGTTATTTATTTAGTTCTAGATTGGACTTTGATAACCAATCCTAGCCAGTTTAATTCTTAATTGAGTTTACAAAAAAAAAAAAAAACCTACTTAAATCAAACCAAATTTCTCTCAATATATAAGAAGATTTTACGGTTTAGATGTCACATGAAACTAAGTCCTGGCTCATATTCACCATACAGAGTAAATGAATAACAAAATTTTCTTTTTAGATATCCATCACCACCAGTCACCACCGACAGTGCTAATATATACCAAACAAATTCATCCATCCTCTTCATTCCTCAGCAGGGAAAATAATATTATCGGAGTGGAAGTATTAAATATCCAGTCCTACCAAAACTAATGCTCTAGGTTTAGTGGAAAATTAGAGAGCAGGAGAAGGAAGAGAGAGACAAAAGCGGAGAGGGATGGGGATTGGGGAAAGGGGGAAGGAAGAGTTTGGTGAAGACAAAAGTGGAGGGATGAGGTAGTTCCGTCATTTTAAAAAAATTCTTATTTTTATATTTTTTCATATTGCTGATGTAATTTTAAAAAATAAGACATCATATTTTTTTTAAAAAAATATTTAAAATTAAATAACAATTAAGAAATTATACCTAACTCGATTTAATTTTCTGTTTACAAAAAAGCCCTCAAGGTTCTCTGAATAGTCAATTCAGATTTTCATGGTGGTGGAGATGGGTGTGACGTTAACATTCATAATGGTTGGCGCCGCGTACTTTGCGAAGAGGCTGAAACATGGGGTACGTGCTCCCCACATCTCTTTTTCATGGCAGCCAATTTGCAAACCAAAATCATTGATTTTCCTCACGATGCAGTTACATTTCTCAATCACAAACGTGACTGACTTTGGCTGGCTCTTTCCAACTATTATCTTTTTTTTTTTTTTTTTTCCTTATATATTCTTTTTTATAATTTATCCTATTTTATAATAAAATAAGAGAAAAAATACTAATGGAATCAAATTTTAAAAATGCACAAAAATTGAAGCCTGCAAATCTAAGAACAATAATATCAAATTCAGAACAGAAGAAAGGAGATTTGATTCATGGATTGAAACTCAACACTCTCTTCCACATACATAGCAGAGACTCACCATTCCAAACTTACTACATTTGTACAATATAACCAAACACCAAGCAGCCATGACATCACCATCACTGCCCCCAGTTAAGAGTTGCAGAGAGAATCAGAGAAGCCATGGCTACTTTATTCTAATAAAAAGCACTTAAGACCCACGAGACACAGATATTACTACCATAAGCTATTATTCTTCATAGAAAGCCCATCTCGGCTTATACAGGCTGGTAGTTTATAAAGACCGACTCATTTGCAATTGCAAGGGTCACAGGTGCAGCTGGATCCGCACTTGCAGCCATTCTCAGCTCCCACGCCCATCTCTGCTCCCTCAAAGTGCCTGCATCTCCAATTTTTTAGTTACAGATTGATAATTATTAAATTATTTTGATTTTTTAAAATTAAAAAAAAAAATTTGTTATTTGAGTTTGTGAAATTATACGTACGGTTTCACGGGTGCAACGCCGACGATGAGAGTCTCGGTTGTGGTGCTCTCGGCGAAACTCATGTCAGGGTACATGCCACATCTGTATCATTATCGAAAATTTAGTTCTTGACAAATTAATGATAATTTCCATTAAAATTGTTGAAAGATGCATAAAATAAAAGTCACAGATACATCAAAAACCTTATATAAGGTGATCAGAAATCAACGGAGATTAAATATTCCATTTTCAAATTAATCTAGCGGACAATTTCTAAATCATAATATATTTTTTTAATGACTTAATAAATAATTTTTCTTGTAGATTTTTTTTTTTTGAACCGCCGAAGAACCTGCTGAGCCAACGATCGATTTTTAAAAAAATATACAATGAACTTTTCATTAACAAATCACCAGATGAAAAGTTGTGGTACACCTTACATATAAACGCTTGAATATATCAGAAGAATTTTCACGGAAAATCTAATAACTGATTATCCTGTTGCTTAAAAATGAACAGGCAAGCACCGATCACCGACCAAAAAGCAAAAGTTTCAATTTTTTTCATTCTTTGAAAAATGATAAAGATGATCAGAGGCCTTGAAGCAGAGGAATATGAAAGATTTGACAGCCACAAGGAGACAGATCTGTTTGGATCGACTACAAAGGGAAACAAGTCATTTTCAGGCAAGAAGCGATCAACTTCTTTCTCTAAATCTAGCCAAACATGCACGATAAATTTACCAAAAGCTTCACTATGAAACATCCATCACCAAAAGAAACCTGAATCGTGGAAAATTTTTCCAGGAAACATTTGCTAAAGAAACAAACAGAGGTTAAAATCGAAAAAAAATCAAATTTACCCTCCACAACCGCTGCCGCACTTGCAGCCAGCTCCACAGCCACAGTTTCCTCCGCAGCACGACATTTTTCAGATAAAGAGAGAGAGAGAGAGTAAAATCTGAGAGATAGAAAAATGGAAGATTGATGATACCGAGAAGATTACGAAAACGGACTTCTCTGTTGAACGAGTTTACCGGTTGAGGGCATGCCCCCAATTTATAAGGCAGGTAGTCTGATATCCACCGTCCACGTGTCTGGTTTCACGTCATGTCTATCTACCCCACGTATCCGTCCAAATCTTTCTTACACGTACCTATTTCGTATTTATTTTATTATTGCTGTGAAATAATTGATATTATGTCTCCCTTCTCGGGAATGCTCGTATCTTCTGGAATGTACGTACGTTCTCCAATGGTTTATCCATCGTTTGATTCTCAACGGTCAAACTTTAAGATTTAAACGACGGTTCATGATTTGAGTTATGGTAGTTCTTTGTCGCACTAGATCCCAGCCCATTGTCTTTGTCAGTTTCCAAGGGGTCATACTCGAAAAAATATATAATGTATATAGTGTGCGTGTAAAATTAATTATTGTTTGATTAGAGTAAGATGCCGGCCGACTTAGAAGTGAGTCGGCATATATGTTTGTCAAGATTTAATAATAATTTATAATTATTATAAAATAAATAATATATATTTTAGTTTTATTGTATATAAATAAAATAAAAATAGAACAATGTTTCTGGTCATGATTTAAAAAATAAAAAAATTGCAAACTAAAATTATTGTCTAAATCAATTTGATAATTTATATGAATTTGCATTCCACCTCCATAATTTTAGCTTAATCCCTTTTATGCCATAAAGATGCTCAATTTTATTATAAACTAAAGGAAAAATTACAGTTTGTTCTCCTGTATTATTCGTCAAAAATACTTTGTACGCAACTTTCAATTGTGTCACATTGATTCCTATACTTTTAAAATATGACATATTGCACGATTCTGTCAACTAGATATTTATTTATTTGACTGAAAAGTGGTGCTAGACATGTTATTCTTTTATGCAATATTCATCATACATTGCTAATGTGTTTATAAGCATATGGGTGAAGTTTCATTATTTTTCTCAATATATTTTAATTTTTATGAATTATTTTCTCCATACAATAAATAAAATTCATAATAAATAAAATATATTAAAAAAATTATGAAACTTCATCGATATGCTTGTAGGCATATTAGCAATGTAGGAAAAATACTGCATAAAAAAATAACTAGTTTAACATTATTTTTCAACAAAATAAACAAATGGCCAACTGATAAAATGGTGCCAAGTGTCATCAATTAATCCTACAATGGTCAATGTATCAATTGAAAGTATAGAGGTACAAAATGTTTTTAACCAATAGTACATGGGTCAAACTTTTTTTTTTTTTTTTAATTTTAATTTTGATGGTGAGACATAGTAATAATTTTATATATTTTTTAATTTATGGGGTAATTCGATGAATCTTTAAATGTGGGTAAGGTCCACCACTCATTTTACATTCATTAATGTTCGAAAAATCAAGTTACTAGCAAGTACTCCTATAAAAAGAGTCGAATTTGAGACTTTTTACTTTATGGAAACATTAGTATCACGACTAATTATTTTATGGAACAAGACTTCTTGCCATTTAATTTTACTACAACTATATAAATTAAGTGAGTTCATATCTACGATGTTTGTCAACATTTTTAAAGGATAAATTACATGAATCTTTTTCGTAAGCTTTTGTTTAAAGGGAGAGTCCATTTACATCCATAAAAAAAATTTTAAAAAAAATTAAAAAATTTAAAAAATTGATGAAAAAAAAATTTATATAAATCATATTATGTGAATCACCTCACACGGCAGTATAATAGAATTTTTGGGCCTGTTTACTTCGTGAAAATTTTCACAATTTTCATTTTCATTTTCAATTAAAATAGAAAACGGCCCAAAAAACGCGTTTACTTGTAAAAAATGAAAACTGTTTTCAAGAGAATGAATTCAGTTTTAAAAAAAATGTGAAAACATCAAAAAGACGTTTTCTGTATTTTCACAAAAATTGAAAACAATGATTATATCGTGGCAATGCTTATAAACATGGAAAAAAATATGTAGACCAACTGTAAAACCAAAAAATGAAAATAATAAAACATATAGAGATAATATATAGTTTTAGTAAACACATTTACACTATTTTTAGATTTTGAAAGCAATTTTCATTTTTGCAAAGTAAACGTATTTTCTAAATTTTGAAAATTAAAAATGAAAATCATTTTTTAAAAATTTTCATAGAAAATGAAAATTGTGAAAATTTTCGTGAAGTAAATAGGCCATTTATTTCTCTATATTTCTTCAAAATTTATGTATATGAAAATATAAATGTTATCATACTATGATATTAGAGAATTAATATTATTTAATATGAAATATAATTTAACATTACTCCAAAAAAAATTAAAAAAATTAGAAGGTAATTAAAATCGGAAGAGGAGATCGCAAAAATTGATTTTGAGGAAGCAAAATTACAATGAAGCTGCTTTTAAGATCCACGAAAGCTTTTGCTTATCTTATCTTGACGTTCAGTACCACAACTCTTGAGTGCGCGTGACAAACACGACCAATAACAACAAGTCAACAACACAGATATTAAGAAAGTTTTCTTTACACGCTTTGATGGCTTGTCGAATAGCGTCTTATTGAAAACGAGAGGTTAGATTTTGAAAGTTGCCTTGAAAACTTCACCCGATAAGAAAATAAATTATTATTTAAAATATTAGTATTAATTTTTGTTAGTGTCAAAACACATTAATTTTTATTAATTTTTAGGAAAGAAATTACGATGTTTTCAATGTAAAAAAAAAAAAAAAAAAAACGTAGCCCTTGTTTTTAGAGCATGTCAAATGATTTTTCATTTCGGGATTTTTAATATCAAATTTTGAAGTTTTGAAATGGAGCGTCTCCGCGGTTCTTAAATTTGGCAGTGGCATCAATTTTTTTCATATTTAAAATTTTTTTTAGTAATGGTCATCTCTTTCCAAATAGTTGACAACTTTTCATTATATTTTTCTCAAATTTTAAGCTCATCGGAACATAATAGTACTAAGTATAGGGGGTTTCCATTAGAATACAATGTGCCAAATATTAGAGTAACTCTCATTTTGGTACTGTAGCATTCCTAAATATGGAAATGGTGACCTCGAATGTAAGCTTTATATTGGAGACCAATAATTTGGTTCAATATATATACAATTTCTTTAAATAATAATTAATTCACTAAAATTTACCACTTTTTTTAAAAAAAAAAAAAAAAAAAACTACTACTAGCATCATATATGATAAAAGTTTCAAAGAAAAATAAAGAATTTAGTATGGGCAAATCATGTACGCAATTTTCAAAATTTCCATGAATGAGTATTTCAAGCTTTCAAATTAGCACATATAACTCGAGCCTATTCATAAGGAAATGTTAGACATCCCAAATTAAAGCGTATTCAAAATGATGTGACAGATGATTTAACTCTTTTTTTTTTTTTTTTTAACAAACTCTCTTCTTAATTATAAATGAAGAGTTTGGATTTATTTGAAACACTTTTATAGCATTGCTCTACTCAAAACCATTACAAATCATGATACCGATATTAAAAATGAAGTGTTTTCACATTAAGGAAAAAGCGTAAATGGTAAGTTCCTACTCAAAATTTAATCCCTCTCCTTCACTTTTATTCTTGTTTTCAACCTTTTTCTCTCCCTTTCTTTTCTCTTTTTTTTTTTTTTTCCTTCCCACTAAACTCAACCCTTTTCTGCAATATAGGTATTGCAATATGAGTGCCATCATGCAAGTAATCTACATAATGTATTATATAAAACATATAATATATATAAGTAAAATAAGGCTTTTTGGAAAGTCAGGGGGTGCCATAGACATATGCTTAGCTCCACCCTTGCTGACCACATCATCTATCAATTAGGGTGGACGAAAATAAGTGATGAAATAACATTGCTCAAATACCAAAGGATAGTAAGATAGAATACTTTTATATTGATACATATATAGTCTAAAATATAGTTTCTTTAAATTTTATTATACTCTCACATCATATTGTTCACATAATTTAACATAAATTTTAATTTATAGTATTTATCATTATTATTAAAAATAATATAAAAAAAAATCCATAACTCTCATAAAGTTAAACTTTCATAGTAAAAATAATAAATGCCACATCATCTGTAGGCCCTCCATTTGTCGATTGATAGTGACCTCCTGCCTAACCCCATCTTAAACCCTAATTTTTAAGCAAAATTTTTGAATTTTGTTTCCATGTAGCATGTTGTTGCTTTAATTTTTTAGGTCTAGTTGATCAACTTTTCTTGTCCCCCAAGTCAACACAATAGACATCGTTATGCTTATAAAGTTATAATGCCAAGTAATGTTTCACCCAATAATTTTATTTCTTAGTTTGATTTTTTTGCACAACAAGCTTACCTTATTTGTTAATATGGCACTAGATGGACTATGCCCACCAATTTCAACTCAATTATTATGGCACTTCATTGTGGGAGATCATGTGGTAAAATCTTAAAGAAACGCTTTTACCAAAGCTAATGTACTTTTTTTCAGCCTTTTCTCTTAACTGATTGGACAATTAATATATTATTGTTCTACTAATAAACTATGTGATGCAGTAATTAATATCGAGTAATCACATTAAATCTCCTACATCGGGATAAAATTCCTTGGTGATTGTATCAAAGACTTGGATTCGAATCCCATTTTTATCGGGATGGGGAGGGCTACCCTTATATCTTCATATAATATGGTCATTCTTTTTTCTTTTTTTCTTTTTTTTTTTTTCAAATTAACTATTAATTTGAAGAAAAAAAAGTGAAAATTTTGATAAAATTTGCAAAAATGATTATATATATATATATATAATTCAACCTTAGTATTAAATTTGTGAATTTGTGAATTAAGAATAATTACCCATGGTTTGGCTCCTAAGAAGAAGATTTCTCGTTTTGATCCCTACTCACAAGGAAAAGCTCGAGAGCATTAAGCAATATGTGCTCATCATCTTACAAGAGACAGTAAAAATCAAAATTAGTGAATTCAAGCATAGTTGGATTCGAAGTAAGAAAAAGAATATACTCTAATCAATTTTATAAATTAAGAATTATCATGCATATTTTGTTCCAAAAATATATATATATATATGGGTCAGGATCCATTGACACATAGTTTTTACTCATAATTTGACACGCGGTTTGCAAAACCTAGCGTATAATATGTATTTTGAGAAACTGATCGTTGGATTATATATTCTACTTATACACATCATATATACCAAAAATCATATTGATCCAACGGCTGCTTTTTAAAAAATATCACAGTTTTAAAATAAACTATAAAAGATTATGTGAAATTGTCACCCGTCGGATCAATGTGATTTTTGACATAAATAACGTACATAAGCATAATATCTAATTCAACGGTTGGTTTCTCAAAATACTTATTTCACGTTTGATTTTGCAAACCACATATCAAATTAGAAGTAAAAACTATATATCAAGAAATCATGTCCCATATATATATAGAAATGATCCATTGCAGTCCGGACTGCAATGGACTGCACACGTCCATTTGGTAGTATTCCGGTGGTCGGTTCCAAATTCCGACCATTGGATATGATGCTCATCCCTTGCATACCACGCCTGCAAAAAATCATGCCGATCCGACGGTTGAAATTTTGTGAAACCAGCCTTAAAGCACAAATGAAATTTATATATAGTCTTTGGTAATTTCAGTCTGCTTAAGGCTGGTTTTACAAAATTTCAACCGTCGGATCGTCATGATTTTTTTGCGGGGTTGACTTGCAGGGGGGAGTCTTCAATTCCAAGGGCGGGAATTTGGAACCATCCACCGGAACACTGCCAAATGGCCGTGCAGTCCACTTGCAGTCCGAACTGCAATGGATCGTTTCTCATATATATATATATTTGGCCTCATCCTGGCATTATAACTAGTCAAATATTCAAGCAACATAGTACTTTTTATTATTTTCTTTTAAATTAAATAAAATGCAAAAACAATTAAACAATTGAAATAGAGCAAGAGAGGATTGATCTACAATCAATATTCTCTCCATGTTTACTTGTATATTAAAATGCAAATGACACCCATTTTAGCATAATAACCAATTTTCAAGATTCCAATTAAGGGCTCCTCCACTTTGCTCTTTGGAATTAAAAGGATGCTTCATGCTTCCCCTTCTTCCCTTCCCTCATTTACTATCATTCTTTATTTCTGCTACTTGGTACCTCCCCTGCAAGCACATGGGTTCCTTTTTCTTCAAGGCCCACATTATTTTTTTTTAACTATTTTGAAATGACCCATCAAAAAAAGGCTAATATCACAGATGGCCCACCTAGTTTTACCCTAGGTCATTAATTTGGTGGTGGGCCTGAAATGAACTTTGTCCATTTGCAGTGGCAAACAATGAATCATCTCTTTGAAATTTTGAACTTTGAAGGGGTTATTTTATTCATGTTCATTACTACTGGAAGGTGGGTCCATCACCATGCCCTTTAATTCTCGCGTGATATATTCAATAGTTGAAATGTCTTCAATAGTTGCGTCCATGATTAAGTGAATACGGTACGTATATAAATATCTTCTTTTTCGAAAGTTTTTGAGCAATTTGAAGTTGACCATATCTCCTTAAAATTTCCCTTCTTCTTTGGCAATGATTCAATATTATTATTATTTTTTCTATACAGATATTTTGAACCAACTTGCGTGCATCAGACTAAATTCTGCACTCCAAACAAGATTTCCGAAACTTATACCTTGAAGTCCGTGGCCCGTGATTCAATATTATTACAACTACTTATTTTCTCTTTCTTTGATAGATATAAGAAATATGATAATACAATGTTTTAATGGAAAACATATCTAAATTTATAAAAATTAACTATAAAAATATCATATCAAGACGGACATAAGAAATAATTACTGAATAGAATATAATGTTCCTCTATTGCATCAAAATATTTCACTTGAATTCTATTTGTTCTACAAATGGGCACAAACATCTTAGGAATATGAAAATCTCGTTGATGATTGGCATGGCAGGACTCAATTGTGGCAATTGTTAATTTGGCAAAACTTAATGGATGGATATTGAGAAAAGAGAAAAATTTGGGGGCAATTGAGAAAGATGAGATGAGATGAGATGGGATGGGAGCCTAGTTGCAATGTTAATGCTTGACGGCTAAAGCATGAGGTTGCAGAGTGTCACTGTTGAGGAAAATTAAGTGGGTTCCGTAGTAAAATTTGATTGCTTCACTTCGGCTGCAGACGGATAGCCGCCTAGAGGATGAAAAGAATGTTTGAGAGGCAACATCAAATTTTTATTTTTCAAATTGTAAAAAGTTTTCATACATTAGTATTCTAAAAAAATATTTCTTATTTCCTACCCACTAGATATGGTATGTTTATTTTAGAAAAAAAAATTATGATATATATATATATATATTGAGTAGAAGTGATGAGATGATTCAATGGCTTAAGTGCTTAGCTGACTTAGATGTAAATCAACATTAGCTGACTAGATCATTTCACTATATATATTTATATATATGTTAATAGAGTTAGTGATTAGTTGTTAATATGGAAAGGGAATAACAAATGAGTCAAACCTCATCTCATAAAAGAGGATATATAAACCATTGAATCAAAGCTCATCTTCTATCATATTCTATTTATCGATATAGAGAAAATTTGGAATAGAAATGGGAATAAATTTCTATCATTTGAGGGGGGAAAAAAAGGAATTTTTGGTCCAACTCCAATTGATGGTTACCATCGTGAGTTATTAATTAGTAGTGTGCTTCACTCTCCAACAACATCCATTCACGCTAGTTTTACTGGGCCGAAAAAAAAAAAAAAAAAAAAGGAAAGAGGGGAAGAGGGTGGCTTGACGACCCTCTACCAGCATCCATCCACGCCGGCAACTCTCCAACGACAGCCTAGATATTGTTGAATCCCAAACATAAATAGCAAACGCCAAAGACACATAAGCACAGAAAATCAATGCAACAATGTCAAATCTCAAACAGCCTATTGAGATCGAGCGGTCGAGAAATGGCCAACTGGCATTAGAGCTCTTCTACCAACAACGTCAATGCATCCTTGTTGGTTGGTTGGTTGGTTGATTGTTTGAATGAATAAAGTGTTTTAATCTTTTTATTATTCGTTGAAAGCGAGCTTCAAATCCTGCTTTTGCTCTCTTTTTGATATTGTGTACAGTGGATGATTAAAAATTAAAATTCACAATATGCTAAGATGAAAATGAAGAATTCATGATGGGCTGGGATAAGAAGGAAGACTGCCATGTGGAAAAAAAAGAAGTCATGATGGGTTGGGATGAGAAGGAAGATTGCCATGGTCTGATTGGACTTAGGATGTCTATAGAGAACCCTCCAATATCCTTCAATTCGTTGAATATGGGGTGCAAAAAAGTACATAGGGTTTGCTTGCAAAATTCCTCCATTGTTAGGAGTCACATATGCTTTTTTCCGATTAACGTACACTTTCTAAACTGTTGAGAATAGTATTCAAATAATTCAATCTAGTCCACAGTCAATTCCATCACTTGAGCCTTTAGGAGGGAAAAGAGAGGGGCAATATTGTCAATTAAAAAAATATAATAAAAAGAAGAGGATTTTTTGCAATAAAAAATTTATTTATTAAGACTTTTTGGCACAATTTTCCAATAAGGAAAGATGGTGCGTGTATTTCAAAAAGATAAGAAAAGATGGTGGTTATAGTTCAAAAAGATAAGAACAAAAAGGACATCAAATGATAAAAATGCGCCCACCGTGGGGCTCGAACCCACGACCACAAGGTTAAGAGCCTTGCGCTCTACCAACTGAGCTAGACGGGCACTATATGTTCATTCTTAGTATTTTTTGCTATCCAATCTGATATGGGTTGGGAAAAAAAATCTGACCATCACTTGACCTGCTAGAAAAATTTTGAGTAATTATTTCTTCAAGAAAAATGCTATACAAGCAGAAACTTTAATCCAAATTTAAAAACTACCATGGTGTATTATGCTTTGAGTGCTGTGTGAAAAAGATATAATTTATTTGAAAAAATAACTAAACCACTCAAAGCATGACACATCATAGTCGTTTTTAAATTCGGGTTAAAGTTTCTGGTTGTATAGCATTTTTCTTTTTTCAATTATATCTGTGATTATTAAATTTAATATGACTGTTCTCTGCTCATTCTTAGTATTTTTAGTTATCCAATCTGATGGGTTCAAATTCTACTGTGTTAGGAAAAAAAATCTGACGGTCGCTTGATTTTAAATATCTTAAATTACTCACAATGACAAATGATATATCTATACTGATCTAGGGCTCTCAGACAATGTCTGGTTGTGTAGACATTGTCATTTAATGTGGTTTTTTTCAAACTTTGAACACACAATTGATTATGCAATCAAGAGGTTTAATCACATTATTGTATGGCATGTTTTTGCAAAGAACACCAAAATACATCAAAGTCTCTCTTTTTCAGCAAGCAAGAAACACTTGACAAGAATGAACAGTTCATGTTAATACACTAAACAAGAACACTTTTCTTATGGATGCCAAAATACAAAAACAGTAAAAAAGGGACTGCATCCATTGCCCTGAATCCAAATTACATTGCTAGAATGCGCATAGAAAAGAAAAATAATCGTTGCATTCAAAGGGCTGAAAGCCAAAGGTTTGAGGATCCATGAAGATGTTGTTAATCATCATGTTTAACTCATTGACACAGTTCAAAAACGACAGAACAGTTTGAAGCATCATCATTAACCAAAGCACAACTTGATAATCTAACTGAAGAATTGCACAAATTTATTTATTTTCAGAGCACAAATTCATAGGGATACAATAATTTAGGGTCGTTTTATACCTGTACAGTATGAGTGAATTTTTTCAATGGATTTTGATTTATTTTTTTAATCTTTTACTCTAAGTTTGCACGAAACATTAATTACACAATCAAATCAGAAGGAAAATAAAAAAAATTTCAAGTATAAGAAAGGTGGAGATGACCTTAGAAAGGGAGGGAAGCTGATCCAGCCAGAAGAAGCTCAAGTAGAAATGACTTCGTCTAAAAGATCATTGAAAATCAAGTCCTCCAGCTCAAGCCCCACATGCTCAGAATCAAATTGGAGGTCCATCCACCTATCGCCCTTCGCTAGATCCCGGCTCACAACGTAATCCAATGATTGGTCAAGCTCAGGTCTGGAGCTTAAGTACCAGCTTATATTCGCCCATACTTCCGCAAGAACATGATATCCTGATGGCATGGGATGGATATGGGTACACGGAGACAAGGGCTTGGGATAGTAGGTGAATGATCTCTCGTATATCTCCATCAAGACCTCATTGATTAGATCAAACAAAAGCAGGTGATTACAATAGCCACCTTCTTCATTTTCAGAATATTCGTGTCCATGGGGCAAGCATTCCTCCACTTCCTCATACATTAAAGGGTCCAGCGGCTGATCAGCCGAATGCCACATCCCAAGGAGCTCATTTCTACTGAACCCAGATAACTCCAGTATATCTCTCACGTAATTAAAATCAGCTTTGTCTTTTACATCCACTTGAACACGTAGAGAGTCAGTAACCAAGTGCTTGCTTGGAAGTTCCACTTTCTCGAGTTCAACCGCCACTGCAGTGGAATCCATGCTGGACTCATAATGCTGATCAACCAAAGAATCAGGTCCATTGAAAAGGAGTCTTCTTGGTTTCAATTCTGAATCTGCTTCGATTTAAATAAAATCTATTAAACATTAATTTTCAGCTACAGAAAACAAAGATAGTTCAAAACAGAAGTAATTTTCCATAAACAAAGATAAAGAAAACTGCATTTATATTAGCAGAATATGATTGTTTCACAACTAATGTTTCTATGGTAAAAGCTTGTGCCCTGGCCCATCCATGACTGATGGGCTTCACTGTATGGACAGTCTAAATGTGCGCCAAATATGCATTGGGAAGTCTAGTGCACTGGAGAGGATCTTTGCTCACTTACTGGTTTGAAAGCAAAAATTGATAAAATTACTCAACCCATTATGTCACCAACTAAACTCTACTGAAATATTTGTCTTAAAAAGGCTAGAATTTTTTGTCTCAAAACTTTTGGGTCATGGACCAGACTGTTAGCTCCCTTGTTATGTAAATCTGATAAAAGTGGTTAAACAATAGATTTTGAAAAATCAACTTCAAAAAAAAGAAAAATCAACTTCAAAATATGCTTTTCTGCATGAAAACCATGATATCCTCCGAAAAATAAATTCACCCTTCCCCTTTCTCTCCCAGTGTGGAAATATTGAGTGGGAGAATATGCACACATGCCTCTGATATAGGGTGGGGTAAAAAGAAGATGGCAAAACAGTTTCCATAGGAAAATACCGTCGGATTCGGAGAACTTTGAATGGTTGGTTATATCCTCTTGGAACGTGGAGTCAAGCATAGGGATCACACTTGGTTCTGCCAGCTCAGCAGTGAGTCTGCTAATGGACCCAATTTCCCCCTGATGGTGAGCCATGTTATCCTCTATTATCAAGTTGCCCGAGTCATCAATGATCGTTTCTGCATCAGCATCTTCCTCACCATCTGCAACTGATGTTGATCCCACCTGATCTCTGATAACTGGATATACTTCACTAACTTCTACCAAGTTTTCTTGACTTCCGCTATCTAGGATTGAATTCAGATGCTTTTGATTTTCTGAACCTATAGGAAGTTCTAAAGTCTTTCGTTCATCAAAACTATTTCTTATGCTTACTGTGCTGCTCCCAAAAGTCCTAATTGGTGTCCCTGAAGATAAAGCATAAGAAGAGTCCTCATTTGGTAGATAAAAATAAGATGTAAGATCAGGTAAGGAAAGAAGCCTTGCCAGGGATTTTGGGGCACCACCGGCAGGCAAACCCACATCCTCTGTTCTCAACTTCAATCTCTCAGAAATATGGTATCTGGCTTCTCTGTTAAAACTAGACTCGTACAACTGACAATATCTATCCATTGAATCATTAATAGATGATGTTCTTCTGATCATGCGCGGTCTCTTATTGAGGACTAAACCAGAATGATCACACTCATAACTACTTGCAGGACTTTCATTACCACAGCTGTCCATTGGTGGTGGCTTCCATGGACAAGAAATCTCCTTCTTCTCATCCTTGGAAAAATTAAGGCCGTAAGGGATTTTGTGAAAGATTGCATCCATGGTGATCCGGTGCTTCTCGTTTCTGCTCTCTCTGATTGCATGCTTTAACCTCTGTTTAAGATCTTTGAAACTCTTAATGGCCACTTGATTCTCACTCCCATTCTTCATCTGGAGGGATAAACCTGAATAAGCATTATCAGCACTTTCAGGCTTTGCTTGGTTTGGTTCTGAATTTCCATTCACCATGTTCTCAGCCATCAATGGCATTGATAGTCCATTTATATCTTCTGCAGACTTGAAGTCAGCAGACTTATGTGCCTGACTACCAACTTGCAATTTTTCTTCTCCTTTTGCATGAGATCCTCTCTCTTTTAGCTTGTTTTTTAATTCGCTTGGCCCAGAATCTCTTCCACCAGATAAGCCAGCTACAGGAAATGACCCAGACTTGGCTAATCGTTTCTTTCTGCTAAATGCCCGTCGACCATGGTGGCGATGGGCCAAAGGAGAGCCTTGGCCTTGTAAAAATTTTAGGAATAATTCCTTGTTTAGGTTGACTACATCCAAAGCATCCAGAAACTCCTTTGACTGGTAAAGATGAGCATCTCTTGTATGCTCTTTCACAGACATCAACTTCTGCTCTAACAAAGCTTGCTTTGCTTTGTCTAACTTTTCTTGGAGAATTGTGTGATTCTCAACAAGTTGCTTTCCACGCTCGTTGTCAGCCTGGCTTTGTCCCAAGTGATTCACAGTAAGCAAGGTGCTAAATACCTCACATTTTTTCTTGCTAGCAACTGGCTCATCAGAGGCCATAGGTGGAAGTGGGTCCAGTGTGCAGGTAGCAGGAGAGCTTTCGTTGTCTTGGGGAGCAATTCTTGGTCTCTCAACATTTAAGATTATTTCAGTAGGGGGATCCTGATCTGAAGGTTCTAAATGATGAGTGGACTTAGTTTGTGTAAATTGTGATTGTACCGAGGAGGTTGAACTTCCGCGACGTTTGCCCTTCTTTTTAGAGATCTCTTCAGCAATAAGTGCTTTTATTCGAGCTTTCACAGAGTTTTTGGTTGATGGACTGGAATCTGCCATCATTTCTTCAATCTGATAGAATTCCCCTTTAGAAACATTGCATATATATATATATATATATATATATATATTTGCTAACAGAGAAAAAAATGTAAAACACACATTGAAGATGGTAAACAGGTGCCAAAGATGGAACTAGCAATTGTTTTATTGTATAGTTGATTTACGTATTAAAAATCATAGAAACAAAAATCATTTTGCATAACTTACATCACGTTGGTCCATTTCAGCAATGATTTGCTCTTGCATTTTATCCGCATTGTCGACATTTATATTATTTCCTGGATTTCAAACCCAACAAACAAGAAAAATGCTATTAACATGCATAATAGGAAAATAATTCCTATACTACATTTCAGTAGTTGATAACAAAACAAAAAAGCATAAAAATGTCAGCATCTAAATATTATCGTGACAGCATAATATTCAATTCCTTCTAAGGTGAAGAGGGAACATTGAAAGACTCAAAACCAAGGAACAACCTTTTCCTACCACGTGAAACCATTTAAATTTAAATTAGGATGTGTACATCAGCTTCAAAGCCCATGAAGTCAAAACATCTTTTACCAATCAAGAACAGAAAATTTCAGAGTTGTGATAAAATAAAATATCAACACATTACAGAACCAATAACTTATCAAGGAAACACTCCAATTACTTCTAGTTATCAACTGGTACTAAAGCACACGCAAAAACACATTTTACATGTCTTGCCGAAGCAGCAAAAGAAGAAAAATCCAGAAAAGTTAGATTACAAATGATAACAAGAGAAAAATAACATGTTCAATGAGAAACAAGATTTCTTACCCATGGAATGTCTTCCACTGCCATTCCTTTTCTGTGGAAGAATTTTCTTGACATGTCGCCAGTGATAGTTGCCAATAATATGAAGCATGCCCCATAGGCATCCTGGATGCTCATTCTCAAAATCAATGCTCTCTAGTTTTCGTTTCGAGTTCTTTCCCATAGGTCACAATTAACACCTTTTGAACCTTCTTGAGTGACAAATGACTTTAGCTACTAGCTTGTCAAACCTGATCCAAATTACAAGGAGAAATATCAATCATCACACAGTCAAGGTAGCAGACTTAGTTTTTTTTTTTTTTTTTCTTTCTTTCTTTCTTTTTATTTTTTATAGTTTGTAGATGCTGTAATATGTAAGCATAATACCAAAAAAAACTAGTTTATTAACCATCCTTTACATGTCCTAAAAGGCTGGAGATTTCTCCCTTTTTTCTGTTATGTTTATTTTTATTTTTATTTTTGGTGTTTTTTACCCCAATTGTTTGGTGGAGCCAAGATGCTAAGGAACTATGAAAAAATATATAAAAAGAGACAGAATTTTAAAACCTATAGAGGATAAACTAAAGAATTAAATCGTGGCAGTCGATATAGCAAGAGCAGTTCTTAATAGATTCTATTTACATCTGGGTTTTTCTTTCACCCTACAAAATATCTATTTGATTCTCCCTGTTATCCAACCATTTCAACAAATAATTTACTCAGATTATTTACTGATTAAGTTCAAGCCTAAACAAACAAAAATTGAAAAAAGAGAGAAAAAAAAAAGGGAATATAATAGAGAAATTGCATAATTAGTTCTTAATTAAATTTGAACATTTAGATAGAAGAAAAAAGAGTCACAACAACGAGTAGTGTTAATTGAAATCAGAAATTCTATAGTTTTAGGTTGATCAAAACTAAGGCTCGTGTTTGGTTGCTAAGAAAAATAAAAAAGGTAGGAAAAGAACGGAAATTAAAAGTTTAACCTAAGGTTTTTCACTTTAAGTAACAATTGAGAAAATAAAAACACGCACTTGAGCCGTCCAACGCTTCATACACGACTATTTGTCATAGTTAAGGTGAGTTTTTAATTTCCTGGAAACCGAAACAACATAAAACATATGATGAAATTATTTCTTTCCTTTCTTTTCCTTAGGTTTCTTAGCAACCAAGCAGAGCATAATAAGAGGACAAAAAAAAAAAAAAAAAAAAAAAAAAAAAAAAAAGAAGAAGAAAACTTCTAATCAGGAAAATTTTTCTACCACATATATGATATAAGATCTGCTCCAACCCTAGCTATATATATTAATCACATAGAAATAACACATCAGAAGAGAAGCAACAGGAAAATCATGATTTAGCATCGTACCTTCGCGATGAGGATTGATCATACATATATATAAATATATATATCGAGAGAGAGAGAGAGAGAGATGGGGAGAAAGGAAATCTGTGAGTGTAAAAGAGACGAACAAAAAGAAAGAGAAGAAGAAGGTGGTGATGGATTGATGGTTGGGGGTTTTCGGTTTTGATTTTGATTTTGATTTTTTTGTCTGGTCTTGAAAATTCTAACCCCTTAATACTTCACACATTACCCGCCATCTTTTCTCTCTCTGTCTCTCGTTTTCCCTGTGATACCGTGCTGTGCTACCGTGCGCGTGGGGTTCCACGGTACCCCCTCCTCAACCAACTTAACTGTATTCAACACCAAACGCTTGGCTCACAGAGAAATTTTTTTAATCACGTACACTTTTTTTTTTCTTTTTGGTAACATAAGGAAAAATTACTCTTCAACTGTGCTCTTTCAACAAAAATTAGCGATATTTTGTGAACAAATAAGTTAAAAAAACATTTTTATCTTAATAATGCATTACACTGGTTATGTGCATTGCAGGGAGGGGAGATTTATATTCTACTTTTATGTACTACTTTCCTATTCCTTTTTACGAAAGTTTACTTTAAAAATTTAACTATAAATATTTATTAAAATGTGGAATTTTTAAGGTGAACTTTTGTGAAATGGGCCAGAAAGTAGTACATCTAAGTGGGACAAAGGATCTCCACTCCATTGCTTATGCAAATTTTTCGTTAAATTTAACCATAATTGATTGACGAGTGGGTGTTTTGAGTTACATAAGAGTTTAACTATTTAGAGTGTTTGAAAAGTAATTAAGAAGTATAAACCACTTTTGAGTTAAATGATAGGGCCAAGGTATAGTTTATCTTTTTAACTATTATGATAATTTTTAAGAAACTCAATGGTTAAAAACACTAAATAAAAAAAATTAAAAAAATAACCCAGGGTGGGTAGTTTAGTGGTTGAGGAGCAGGGTTAATGGCGTACAAAGTCCATTGGTTCTGGGTTCGACTCTCACTAACTAATAATATCATGGGCCACGGACCACAGGGTATAAGCCTTGTTCGGGGTGTAGGATTTAGTCTGATGCGCACAAGCTGGCCCAGGATACCTGTATAGCAAAAAAAAAAAAACACTAAATAAATAAGGTCACATGAATAAAAAAATATTAAGATCATATTCTCTCAATTTATTTATTTCAAATTTGCTTTATTAATGGCACTAAGGAGTTTTGAATCATTAATTTCTCCAAAGTGAAGTCTTTCAACATTGTTTCCATAGTAGACGACATAATATTGGTTTCACTTCTTATTGTTGTTGAGTGGATTAAAACTTTGATATTTTTTTTTATTAAATGATGTGACAGTTGAAATGGTACTGGAAGTCACATTAATTATCATGTCAATGGTTTATCTCATCAAATTTATTTAGTAGATATTACGTTCAAATTCATGGTAATAAACTCTCAAGAAGTGATTTCTCTCTGTTAAAAATGAGGAGAGAGATAAATATCGGGTGACACACTTAAAATTCTATTGCATGTGACCCTAGCAATATCTATAACTACTTTAATTTTTTTGACAAAATTTGCTTTATTCTTCTTCTTAATTGGAGTGGAAGTTTGGTAGATTGCAATTGTCAATCCGGAAAGAGAAAAAAGTTAGAATAGAATGAATGATTATACTGCCCATTTAGGAACATAATTGATTTCAATTGTCAAATAATTTACGATTAGGGCACGCGAGTGCGATGTGAATAACTCATTTGATTAGTTGACTTGTAATTACTTTAATTACTGAGAGAATGTTGCTATACATCCCACCACCTTGATTTAAAGTCACGCGTCCGTTTTATAAGCCCAATACTTCTCAAGTGCTTATCCGATATGGGAGAAGAATCCGCAACATGCTCCCCCTTCTTAACCCATAACTCGTTCGATGTGGTCGGATCATCTTGGCTACCTATTCACCCTACATACCGATGACTCTCTACTTCTATGGATACCGGACACAGTTTAAAAAGCCGGGTTTCATCTAATATCATTTATCACGGGTCGAGTTATCAATCCAAAAGACTTATTCATGATGTAGAGGTAAAGCCCACACTTTAATGAAACCAAAACCATAGCCTATTTAATATAGAATAA
The DNA here is from genome assembly GCA_017140935.1 of Hamamelis virginiana. NCBI lineage: Eukaryota > Viridiplantae > Streptophyta > Magnoliopsida > Saxifragales > Hamamelidaceae > Hamamelis > Hamamelis virginiana. The sequence continues at coordinate 444,798 of JAESVK010000214.1, forward strand.
AAACTCATAACAATAGTTCACGTCAGTAAATCATGTGAATTGAAATCCGAATAGAAAGAGAAGTGGTGGGATGTGTAAAAATTTCCTAACCAAGAGTTTTTCTCTGTGTTTTTGGGAATTATAGCTTTAGGATCGAGTTTTCGGCTTTAGTTGTGCTGTTCAATATGGGCAAGCCCACATGCGGCCTGCTGTCTCTATACAATTTGAGTGCAGCCTGACCCTGAAATCGCTTATGTCTCAAAAAGCCCAGCCCAATTATTCCTAAGCCCCCTCTCTCTCTCTCTCTCTCTCTCTCTGTCTCTCTCTCTAAAGGGGTGTTTGGCAAACTTAAGAATTTGGCTAGTTGAGGATAAGTCTGTCTGGTTTTTATTTAGTACTGTTTGGTAAGTGTATTTTTTTTGTAGATCAGTTCAATCTTGTCCAGAAAATAAGGCATAAACACAGTTTTTTCCAAACCAACTGTAGGCTGATTTACATTAAAACCAGATAACAAAAAGATATCAGAACTGGCCAGACCTAATTTTCAAAGTTTCCAAACAGACCCGAACCATACCTCAGGGTTTGCCAATTCAATATATTCCCCCAAAAAAACCTCACGCGGTCCCTTTAGTCATGGTAACAAATGTGTTTCCATGTACTTTCAGATATTCAACTCTGAAATTTTTTTTTATAGAGGGGAATATATGTCACTGGACCGACATACCATTAACAGTTTCAGACTTATTGAAAGTCTCTTTTGCATAATTTTTTCTACCTTTTTTTTAATGCTAGTGTGATATTTAAAGTGTTTGTACTATTTCCTCATCACAAACTTGAGATAATTTTATTGGGAAGGAAATTATGCAAGAAATTCTGAATTCCTTGTTGCCAGCTTGCACTTTCTTTGATAACTTATATTGTTTAGATATCGTGTTCTTGAATTTTTAAAGTCAATGGTTGAATAAATTGAAAGAGTAGTTTGATTTGAAAATTTTGAACATGTGAGAATGTCTTATATATTGACAAAATTTAAAAATTTTGAAAATAAATCCATACGTCACTGTTCTCCCAATATATATATATATATGAAATTATATAAAAATACAAAATGCATAACATGGGTACTGATTGAGAGAGACAATTTGACTTTCTTTCTTTCTTCTTAAATAGAATAGATTAACACCGCAATATCTTGTTGGAAGTCCACACGATATAGTTTAAACTTAAAACTAGCTAGTGGTATTTTTTCATTGTACAAAAAAGAAAGATATATATAAATATAGGGATGATACTATAAGGTCGGTCTTACGCAAAGTTGCGTAAGGTCGGCTCCATATGGCCAATTGTATATGACAGTTCGTAAAACGGACCGTTGGATTAGATGTCCATCCTCTGTATGTCATGCCTCCAAAAATCACAGTATTCCGACGGTTGGTTATTGAAATAATTGCCGTTAAAAAAATTGTGATATTTTGAAGAACAAATAAGTTGCATATTTCACAATGACATATTTCAAAAATCAACTGTGAGATCACTGGGATTTTTTGCAGGCATGACATACAGAAAAGGGGCATCTAAATCAACGGTCAGTTTTAAGAATTGTCATCTAAAATTGGCCAATTGGAGCCAACCTTACGCAACTTTGCGTAAGGCCGGCCTTATAGTATCATCCCTATATATATATATATATATATATATATGGTCAGCCTCGATCTTGTCAGTATCTACTTACTTTAGTTAAAGCAATTAAGCATGAAGCTAATATATAATTGTGAGATATATATTTTAAAAAATTGACTGTTATATTAGATATTATTCTTATGGATATCACGCATGCCAAAATTTCCGATGATCCAATATCAACATCTCAAAGTATAGATTGTGATCATTTCTTTCAGTGACATTATGAGAAACTGTCTGTTAGATTACTGTAATTTTAATTTGGTATGAATATACTAAATACTTTGTTCTTTATGAAATCTCAATCTTTTTATTGTATCCAATGTGCATACTACATTAATTATCACATTACTTTGTCATAATTGCATGGTACCTACTATAGCATGTCATGTAACTTATCATACTTATTGTTAATGACTTATTGTTATCACATTTATGACTTATTGTTATCACATTTTTTAAATCACCTTACTCAATGGTTGCTCGCTAAAAATTGGCCTAGATATTTTTAAGTATAGTCTAAAAATGGGAGAGGTATTCCTAGATCATAAAATCAAGAAAAAAATACAGGAAACCCCCTCAACTATTACTTTGTGACACTTTATTTCTATCAATTATCGATTGCAATATTGGATTGTGACAAATAACCCACTTCTGCGATTTTCATAATCTATATTATGGTAAACCGACCGTTGGATTACTGTGATTTTTGGCGTGCTTAACATAGACAAATAGATTATCCAATCCAACGGTTGGTTTTTAAAAATTCGGACTGTTAGATTAAAAAAATAGACCGTTGAGTTAAAAATAGACTATGAAAATACTGACATTTTTAAAATTATATTTTAAAAAACAGGCCATTAGAGTGGAATCTACATGTTCATGTTAGGCATGTAAAAAATCACAATGATCCAACGATCGATTTGCCATAAAATAAATTGTGAAACTCACGGAAGGAAAGTTATTTGTCACAATTCAATAATTCAGGAGGACAAAGTGTTGAAATCAATATTTGAAATGGGTAAAATGTCAGAAGGTGATAGATAATTGAGGGAGATTTTCTGTATTTTTTCCTAAAATCAATCCAACACAGCATTTTGCTGTTTTTTTTTTTTTTTTCCCTTATACTTTCAGTTTGTAATCAAAATTCAGAATCTTGTGCTTCATTCTTATCAGATGTGTGTGCATCCCTCTGTTCTTGTGATCTGCAAATGCCGAAGTAAAATCAATGGAACGTTCAACAGTACGCTTGATTATTGTTTTCATTTTGGATAATTGCTTATTTTTCTTATTTTGCTATTAAACACTACAAAAAGTCCTTGAATCTTCAAGGCATGAAGAACTTGTAATCTGTCTACAGTTGGTATCGTACAGTTCACATAAAAAAAGGCTAAAGATTATAAAATGAACATATGTTTTTTTCTATCATTAAAATTATCTCTATTTTTTTTTTTTTTTAAAGTAAGAACCTCATTAAAACAAATTAAGAAAACATATAAAATGATGAATGATCACTTGTAGTACACGATCTAAACTGTACGTGACATGCACGTGCATTGCGTGATGTGCACATGTATACTATAGACGGCTGAAATCGTGTACTGCAATTGATCAATTTAACATACAAGATTAGTTTTTAGTCCTTACTATTCCAAAAATCCAAAATACATTAACCCTTTTAGCCTTAGCCATCTAGCAAAATCGTTGACCACTTTGAATCTTGCTAAAGAAAGGTGAAGGTTGATGATAGCATGTTTGTATTTTATTTTTATTAAAAAAATTTAAATTTAAATACATAAAAATACATTTATATCCTTTTTTTCATTGGAATAATTAAGAAAATTGAGGTTTGGATAAAAATTTATGTAGGGAAAAAAAAAAGTGTACTGTTGGGGGGGGGAATATAAAAAAGAAAAAGAGAGGTTGTAGTAGGAAACTGACAAATGGCAAAATCCCAATTAACCATCTTTAGGTCGGCATAGTCAACACAGCACCTGATTATCTCCCTTCGACCTTTGACATATGGATTCCCAGATTTTACTACACCTTTTCCTCAACCCCACACGCTTTAACTCCATATCCCCTCATCCCAAGTCAACGCCGCCATAAATCCCCTTAGAAATAAAATCAAATAAAAAATAATTATACCAACAAGCTAACAAAAGTACAAACTTGCAAACCCCACTTTAATTGTCAACGCCCCCCTCCCTCTCTCTCTCTCTCTCCTTCCTCTTTCTCTCTCTACCCCATCGCCAAAACACAAAACCCAACTCAAGCCATTTGCAACCCTCAAATCTCTCCTCAACTCTCCTCTCTCTCTCTCTCTCTTCTTTCTTTTTTCTCTCATGGGGAACGGCATCGGGAGGCTCAACATATGCTTCGCCGGCGCCGGAGAAGTTTCCCGACGGCACGACATCGCGTTGATCCTCTCATCCAACCCTCTCGACGAAGGGTTGGGTCACTCCTTCTGCTATGTTCGACCCGACCCATCTCGATTGTCTTCCTCCAAAGTCCACTCCGAAGAAACGACGACGTTTCGCTCCATCTCCGGCGCCTCTGTAAGTGCTAACACATCAACTCCTCTCTCTACATCTCTCATCGATCTCTATTCATACAACAGTTTCGATCGGGCCTCTGCTTTTGAAAGCTCAACTTCATTCGCTTCAATTCCACTGCAACCCGTTCCACGGAACTGGAATCACGCCGGCGCCGGCGCATCACCGGGAAGTATTGCCGGATTTTCGCGATCGGGTCCGATCGAAAGGGGGTTCTTATCCGGCCCGATTGAGCGAGGGTTCGTATCGGGTCCGATTGAGAGAGGATTGTATTCGGGTCCGATTGAAAAGGGATTCGATGATCAGCTACAGAGGAGCTTCTCTCATGGGGGTTTGTTAGGGTATAACTTTAAGCCCAAAAGCAAGAAACGGGGTTTGATGAGAATTCTCAAGAGAGCAATCTCAAACACTATATTTCATGGGCATAAGTCTATTGTTGCTCCGATTAAAGGCGTTGCTGCTGTTGATTCATCGGTTAAAGAATTGGATTGTGAGAATGTTACTGTGAGTAGTATTAATTTGAGTGGTCATGTGAGTTTGAATGATGATGATGATGATGATATTTCAATGGAAAGTCAGAATCTTCAGTGGGCACAAGGAAAAGCTGGCGAAGATCGAGTTCATATCGTGGTTTCAGAAGAACATGGATGGGTTTTTGTGGGAATTTATGATGGATTTAACGGTCCTGATGCTCCTGATTATTTACTCTCCAATCTTTATCCTGCTGTGCATAAGGAGCTTAAAGGGTTACTATGGAATGACAAGTTAGAATCAACACCCACCTCTGTAAATTCTGTTTTACCTGTGGATTCAAATTCGAATGACGATTTGAATCAATCCCAAATGAGGAATCAGACGGTTGATAGTTGTTCTCAGTGTTTTGAGCAGGAGAATTATCCGTTGGGAATTGGGGATTTGAATTTCGATGCTAATTCCAAGCGAAAGAGGAAAAAAAACTCGAAAAACAGGATTAGTGGGGCAGCAAAGAAGCGGGAGGAGAGTCAGAGGAGGTGGAAGTGTGAATGGGATAGAGAAAGATTAGAGCTTGATAGGAAGTTAAAGGAACAATTGAATCGATCGAGCTCAAATGGAGCAGCAGCAGCAGCCGGTGTTAATCATTCGGATATCTTGAAGGCTCTGTCACAGGCCTTGAAGAAGACGGAGGAATCTTATTTGGAGATTGCTGATAAAATGCTTAGGGAAAATCCAGAGTTAGCTCTGATGGGTTCTTGTGTTTTGGTAATGTTAATGAAGGGTGAAGATGTTTATCTGATGAATGTGGGTGATAGTCGAGCTGTTTTAGCTCAAAAAGCTGAACCTGATCTATGGTTGGGAAAGGCTCACCAAGACTTGGAACGAATCAATGAGGAAACTCTACATGATCTGGAAGCATCATCTGATCGATATGAATTTGATAGATTACCCAACTTAACTTCCCTTCAGCTCACCATTGATCACAGCACATATGAAGAAGAGGTTAAAAGTTCAATCCTTAATCTCTCTTTGTTTACCCTTTTCAGGGTTTTGTTTTACATGTATGAACTGAGTCTTCTTTCTTGATTTGCAGGAAGTTCAGAGAATTAAGAGTGAGCATCCTGATGATTCTTCTGCTGTAATGAATGATCGTGTGAAGGGTTCATTGAAGGTCACTCGGGCTTTTGGGGCAGGCTTTCTCAAACAGGTATATCTATTTTTTTATATATATTTTTTTGAATTTCCCAAGCTAATATTCATGCACAAAGACGATGGAATGCTCTCTGTTGATTAATTGAGTCACCATTTCTCCACTATTTGAAAATTTTGACCTTCTTTCAATAATTTTTGCTTCAACACAATTATCACTTGCGTGCAGAAACCGTCACTTGAATGTGGGCTGTGTCTGGTTTATGATATCTTTAGATTGAAACAGTTTAATCCCAAGTGGTGCAGATGAAATAATACCATGTTAGCAATAGAGGCCAGAAGATAGCAGCTTTCCTTTCACTGGTTAATTAGCCTTTGTTTGGATCTTGGAAAAAATGAAGAAAAAGAAAGGAATCCATTTGTAAACAATTTTTAACATTTTCCTTTCCTTCAACTTTCTGAGATCCAAAACAGAGTTAGTATTTAGTAGATATTCATGACTATCTTAGTTCTCAAAATTTTAGTTCTTTTTTTGTGCATATAATGTATGATGGAAAGGTCTAGGCATTCACTTTTATTGACAGCGGCTCTCTTTGTTCTTCATTTTATGGCAGCCCAAATGGAACAATGCACTTCTAGAGATGTTCAGAATTGACTATATTGGCACCTCCCCTTACATCACCTGTTTCCCATCTCTATACCACCATAGACTCGGCCCAAGAGACAGATTCTTGATACTGTCTTCTGATGGACTCTACCAATACTTCACCAATGAAGAAGCTGTCTCTGAAGTTGAGTCGTTCATAGCTTCATCACCCGAAGGAGATCCTGCCCAGCATCTCATCGAAGAAGTATTGTTTCGAGCTGCAAAAAAAGCCGGTAAAGACTTCTTATCTGAATGAAAATTCACTAGAACTCACCAGCAAATATATCATATAAACTTATATCTAATGAACTTGGCTTTGGGATATTGCAGGGATGGACTTCCATGAGTTGCTAGATATCCCACAAGGAGACCGCCGACGGTACCATGATGACGTATCCGTTATTGTTATATCTTTGGAGGGAAGAATATGGCGTTCGTCGGTGTAAATATAGTTATATCCACATAGAAAATTTGTCAATTTCTGCCCCTTTTTTTTATTATTTTGTTTTTCTCCCTCCCCAATTTTTCCCAATATGTTTGTAATATAACTAGTTTAAAGCACAAGGGAGATGCAGAGTGATTTTTTGTTTCATATGTCAGGTTGTGGGGACTGTAAAGGTGTTAAAAACTGCTCTTCCCCTTAATCTGTTCACAGATATTGTAATTTTGTGATAAATGGTACTTCTTAAAAAGTGCCTCTTTTTTTTCCCCAGCTCTTGAAAAGCTTCAATTGCCCAGAAAATGGTGTCCATTGCACAAGTTGATGGCTTAAATATCAACCTATTTTGTTCTCCTCAAAACCCTTCAATCGATCACTCGATCAGTCTAATAAAGCGTTGCTCATATCCATGGAAAAGTCCTACAAGGAATCGGAATTTTACTTGTGTTCGAAAATGCCAAAAGTCCTACAAGGAATCAGAATTTTACTTCTGTGCGAAAATGCTGCCTTCAGTTGCTGAGACTGAGGCAAGAGAAGATCAGAATCTTTGAACCATTTGGATTCAAAATGGCGAAAGTAATATATTCCAAGTGTTTCTTATTCTTCTTCTTTCAGTTTTCTTAGCTACTGATAATGCCCCTTAATGTTTTAGAACAAAAACTGAAAAACAGTGACTTCAACCATGCCTAGGTTCCCTAATTTTGTAAAAATACCAAGCTTTCCCCATCCATCTGTTGTTGATACTTTTGTACAATTTTGTTAATACTTTCGCGATAAATGCAAAGTTTCTAATCGAAAAAAATACAACAGATCAATAATGATTTCAATTAGGATTAGCCTTACGGATCCTTCTTCCTTAACCTGCAGTGCGTATGTAGATTTAAGATTAGGCAAGAAGATAGATAACTTTTATATTCAAAAGGGGGTAGTGGGCCACCTCCACAATCCCCTTGTACGGGATTCTCCTGAATCCCGTATTCGGGAGGATTTCCAGCTTTTTCTAATAAGATATTAAGAGTACCCATATAGTTGAGTACTTCAAATATCTTCTACAGATAAGTTCCAGGTTCCATCTTCTAAATAGTGATTGCATTTGCACATCCAGATCATTGTCAATGGCATCACTTCCGCAGAATGCCGTTGTTGCAGTTGGAGGGAAAATGGTGATAGTCAATCAAAACCATCATTAAGTCATTAATCTCTAACGCGGTTTGGGGACAATGAAGCAAAGTCAACAATTGTGACATATGATAAATGGGTGTTACTCAATACCCAAAATTGGTCTAATTGGAATTTAACAGTTCATATAATGTTGGCGATGCAGACTTTGTAGAAGTAAGAAATACTTGACCAAAACTAAGACTGAGTTTCGGGCAAAAAATGTTGTGAATTTCAATTCTCAGAATTCAAAGTACCACTCTCTCTAAGTCTAATACTGGAAATGACCTATATGTTTGAAAAATTGTTGGGACCACCATTTAGATTGTACACTCATCACGGAATCGAGCCAAATAGTAAGCTGTTCTAACTTGACTTAATAAATTAACAAGTTCAAAAATAGAATTCGAGTTTGATTCGTTTATCTAATAAGCGGTCTCAAACAAATCTTTTATCAAACTAATTTTGAGCCAAGTTCGACTAGCTTGATTATTTTAAATATTAATGAATTTATCAAATTAAATAGTAATTTACTTTCACTTTATTCGATAAATTAATGAGTTTTAAAATAAAATTTGAGTTTGATTCATTTTTCTTACAAGCGAGTTTGAACGAATTTTTTATCAAAGCGATTTTGAATCAAGTTCGAGTAGCTTAATTTATCTTATAACCTAATCCATTGGCACTCAGTTTGAAGTAGCTTTCAATTGAAAAATACAATAAATCTCAACATTTGAAATTTATAGTGGAACCCACCAATTGAAAGGTGTAGAAGCACTTGGAGATGGAGAAAAAAGGAACAATGGTAGGTTTATAAATAACAAATGAAATTGTTGGGTTTTAAAGTCAGTACCTGCACTCAGAGATGAGATACATGCAAATATAATATTATGATAGTGGCTTCTGGTTTTTGGTCACCATAACATCTCGTGACCTATTAATTAATATTCAAAGCATAGTTGGTTTTGATTTTTGGACTGTCATCATCAACTACCTATTGTTGAAACCAGTATGATGATGGTGATGATGACCCTCATACCCAAAAAACTAATCTGTAATTTGGATGGTTCCAGTGTGGAGGTCTTAAGGATCGGTTCCCATGATTTGGGGAGGGTTTAAAAATTCTCGGTTGACTTTAATTATATTGGCCAGTCATTATTCATGTTTTTGTAACCAAATTGTTTGAATATGGCAATTTGAAATTTGAATGATGACACTATTGTCTCTTAAGTCTTAAATTAAATAAATAAATTTGTATTGGGTGAGAGGGACAGTCAAACCATTTGATTTCCTGTGTATCGTACAATCTTGACAGCCCATTTCACATACTTTAAAGTCAACCCATTGACAATTGCAAATGTACATCAAAGTATTGTAAGTGACAGAGTGGCCTTTCTACCATAATCTACTGAAAATCTACTGGTAATTCTATTTCCATGATAAAACTGACCAACAATTGTATCTATTACATCTAATTACTCTTTTAAATTGTGATCCAAGTACAGTTGAAGATGGTGCCCTCACTATGAACACCTTCGAAGAGTCAGGACTCGGTCGGGAGCATTCCTTTGAGAACCCCAATGAAGAAGATAAGTTCAAATGGAACTTGGGGGAATATTCTGATCCAGCAGACAGAGGGCCAGCTCGAAGATTTTAAAACAACGTATCCTCTTCATAGCCTTTCTATAACTGAGCTCAATCTGTCACAGTTTTAGGAAAATTAGTACGCTCTCTCTTCTATGTGATGTAATGCCCTGATTTGAGGGGGGAGAAAAACACGCTGGAAAAGTGTAGCACCAAATAAAAAAAAAAAAAAAAAAATACAAATTGGAAAAGTGGACCCCCCCACCCCTGTTTTCTTCCTGGAGAAGTTTAAAACGCTGGAAAATAACAGATGAGAACTAAAATAAAAATAAAAATAAAAATAAAAATAAAAATTTAACATATATGGTTCAACAAAAAGGAAGTTAATGGGAAGCCGGATAGGTAAAAAGGAAATCTCATGCACAATGAAGTGGATGATGACTACAAAGTACAAGATGTACTAAATAAGAATATCACAATGAGTTTCAATAACATGACTTCCCCAATGAAAGCAGATGGTCTCATCTGGCTGGAATGTTTTTCACCTCCACATTAAAGAATGACTTAAACTATAAACAGTATTTTGGTGTATACCAAAAAATACTGTTCTTCTAAGACCCACAATATTTAATATACACCTCCATTTTCATTCTTTGGGATCAAAACTGAAACTGACCTGTGCCTTGGATAATATTAGGAAGAATTTCCACCAAGTTCATTTGAGAAATTGGAGAGCTGGAGTTGAGAATATACCTGAAGCAAAACTGAAACTGTCCTGTGCTTCACCAATCTCTAGTGAAATCCATATTATAGCAAGTAGGATTACATGGATAAGGGCAATCAATTTGCTTCACCGGTTCTCGATCGAAGTACCAATTAGCTACAGACTCTGAAATGGTCTGTTCAAATAGCATTAAAATTACAAACAGTTACCACACTAAATTCATTTAGTAAAGATTTAGAAAACAAAAAACCTCAAAGAGCAGATTTCAGTGCCTTGACTTTGCCAACTACAGTGATAAGCTTCAACGTTTACAAGTGCCAACCATGACATTTACGTGGGCAGTGACATTTGAATATATGAAGGACATTCAATTCAGTATAACTATCACCAAATTCACTCTGTCCATTTGAATAACATAATTAATGTGCAATTTGACTAGACTGAGTGTGACCTGGTGCATCAATTTTTATGAGAACCAAATCAAAGTGCTTCTACTCACATTACAAATTCCATTCTTGGTTGAGGCAGGAGAAAAGGCATGCATTTCAAGTTATTGCATTTACAGGATCCCCATATGTATGTCATAATTTCATGCATGCATGAACATGAACATTTAAGCAAATAAACTACCTTAAACATTACATAGATTGTTCCCCTATAAAACCAGGCAATCAAGTTTGCACGCGTGCAGAGAGAGAGAGAGAGATTTATCAATTAAGAAAATCTCTCTTATATGAGCAGTCGAGATAAGATGAAGGTTCCAATTAATTGATTATGAGGTACTCCAAGTTTATTCTTAAATTGAAACCTTCATCTGATCTCCACTGCTTATACTAGATAAAAATTTCTTTACCTTATTCTTGATTCTTGGAGAATTTTGTGAATGCCATGTCTCAGCTATCGAAGTCTGGCAATGAATAAAGCAAGAATTTATAAACATTCCTCCTTTCTTGTTTTTCTGGAATTCACTCAGTGCCTGTAGTAAAGAATTTCTGAAGCCTGTATATGATAAATTGATGGGAAGATCAGGCCACAATATAAAATGTTGTCAAATGAAGCATATCAGGGCAAACTTGACTAGTGCTCAGGTCAGCAGCGCCGTTGTCACCATCACTTAAGCGCTATCCAAACAGTTAAGGGGTCAGATGCATAAGTCATATTTTCCAGAAAGATCCATAAGGAGTTAACGATCTTACACTAGTTTGGGCTCTCCATCCAGTGGTCTCACCTAGAGTACCCATAGTTCAAAATGACCCTCTCTAGGAGGGACAATTTGTGGTTGGTAGTTAGTGCTTTATCAACTTATTATTCATCTTGCAATTTTACTAATTTCAATTATCAATAAATATTAACCAAACTGATATTTTAAAACCAGAATGTGGTAAGATATCTTGCATTCAATTATTATTTGACTCCCAAGAAGCACTGCAACTGGGCCTTTTAAGAAGGCGGAAAGCAGTTAGGCTTAGAACCTGAAGGAAACGTCATAGTAAGCTACCCAATAGGCTTATATGGGGTTTTGAGAGAAGCATCCTCGAGGAGAAATTTTTTGTATAGTATCTAATACAATGGTCAGTTTTTCGAAATATGTATCCTACAATTATCTACTAGCTTCATGCTTACATAAACTTATATAAGCATATGCTGATTGGATAATTTATGTGTATGTATGTATATATATATATATATATATATATATATTTGGGTAGGTTTAAGGTTGATTAATGTCCAGTGGAGTTTGGTAAAGAGAGTAGAGAGTTTGAGAGTTCTTGTACTCTAATCCTTATTATTGACTATGGATTTGATCTTCCTCTCAATCTTGAACATAGTCAACTTGCCGAACCACTTAAAAATCTGGTCTGGACAGAGCCAACTTGGAGAACCACTTAAAAATATGGTCTTATTGTGTTTACTTGATTATTGTGTTTTACTTTACTATGATTGTGCTTGCCGCATGATATATATCATATACAAAAAGCCTATATGAACAACCCAATTTCAATTACTAAAGGACGGGAAAAAAATTTCAAACAAGAATAAAAATACTAAACAAAAGGGGGTAAAAGAAAAAAAGATGAGGCAGGGTAAAATACTAAAAAGAAATTAAGAGGCAAAAAATCATTAGAAGGGTTAAATTTAAAATTATCAAATAATTTGTTTACTAAAAAATAAAATAAAATTTTGAAGAGGGTTGAGGAGGTCATTTGACCCCTTCCCTCCTCCCCTCCCCCCCACCCCTCACCAAAAAAAATAAAAAACCCTCCCCTTCCTTCTTACCTTTGCCCCTGTCATCTTGGCTACAAAGTATTATGGCCCTATGGTCCAAAAGCATCTATGGATTAGGTAGTCCTACATTGAACACGGGCCTGTGTGCCACATATCTCAAATACAAATTCTAGTTACCATTTGGTATAAATGGATTTCAGAAAACATATATCTGGCACAAGGATAAGTATCCCATTACCGTGAAGTATTTCAATCTGGCTGGTATTACAATAATGAATGCTCTTTCTGCATTTTAGCCAGTTGCCATGGGGATCTGATGCACCTGGTACCAAGATATTTTGTATCTGAAAATCATTTAATTAGTAATTAATAACAGAAAATATATGATACTTGGAAAATCTCAATCTCATAATGAACAGCAGCACGTCATATAAGGAAAAGTTACCTGCCAAAAATCATAAGCTGGATTGACGAGGAAAGTTGGGGTCTTAATGTTTTTTATAATTTCTTGAGGAAAGAGACACTGGCATTGCAATTCACAACATATAACAGTGGCTGAGCGTTAGATAGCCATGGTTGAGCAGCAGACGAAAAAATACAACTCTTATACATTCGGAGGGGCAAGGATTGGAAGACACAAAATTTTTACACTAGTTTTAACTTTTCTTGAGCCTTATATTTTGCAAAACCAACCGTTGGATTTGATTTCCACTCATATATGTCATGTTGCCAAATATCAAGTAGATCAAAAATCAAGAATCATTTCATCCATAAATGTGAGATTTTTTGTTGATAAAAAAAATAAAAAATAAAAAAACCGTGAATTAATGGATCAAATGGGTACTGGTATTTGATCAAAGTGATATTTGGCATGCATGGCATGCGTGAGAAGGGCATCTAATCCAACTGTAGGCTTTACAGAAATACTAGTCTCACAAAAAGTTATAAAACTGTAAGAAATTGTGCAAAAAATTGTATTCCCCAATATTAACCCTATTCAGATATATCAAAAACGAAATGTGTGTGCATGTAAAAAGGAAAACTTGCCTTAGATGGTTCCATTCTTGCGACACAATCCTTGGGCAAACTTTTTGCTACACCCTGAAAACATGGCCGATAAGCAAGAAGAATCAAGAATGATACCTTAGAATAGAAAATCAGCATTCATACATACAAACGAGTAACCTACCCAGCTGTAAAATTGTAAATAGAAAGTATTGACCACCAGCTATAACTTTTGGTCAGAACACATTTGCATGAAAAAGAAAAAGATACTTGTAGTTACCCAGCACCTAGTGCAATAACCATGAATTACTTTTACAGTAAATTAGTCTCATGTACTTCTGAATATGGATTCAGACATGAATATGATCCAATAAAGGCATATCGGCAACCTAATATAAGTCTGGCAGATCTGAGACCACAACAACCCATCCAATCACCAGATCCAGTCTGAATGTAATACTTATAACATTAAAAATGTTCATAAATTCACAAAGTGGAATATATGGTGTTTTGTAGGCTATGGTGACCTGTGGTATCCTGGGTATTATCATTATAATTAATGGTATTTTTGCCAATCAAAATTCTTTCTCATCACTGTACTTTTAACAGTAGTATAGATTTAGCAATGTTTTATAATCTGGTTTAGTCCAGCAGTTAGATCGGTATGAGATGGGTGTGGACCCTGAAAGTAGACCACATGTTCCATAATCTAAAAATTCATCAAGGAAAGAAAATCCATTTGGGTTGATAGGTCGAGCCGATAAGTGGTTCATGGTTTATGGTATTGACAGAAAGTACTGCCTATTAATGTTTCGGCAATTTCCAATCCCATTTTATAATCTGACACACCAATTAAGTAAAAAGCAGTGTCTCATATGATACACCTCCCATTTTGTATAATACTTTGGTATATTGAAATTGGAATAATGACGCTGATATCCATAAATGGTTACATAGCTTGATGGAACAATACATATCAATATGCTATCCATCATCATGCTAACATTGATCAATTTATATGTGTTATTAAATGCCACCTTTGATGTAAAACCCTTGCATACTTATCAACACAAAAATTTGAAGCTAAGAAAATTGTCTACTATTTCAAACACGGTAAGCATGCGATATAACAAAAAGTAGAACATGTGCAAAAATTTTTAATGATATCTAATGCGATATTTGATGTAAAACCCATAATGGAAAATTATAAATCCACACTTTTAAAGAAATGAAAATCCTACATTTCAAGAAAAATATCAGGTAAGAGAGTAATTTGGCAAAGTATTCAGGACATGCAAGATAGTAAAAATAAATAAAAAAGCTGGCCAACGATATCCAATTAGAATTCATAGAATAAAGCAATGATGAGGAAAAAATAAAAAATAACTTATGTAATATCTGACATGAAGATGAAAAGTGCAACCTGAAGGTGGGCCACATCATGATAGAAAGACTGCATGGTGCGATGTCCAGAAACATCCTTCCTAGAATGAAAGAAAACATAAAGTTAGTCATAGACTCATATTTGCTTAAATGGTGAATAATCAAGAATTATACATGAACAACAAGCAATTGTTACTGGACTTGGGTATGTATGGGTTTCAACTTCCCTGCAGTAATTAATTTCACCATTAGACATCCTTTAGGTTTAAATCCACTTCTCAGAATAATTACAAAAGTTCCCAGAAAACAAAATACGGTTTTATTATATTTCTCCATCATTTTAGGGTTTTCCTCCCAATGTGAAATGTTAAAAATTAACAAGTAAATCAGGCAACTTCCCTATATATGTATATCATAATAAAAGAAAGTCAATTGAAAAATGTCATATTCGAAAATTTTGACATAGGTAGCGTCAACTCTCCTCGTAGGAGAGATTAGCAAAAATATTGGTTTACAAGGCAGTAAAATTCGTATAAAAACATACTCATTAAGGAAAAAGCCTGCATCAGCAAGACACTTGACAGTAGCATCCTTTGGCAAAATTTCTCTGAAGCTATCACAGTGTATGAGGGTTGCCAGGCCTCCAGCAGAGCATCCTGAAAGAAGAGCCTGAGAAAGTATCAAATATATCAGTAAGAACCTACTAATCCTGATTCATATTTGGATGGCAGGTAAAAACTTT